>CM036770.1:39276534-39832742 GCA_020796225.1 Arion vulgaris
CTTCAGACGGTCTGAAAATTAGCCCATTGCAGCATCAGAACCAAGATTAATATCTACTGTAGATGTGCGCTATCATCTTTACTCTACAGATCAGAATGCTGGAGAATAACAGAACAAGGTATGTCCAAACTCTCCACATTCCATATAACTTGTCTCATGAAATATCTTATGCCTGTTCTAGCCAAATACTACCTCTAACCAAGAACTTCTTCCAGTGTCAACAAGAGAATATGAGCACCATCATCCAAAAGAGAAACTGGAGACGGATCTACATGTGATACGCATGGAGACAAACTACGCATGGAGACAAACTCTCATGTAAACTGCACTGAGATGGACACCAAATGGTAAACAAAAATGTAAAGAACCATAATGACCTGGAGGAGAATAGTAGAACAAGAACTGAAAGAAATCAATCATAGCTGGAACATAATACAGAGGATGGTCAAAAATAGAGAAGTAGGGTGTGCATTAGTTGCTGCCCTAAGCACTGGCTAGCTAGTGGATTAACGTAGTATTAAAGTGACAGCTATTCAACTGAAATACATTCTGCCACATTTTTCTGATGTCTAGAATTTGACATTGTGTTGATTGTAGACTATGTCACACATTAACTAATACTCTTACTTTCCATAGGTTGACAATTTTATCACAGGTGTGTCTGTTGGAATAGCAACCGGATTCACAGTTGCAGCTATTTATGCATTAGCAAGAATGGTTAATGCTGGCGAAAATGAAGAAAAGAAAGTGAAAGCAAAGAGGTGATTACAAAATAAATGTCATGTAACCACAGGTTTCACCATTATTTCATTACTTACATTTATTTTGTGTTACATTTATAGTTTAGATTGGTATTATCATCTCTAAAATCATGACCTTTATACCAAAATTCAAACCAAGGAGTCCACAAAACGACCGGTTGCTGGGCAGATGGCGATTATAAGCCCGGGAGGCAGGTCGTCTAGAGGTCGTTGGCCTAAAGAAAATAGCAGCCTGCTGCCTTGTCGGTTTTGGCTGGGGACAGCAAAAGGCTAACAGAGAGCGAACCCAGAAAACTCTGGTTGAAATCGAACACACCACCGAAGAATAAGCACCTGAGCTCCAATAGGTACTGAAGGCTTGTGCACGTACATCACGTTCTGATGTTTGACTTTATATATCACAATAGAATGATAAAAACGGTTTAAAGAACGATGCAAAGAGATACCAAAATTAGTTATTTGTAGAGAAAAAATGTATTTTGCAAATTAAGGATGTTGTTTAGATTTGCTATACAATAATAGTATTTCAACTATTTTGTGTGTGTGTGTGTATATATAAAGTTATAATTTCTTCAACAGATGCTAAGTTGTAAACATGATACAGTAGAACCCGGTTATGTCGCCGGCCTAGGGGTTTGCCAAAAGCGTCGGGATAACCGATGATCGAGATAAACGAAAACCAATATGGCGGCAAAATATTAACATGTGCTTGAAATTTCTTTATGTACATGATGTGCGTTAATAAATGAGAATGTACATGCACGTGTTATTTGTTTGATGAAGCGATCGGCATGCTATAAAAATGTACATACATGTTTGCTAACAACAAAAGGCATATGTGCACCAACTAACAGCAGAAATTTCCCAATATAAAATAAAAACCACCGTCGATTCTGATACAAACCTTTATTTATACAAACTGACACAGCTCTGAAACAAATTGCTTTGAAGACAATGTTGTGCCTCTTTTGAAACGTTTCAGCCACCCCGACTTGCTTTAAAGTCAGGTGTCCTAACTTGCAGAAGGATGTCCACCTTCTCCATCAGCAAGGGACCATTGACGGGAAGGTTTGTTGCTCGCGTGTTGTGAACCATTGAAACACTGCATCTTTGGGACATCTTTGTGCTCAGCCACTAGTTTTTTTCTTGCTGGATCAAAGACAGACTTCTCGTACATTTGCTTTATCACGTCTGCCTTCTTTTTCCATCCTGAAATGGTGTTTGCTGGAATGCCATGCTGACGACTGAGGTCTGCAGGTTTTGTTCTTTTTTCTAGCTGCAGTATGATTTCATACTTTTTCTCTATTGACTGATTCTCCAGTTTTCTCTTAACACCTCAGACATTTTTAGAATGGAAAAATAACAGAATAGCTACAGCATATTATCCTTCAGACAAGGAACTCACGTGAACTCAGCACATGCGCAGTGAACCAAGTACGGTAAATTAAAATCAAAATACCGTGTTCTTGCAAAATGGGATCTCCATTCCCACGAAAGAAACTTACATGAGTCAACACCTGCCAATATTGGACTGTATATATTACTGTAGCATAAGTTAACACCCATGGTCATGGGGATCGAGATAACCA
Organism: Arion vulgaris; assembly: GCA_020796225.1. Lineage (NCBI taxonomy): Eukaryota > Metazoa > Mollusca > Gastropoda > Stylommatophora > Arionidae > Arion > Arion vulgaris. The sequence goes on from CM036770.1 coordinate 39,278,885, forward strand.
ACGTTAAGTGCAAATTTAGCCCTCTTTTGTGCTCGAGATATTAGGTTCGGCGACATAAAATAATCGAGATATCCATGAGAAAATGCTAAGACAAAGAGAGATTTGGCAGTTCCACTTTAAGCGTCACTTAATAGGGTTGGGAGTTAACCGAGGTCGAGATAAGTGGGTTCTACTGTAATAGAATAAGCATGACCTAGCAATCAATAGCTTTCAGCTTCCTTTGACATTATGAAACAGAATGATAAAATAGATGGGTTCTGTAAAGTCATTGCCTAAGATATGTAGGAAATAATACTAATGATGGAATCATGGTGGTGACTGGCTTTTCTAGTGTTTGGTGATAATTACTGGGTAACAGCAATATTTCGATCTGGATCAGTTGTCATTGATCTATTGAAAGACATCCTTTAGAGATGAGAACTAACTTATCTGAATGGTAATCGACTGGACCCCTTCAAGTGATAGTATATTTCACTTGAATTAACCTGGACAATGGTCCTAGTTCATTCTGGATGGAATGGTCTATGAATATGGGCATATGGCCACTTGGTCTAACCAATGAAGAATGCAAGGGATCGATGAAAGTTGTCAGATACTTAAGTCATCTAGTTATATACATATTAATCAATCATTCACTCAGTTCAGAATCGAAGGCATTAGACGGTAGTTGACCTTTACGGTCAAATACTTAAGAGCAATTTTCACAGCAGATGGAAGTATTGATAGTGAAATCAGCAATAGTTGCACAACCAAGTACTGGGACAGTTAACACCACTGTTGTCACTTAAGAGATACCATAAAAATTAAAGCAAATCTCATCAGAACAATTTTCTGACCAACACTATATTGCCAGTGTCAAACATGGCCAGTAACAGCAGTTAATGAGCGGAAAATCATAACGACAGAGATGAGGTGCCTTAGAAGAGCTGCAGGTGTGACAATAAGAGACAAAATTAAAAATGAAGAAATCAGAAGAAGACTGGATGTGAAACCAGTCATGCAATTCATAAAAGAACAACAGATTAAATGGTTTGGACACGACAAGAATGCCCTGGTATCGCCTACCACAGAGAGCCACACAGAAAAAGTATAATGAATACAAAGCAAGAGAAAGACCACGCAAAAGATGGAGCGACAGAATTTATTCAGTGTCACGAAATGAATATCAACTTACAAAATGCCTTAAACAAGCACACACAACATCACTCGGGCCGCTCCCCCCTTCCCCCAACACTTCTATAAAGAAGTAAATGATGGAAGAGAAGAAGACCCCAAAAAAACTATTGTTATTACATAAATATTTGACAGTATGGTAAATTCAAGTTACCATGGCTGATGTACATGAAGCATTCTAGAATTGTGTAACTAGTCTCCAAACTGAACATTATACTCTTGTCATCTATCTACAAGTACAAAGTTAAAAGTAAAATGATCACCAGCTCATCATCATCAGGTGCCATCTCCACATTGAAGGTTGGCTGCAATGAATCTCCCGCATCTCTGTCTTTCGCCCTTTAGTGTTGCACTCTGCCAGACTGTGACCTGTCCATTCTTAAAGTTTCCTCCCCCTTATCTCTCGATCTTCCTCTTGCTCTCCGCCTTCAACTTTCCCCTCTAGTAAATGTTTCATCATGGTGTCATGTCTTTTTGTGTGCCCAAAATACTTTACTTGTCTAAATTTTATTTCTCTTAATAATTGTTTCTTCATGCCTAGTTTTCCTAAAACTTGTTTATTTGTCTGTTTTTTTGTCTATGAAACTCTGTCTATTCTCCTATATATCCACATCTCCCAAAAGCAAAAGTTTCTTGCTAAGTCTTACTTATTGGCTTCCCCTTGTAAATCCTACACACCATGGTCCCTTATTCAATTACAACTACACTATTACTGTTTTATTTGTTCACAGATACATTCATATTTTCTGCCTCTCAAATGACAACTAAACTTTTCATTATTCTACTAACTTGGGAACTGTAGGAATGTGTCCGCTAATTATTGTCTGCTCCAGTGTTATTTCACACAAAAAACTTTCACTGAAACCACCTGAGCGTGATTTTCCGTATTTAGATTTCTCCCATCAGTCTGTTCTCCACAATCCATAAGTCACAAGTTTTGCATATAAATCTATAACATGTTAATTCAACCTTTCAAGAATATATTGTTGACACAAAGGACGATATTCAAGTTATATTTGGTGTTATTTTAAAAAAAAAATATCTTCAACAATTATATGTAATCTGCTGGTAGCAATGTTGTTGCATAAATTAAAACAAAAGAAAGGAACCTGTTTTCATACCATGAAGCATATTGGGGAATGCAGTGTTATGCCCATATTGTTCTTTGACCACCAGCACACGATGTGTATTGCAGTCAACATCATGTGCCACCTTTTCTTCCCAGTGTTTCTCTGGGACCAAACTGAGGCTGGATGAACCTGAGAGTTATTATGCGGAGAAAAATTTCACTTTTAATATGAAATGAAACATACCAAATCTGTGCTATCATGGTTCTCCCTAAATAATCACATTGTGAAGTCTGACACACCACACGTTTACGTTAGATGGACATACACTCACCCGAACAGCATCTATGAGTTATTTGGGTGTAAAATTTGATCGTAGTCTATGCTTTAGGGACCATATCGACCAAGTTATTGCCAAGGCTCACAACGCACTATCCGCACTGAGAATCATGGCGGCTAACATTGACAAGCCTTCTTGTTGCTCTTGTACCAAGGTATTGTTCTGTCATGTATAGAATATGCATGCGCTCCTACGCAAACAGTAAGACTGGAAAGAATTCAGAATGAGGCTATGCGCATCATTCTGGGATGCACCAAGGATACACCAGGAGTGTCAATCGATTCCTTCTGATCTCCCAACTATTGCTAACAGAATTGAAACTTGGAGGGTTCGATCATATCTAAGAATCAATGCAAACAAGGGAAAATCCTCGCCATGAAGAACTCATTAAGGAGAAAGGGTGTAGACTCAGAGAGGCAGATCATGGCTGAGTCAGGCGGAAGATACGCTTAGGAAAATATGTGATCCTTCCGGAATTGAAACAGGAGAGGAAATGGATTGCTGTCGCCTCAATTTCCACTGCTTTCACCGTTATTACATCTATTAAGAAAAACTGCGAACAAAATAATCTATCACTGTTAAACGTGGAGGTGGATTCTCTCTTGAATGACATCATCAATGATACAGATGTGGTTATTTACACCGATGGTTCAGTCATTCTCAACAACGCTGTCGTGGGCTTTTCACACGCTCAGGAGGAAAAAAAATAAGAGCAGTGGGAGCCTACGCAAAACCCTAAGTAGCTTGACAATGAGGTTCGGCGGTTAAGGGGGTGAACTGGTTGGATCTCACAATTACTTCGTGTTTTCATACTCAGTGACTCCATGAGCATGATTCGTAAGTCGAATCAGGTATGGTAAGACGCAACTGGGTGGAGGTACTGGTACAGATAATGATCAGAGAAATCACCTTTATTTTTGTCCCTGGGCACTGGGAGTTAGGGGTAATGAACGAGCTGATAGATTGGCTGGCTTAGCTACAATATCTGAGGGAGCTGCAATGGATCGAAGTGACATTCTTCACGCATTGAGAGAGTCTTTCGAACAGAGGAGTTTCAGGGCTGTGAATCCCACTCGCTGACCCGATTGAAAGAGATGGGTGTCAATATTGGTGCAGCCCGAAAAGAGCGACATACTAAATATGCAAAGAGATTGATTAATCAACATCGAACTGGCGTGTTGGGTGCTGGACGCTGCTGGATTTGCTGAGGTGGAGATCGGAGCACCTATGGACATGTCCGAGTGCTATGATGATAGTCCTCATATAACTGATAACTGAACTGATAACTGGACCACTCATATATCTGAAGCAGGTGCACTAATCACAAGCGCTATCGTTGGCTCTCAATCTGGCTACATTGTCACAGTTATTTACATAATTACCCCTTCTGACAGCATATACATCTTTGAGTGTATATCTCACTATTTACTAATCATCTGATATTGATTTATTTTATATACATCTTCAAAGTGTATAACTTCAAGTATCTTTCTCTTCTTCTCTCGTACGCCAGCTGTTAATTCAGGCAGAAAGTCATGACGCATGGTATTGCGCTTCTGACTGATTTTTGCTGCCCTTTACAGGCATCCCTCAACCATATGGACAGCCTCGGTGATCAGAGGTACTTGAAGATTAGATCCTTCAAGGGAGATCGTTACAGGAGACCTGTTGTCCTTGTAACTCTTTCTCGGACAGAGTTAGTTAGTGAAGACAGAACCAATGACTTCTCTATCGGCTTTCCTGACTTTGGTGAGAGTCGTTCCGATGCACGTAAGATAAACACTCTAATGATCTTTTGTTCCGTAAATTTGGGCTTTGATCTACACAAAGAGCACAGCTTACTTTGCGCTGACTGGGTGAGGTCGCCGTGAAAGACCCAGGTGATCTCGACTCCTCTATGGCTAGTCACAGGAGTTGTCACCTTTCTTGTATTCTCTTCTCTTTTACGATCATTTTTTACCGTATATTTGGGCTTTTTGATCTTGCAAGAGTATGTCTACAATATCGCTCTTTCTGACTATATGAGATCCTTCCAGATTAGGAACATTCTCAGTCATTGAGACGCATGCTTTGTCAAACAAACGATCATATGTTGGCGGTATGCTTAGCCTTTATGTGATCTGAGCCATGGTGTTGAACATCGTCTGTGTAGGATGATCGGCATCCGAAAAGTATTGCCCTTAGCCAATGTTTGGGTTTGTACCAGTCAAGCCTTTACATTATCTGTCTTACTTTTCTATCCACGGTGAGTTTGTTCCTGTGTAGAAGTATGCTCATCCGTTTCGGTGCGTGTCGGCACTTGGCAGTCAGCAAGGTTTACTCTGCATTTCTCTGAGCGGAGAGACATTGGGCGGGGCTGCGCAAGATATTCAGAGTCGTTTCAATTGGCGCTAGCAATGCAATTGAAATTTTGCGCTCGCCATCATCACCCACCTCAGTTCTTCCGGGGATGTTGGTTTAAATGATACAGTACCATGCCCGGTTGTTCCAGGAGGGCAGTCCCTTTAGGCATCACCCACCTCAGTTCTTCCGGGGATGTTAGTCGTTTATGCAACAGTACCTTACCCGATTGTCCCAGGGAGGACTGTTTCGTTAGGCACTAAAATGCAACTTTAGAATTTATTCTTTGCCAACCTTACCCAGCAAATGTATCTGCGCTAAGCCTTTGATACGGAGTTTGCACTAATCTTCCTGTGTGTCGACACAATACGTTACAGCGTTTTCAGAGACTCTTGCCGAGACTTTTGATTCGTTACACATCGTTCTTATTGGTTCTTGCTCCACAGCTGGCAATTTGCTTGCAACCCTTTACTCTGGGGGAGTTGGGATTTATTCACAGACAACTACTGTTTCTTACGTTTCTGTTGTTTCTCACCGTGCACACCTTCGCAATGCATCTAGCTTGTCCGGACACAGAGCTCAACTCGGGCCCCTCCTCAGAGCTACAAATTTACGCCCCATGTGGGCCACGTGCAACTCGTCTCGGACCATGTTTTGATCCATGCGGGCCCACATCACTTCCCGGATGCATCCCTCAACCATTCATGTTTATCGTTCATCTTTTGCTTTGGCGAGAGAGATGTGCATTAATAGTCACTGGGATTTCGCTCGTCTGCATTGCGAGCGGATCTCATCCAACATGACTACGTCTGTTGCACTACTTTACCAAGTAGCCTTCCCTCGATCCCTGCCCGCTTAGCCAGACCGGAACCACCGTCTGTTTCCAGGGTCACCACGAGGAGGTGGGGCAGGGTCTTGATTAGTTAGTTAGTCTTTCCTCTTGGGCCTGTGGGCGGGGCAGAGGTCATAGCTCTCCATGTCTCGCGGTTCGTTGCTATTTGTTTTAAGTCTTTAATGTTTACTAGGCCCATCGTTGAGCCTTCTCTGGTGATGGTTCTCCGCAGAGTCTCTCTTGGTCTTCCTCGTTTTCTTTTTCCCTCTGGTGTCCTGAGGGTAATATGAGGATTGGTAGGAGTCTTCTCTCATCCATTCTAAGTGTGTGGCGATGTAGTTCCAGCGGCTTTCTTATAAAATTTGATACATTTTCTTGCTTGGTCTCTTGTCTTATTTGTGTATTGGGTCTGAAATCTGACCATTTGAGGTTCAGTATTCTTCTAAGACATTTATTCTCAAAGTTATCTAATTTTCTTTCTAGAGCTTTGTTGCTTTCAACTCTGCATCCATAAGTTAATACTGGAATCACACAAGAGTTAAAGATCTTTAATTTTAAGTGCTTGCTGAGTGAATTGGACTTCCATATATTTGACAATTTGTTAAAAGCACTTGATTAGTGCCAGCTCACTAATCCTGGCGCGACTTTGTCCCCATGCGCATGTGACCCCACTTTAAGTATCTAGGAAGCATAATATAGTAGCTGGCAAATCAAAAACAGATGTAACAAACCAACTTATTGGACAGATGAAACCAATACTGAACAACAAATACCTGTTAATAAATATAACATATAACAGAGTTTTATTTAACACATTTCTCACAACCGTTCTACAAGTCAGATATGGGCGATGCCCAAAGAAGCATAAAAAAAATTACGACAGAAAAGATTCTTGGGGAAAACTAAATGACAAAAGAGAAAAATCAGAAATGATAGCTGTCAAGGGAGGTTAAAAGAAAATGATTCACCCGGGTCAAATAATTCCCTTTAACAAATTTTTTAAATAAAAAACCACAAAAATTAAACACAAGAGTAAATAACATCCACGAAATTTCCCTGAACTGAAGAAATAGCAGAGTCCCAGAACACTCCCCCTCCGCACTAAAAGGGGCAAAAAACAAGCGAATTGATCCCTTCAAATAATAAACTTCCGTCTTACGGTATAGTTTTGCAAACACACAAAAAAATTACAAGTTTAAAAAAAACGAAACATGACAAAAACAAAACGTTTGCCCAAAAGGTTTATCAAAAAGAAAAAAGGGGGGGAAAAATTAAAATGAAGCACAAAGGGAAACCCCAAAATACCAAGTTTTAAAGGGAAAATCTAATAAAAGGAATAAAAAATAAATGTAACACAAAAACACACAAAAAAACTAGAAATAGAAGGGAAAAAGAAACAATAAAACATCTAGTAAATATATAACTTGAATACATGAAACATATACCCATATAGATTACAAAGATGGAAGAAAATAAAAGAAGCAAAAGAATGTAATACATGCAACATATACCCATATAGATTAAAAAGATGGGGAAAGTACTAAGAAGCATAAAAATGTATCGTTGAGCCGGGGTCTAGGTACCAAAAAAGAAATAAACCCGATTCCCCGAAAATCGACTCGATCATCGAGGAACATGACGGATGGCTGTGACCCGGGACATCGCTCTGAAGGGCCAGTATCATTGAAATGGGTAGCCAGGGTCACAGAGCATTGGCGTATATCTGCAATTTCGAATCGGTCACTGAGTTCCCGGTTTTCCCCAATATGGCCTTGTTGCCCCCGCAGATAATGGCATAGATAAAAAGGGGACTGGTTAAAACTGTCTTAAACAAGCGTGGCTTTGGAAAAGACACCGTGCTGGTCTGTATTACATAAGCACAAGTGTTGCAGCCCCGGCCCCCACTTTTGGATGGTCCCAAAAAGCCCGGATATTAGGCTTGAGGGATGTAAAAACCCTATCCAAGGCTTCGTCTTTCCCCCCAAAAGGATAGTTTTGGGAAGATTGACGGTTCAGGATCGACTGAAGAATGGAGAGATAGTGAAGAAAGTCTTATTCGCATCTCTCCATTCTTCATCTACCCGAACCGTTAAATTTTCCCAAACATACCCTTTATAAACGGAAAACCCCAAGAATTTTGGGTTCGGCCCAACCCTTATCAGAGTCATTTCACCATAACGCGGCCTCCAAATGGTTTTGAAAACGAAACCGGGACTTTCAAAGCCCGTTCTTTTTGGCTTTAAAACCCGAAATCTATGCCTTTCTGAAGGGCCAAAAACTATTTTGGGAAAACGGAAACCTCCAAAAAGCCAACATTTGCGATATGCCAATGCTCTGTGACGACGACTCCATTTAAAACGGGTTAAAATCTGTCGGGAAACCATCGACTGCCTCTGATGACAAACTTTTGCTCTGGGGGGTCGTTGTTCTTTGTATTTCCTTCCGCGGGTTTAACGAACTTCTTGCCTGTTTTTCTCTTCCCATCTGTTTTAGGGGTTTTTATTCTTTATTTTTTTAAAACTTTTTTATCTTTTTATGGGGTATTTCATTTTAGTTATTATTTATAGATGTTTCATTGTTTTTTTTCCTTCACAATTTTTATTGTGTTTTTTGTTACTTTATTTTTTGCCTTTTTTTCGATTTTCCAGTTTGGGATTTTTGTCATTTTGTTTCTTTTTTAATTTGTCCTCTTTGTTTTTTTGAAAAAATTGTTTAAAAGGTTTTATTGTCACTTTTTTTTTTTTAAAAACTATAGTTTTTTGGTTTTACTTTTTATTTACCAAGTTTTACTGCGTTTTCCCCCTTTTTCATATAGTTTTGCTCATTTCACATTTCTCTCTCTCTTTTGCCTGTAACCCTTGGCATTTAGGAGCAAAAATGCAAAACATTCTTCTCATTCATTCTTCCTCTGATTGTGTTCCAGCTATGATTCTTTTCCCCAGTTTTTGCTCTATGTTTCCCCCAGGTTGTGTTTGGTCTTCGTTTGTTTCCCCTCTGAGTCCATTCAGGTTTGTGCAGACCCAGTTTCCTAAACCATGCCGATCCATCCCCAGCGATGTTTGGATGATGGTGCTCATACCCCTTTTTTGACATGGCCAAATTTTGGGGCCCAAAAGTATTTTTTCACATTTCACCCAAACAAGGGATTTTTCAAAAATTAGACTCACTAGTTGTTGTGAGCTCATGGTATTGGGGGCATGGGGCAATGTTGCCCATTATCTCTTATTATTTATTATACATGGGTTTTCCTAGTTTTACTATTTATTATCATAGATTTTCCTAGTTTTACTTTTTATTACTGATTTTCCTGTGATCAATGGATGTCAATGTTTTCTTCTGTAATTTATTTATTATAGATCTTTTTTATTTTCAATAAAAATCTGATCTCACCAATGATATCTTAGCAAAAGTGTTGAGAATTTTTTTAGACAACTGTTTACAAACAGCAGAACCCTGTTTAATTTCCTTTTTTGTGCAACTGTTTTGTTGTTAACTTTTTTTAGTTTTTAAATTTTCCCCTTTTTGGGTTGGTGATGGTTTTCTTAGGGGAAAAACCATTTCCCCCTTTTTTCGGTTTTCCCTCTTTCCCTTTCCCCTGAATTTTTTTGTCACAAATCAATAATGACAGTGGCAAACTTGTGACATATAACTCATGTGGTTCAATCATGGTATTTTATTTTAAAAATTGGGATGTCAATCAATCAATCAATTCATATGTTAATCTATAAGTTCAAATATTTTACCTTATTTATTTTAAATTTTTTAAACTATTTAAACGAAAAAACTTTTTTTGTTACAAAACCCCTCTCAACTGTTCTGTAACAGTAAAAATAATATGTACAAATAAAGGACTAATTTAAAAATAAATTATGTTTTTTTTTTAAATTTTGTTTATTTTTATATATAAAATATATATATATATATATATATATATATATATATATATATATATATATATATATATATATATATATATATAAAATATTATATATATATATATAAATATATATCACTTTAATTTTATGTTGTATGTATGTAGTAAAAAACAAAAAACCCAATTGGGCCTATAGAAATGATAAAATAAACAAGCAAAGAAATTTTAAAAAAACTGCCATTTTTTTAAAAGGGGGAAAACCTTCGGGGACATTTTTAACGGGCCCCCTCAGCTTAGCCAGCTTAGGCCCACCGGTTGAAACCAGCCCTCCTTGGATAAATTTTAACCTGGGAAAAAAGTCAAAAAGGTATCTTAAAATGCTATATTCAGGGGGTACCATCATACTGTTGTGTGTCTTGTAATGAGGGCAGATAAATTCGAAAAGGGCTGAAAATGTAGCAAAAAGAAAATAAAAACATTCTTTGAAGGGAAAAAATAAAAGCTATTTGGGCCATGAGAAAAGAACAGAAGGGATCATGGGGATTATCCCCCCTCGTGGGGACTAACTCGGCACCTGCTGGTTTTGTCTTTCACTTTGTTAAATGCCCCATAATGCCCGTTTGCCCATTTCATTAAATTGAGAAACCTTTTTCTTGTACTCTTATCCAAAACCTCTACATTAAAGATTGCATGACTATTTCACAGATAGTAAGACGGGAAAGAATTCAGAATGATGCCATTCGCCACCCTAGGATAAAATAATGTGACGAGACAGATCTGGCTGAGCCGGGTTTTGGGCGTGGTTGGCATCTATCACCCCCTTGTTTTTTGTCCCAGTAAACCTTTGATACAGTATAAGTCACGCCCTTATAAACTGTCAAAAAACCTCCTAATACCTGATTCAACAACGAACACTTAATGGAAACCCACTACAAAATCAATCCCCTAAAAATAAAAAACCAAAATAACATCACTCCTTAAGAACAGTTTTGATCTATTGTGTAAATTTCCAAATCATTCCTATTCTCAAATTTTTCTATCTCTACTGCGACACATTTTTATATGCCCCCCCCCAAGGCGAACTTTTTGAACCTTTCTTCAGGTGTTTTCCCTCTTCCCCAAAAAACCCCCCTTCCTGCATTTATCTCCCCATGGACATTTTCCTAGAATCCCCAGCCCCAAATCTAACAACAAAATTCCACAATGGTGGACTATGTCCCAACATACCACAAAAAACTTTTCCCTTTTCCCCGAACATGAACTTATCTGTTAACTCATCCCTCGTCGTTTTTTAAACCTTTTTCCACTCTAAAATGCCCCTTCCCCGAACAAACATTATCTGTTAATCCCCCTTACCTGTCAGCATTTCAACTTTATCGCTCCCCCATCTAATCGATTGTCCTGCTGACATTCCCCCTCAGCAATTTCCGTTTCAACTCACTCATTTCCTGTTGTATTCAAACTATGTTTTCCCCGTCAATTTTTCCGCATTATTCCTCTTTTTCATCCCCTTTTTTAAAAGGTTCTATAAATTTTTAAGCACTCATACCAGGCCCAAGTCTCCCCAATATCTTTAACATTTCCCCCACCTTTTGGCTTGGTATTAGACAGCCCCGTTTGAAAACCTTCCTTCTCTCTCTTTTCCCAGTTAATGCTGGAGGTCTGATATTCCATTATCTGTATGGCTTTGCAGATTTTTGACCGTTCTGAGCCTTTTAGACCAATTGACCATGCATCTGACCCCTCCTTACACTTCTTGCCCGTCTTACTAGACTGCATGCCTCAAGCCCACTGTTGAAATAAGAATGGTATACCCCTTTTTTCTTAAATTTTCCTCATTCGGGCCGCTCACGGGCTCGAACATTCGGAGGGTGCATGACCCAGACTGCTGCACATGACATCGCTGAACTCAATCCCATGGGTTCTCATTTTAACAAATAAATATTTTAGTTTCTTATCTCTTGAAAAAAAAAGAATCCAACAAGAAAAATGTAAATGTTAAAGAAAAAATTTTAAATATTAATTAAAAAATTATAAAAAAATAATTTTATTTCAAACCCTTACACATTTTAAAAACTAAACATAACCCTAACACAAAAAAAACACTGGGCCACTACCTCGTGACCTAGAAAACATCGGGAAATCAAAATTTAAAAACAGGTACTCAATCAACCCAGGTTGGTCGTATCATCCATGGACACCATTTTCCAGTAAACGTTACTGATACAGTATACCAGTCTACTGAATCTTATACAACTGAAAAAAAGAACACCCTAATAACCTGATTCAAAAAACAACACTCCAATGGCAACTCCACCACATCACAATACACACTAAACAAATAAACAAAAAAAGCAACCCCAACGTCACGATTCAAGAACAGTAATTATAAAGCATCTTTGTAGATGGAAATTTACATAATCTTACTCATAAACATAATGCACAAAATACAATACAATTAAATTTTCACAAAATAAACCCCGAACTTTCCAAAAATTTGCAGTAAAAATTACCAAATTTAACTCGGTTTTATCCCCCTTCTTTCAAACCCCCCAAAACAAAAAATTTTCAGTCTTAAACTTTGGGGATGCGTGGCTAAAATACAAAAATCACGTGTAATAAGAAGTGCCCCCCCAAAATTTTTGTTTTAGAAATATAACATCCCCCAGATCCCCAAAAAGTAAAAAGAGTTTCAAACAAAAAGTGATCCGATTTTTCAGTCTTGTAGAATATATAAACGACGTTTTCAGTCTTGTAGAATATATAACATCACCCAGATCCCAAAACAGTGAAACAAGTTGTCTAACAAAAGACAGTGACTCCGTTTTCAGTCTTGTAGAATATAATACATCACACAGATGCCAAAACAGTAGAAATGAGTTGTCAAACCAAAAGACAGTATCATCACATTTTCAGTCTCGTAGAATATATCATCACTCAGATCCCAAAACAGTGGGAAAAATAACACCCCACGATGCCAACAGTAATATCGAGTTGTCTAATAAAAAAAACCATGAGGCCCGTCTTGTCCCTTATCCATTTTCGGCCCGTCCTACCCCTTTTACTTACTGCCCCTCAACTATATCGCTACTTCAACAGTACTCCCCGCCGTACCTCCGACTCAAGTAAATCCATCATCACTCAAAATCTCTCCCCGGTTCGTTCACAACTCAGGTAACCTCCGGAAACTGATGAGCTACAACCTGTCATCCAAAAAAATCAAAAGGGTAAATCAAAAAACTAAAATATAATATTCCGGTTTTCCCCCCCAGGGAAAGTAATACTTTACATTTTTTTCAGTGATCCATGGTGTGATTCATAAAATCGAAACAAAGTGATGAGAGGTGGGGATTGGGGGATCAACTAAAAAGGACATTTGGGTTGATATGATGATAGTCCTCTATAACATAACTTATTGGCGATTTAACAATGTTATACATTATATTAGGCGGAAAATTGCCCAGTGGTTAACGGGGCCCCAAAATTTGGGGTGTAAAAATAGAACCCTGTTACCTGCCACGCATGTCTAAGGGGATTAGGGGGTTTGGCTGAAATCGGATATGTGTCCTAAACGCGTAGAAGTCAATGCGTTTAGGGGCCTACCCAAAACCCAAAGTAATATAAAGTTCTTGGCAAAAAATCAAACATATCCAAAAAAGTGATTAAAATTGGTCTAAAAAACGAACAAAGAAGAAGAAGAAAGGGAAATTTTTACAGGCACCTTTTTTCTTTTTGGTCTGGTCCGTCTGTGATTGAGTATGCCTGCGTTCTGACTCTCAATTGCAGATAGAAAAACTGGAAGAAAAAGAATGATGCTATGCGTCATGTTGTTACTATAGACCCATGTTTCCCAACGTGGGGGACGCCCCCGGGGGGATTTTTTGTTAAGGGGGGGGGTTGGGGGGGGCAATGGACTCTTTAGGTTTAACTAATTTCATGCTGTTGCAAAACCGTAATCGTCTTTTGGATGTCTGTTGACAAAACGAATGTTTCTTCACAATCATTTTCCTGAAGTTTAAAATCTTCAATAAACCCAAATATTTTATCTAGATACATTTCTCCTTTTAACAAAGTTATGAGCCATTGTTTGATTACCAGAGTAATGGATACTCACTGTGCAGCCCGGGTTTTTACGGTGTCCTTAGTACCATTTTGTAATTCTACAGTTAACGAAGAGCATTTTATATGAATACAGTAAATGTCGAGTCTTTTTTCCATGTTTAGCAACCGATTGAGAATCGTGGTTGGGACTAAAATTTTTGACAATGACAGAAGAATTTCGTTATCGAAGTAAAATTAGTCTTTTCAAAAAAGAACAGATGTGAAATGATCGTAAGAACAAAGTTTGGAATAGTAAAGTAATAAATAGAATGTTTATTTATATATTGGGCTTTAAAAAGATGGGATAATAGAGCAGATAGAGGGAACACAGATCAGTTTGGGGGGGAAAAATGAAAATAGAAAAATAGACAAGAAAGCTAAAATTCCAGGACTGTTGCAAAATTATACTAGAAAAGCAGATGAGAATCGAAGAGTTTCAGAAAAATAAACTATTTGGGGGATAATTTTTAATAGCTAATTAGAAAAAAGAACACCGCATACTTTTAGAAGAGCAAAGACCCAAAAAAGGGGAGTATAGATATTGGTAAGAATTTTTTTCAAAATTAATTTAAAAATTGAATTTTCTAAAAGTATATCACCTGATGTAAAAAAATTTTTATTAATGTATTCCCCCATTAATATCTTTTATAAAAAATGCTTGATCAATGAAACGAGGTCGTCTTAAGAGCATTTGAAGGCGAAACATAGTGCTCATATTATTTCAGATTTGAATTACTTTCAAACTTTTAAAAACAAATTTTGGGAAAAAAACAACATTTAAACCATTTACGTCATACTGCAACTTTAATCTACCCTTTAGGTATTATCAAAATTTTCCCTTTCTCATTCTAAATCTGGGAAAATCATATTATGGGAAAAAATTTTAAACAATATCAGCATTTCTTAAAACGGTTCTGGAAAAAAATAACAAAAACGTGAAATGTACCACTCATCTTTTTACCCGAAGAATAGGAAATGAGTAATATATTGAAATACAACTTTTTAAAAATGGGGAAAAAGAAAATTCTCAGTGCAATTGATGAATCAACTTTGGGGACAGTATCATATTGATAACACATAAGATATATTGAAAAATTTGCTGAAGAAATGTTGTTCTGTAAGTCATTAGGCAAATACTCAAAAAATATATAATAAGAAAAATTACTTTTAAAGTCACAAATATACAAAATTAAAATATAACATCTTGTGCCCAGTTTTTTATTAAAGGCAAAAAATGTTCAAATTTGAGAAAGATGGGAATGAAATGTTTCTTGTATTTTTATTCCGGAGAAAAAAATTTTTAATAAAATTATTTCCTGTTCTAAGTAATTTCTAAATTCAGTTATAAAATGTATGATCTATTAAAGCTAATGTCAAAAGTGAGATCTCTTAAGCTATTTTTGGGAAAAACAAAATGCAGACCATGAGACTTCACACTGGAAGATCCTTTTAAAAATGCTTGAAAAGATTTATGGAACTATTTGATACTCTTTGTGATTTTTAGGGGAAAACCTGAAATTAAGTCTCTGTTAACGGTCGATGGTAAAGTATTTGTGGTTATCTGCCTTTTTCTTTGAGAAACTAAATATATTAAATAACCAACTTCAAGGGGAAAAAATAAAACTCTTATTGATGCAAAAGGCATATTTTGCTTCATTACCTTTAAAAAAGTATTTAAAAACAATTGTAAAAGTTTCTTTGGCCCGAAAAGTGAAGGGACTAATACCACTATATTGTTATTTATCATCTGAAAATTATCGGTGATTTAAAAAAAAATTTTCTGAGTTAAAACACATTGATTTTCCAACGGATTTGCATCAATGTTAGTTTATTTTTTGATATTTAAAATTTGCAGTATCAAAAACGCTAAATGCAAAATTAAAGTCAAAAACTTATTTAATATAAAAAAACGATATGGATTTGGAAACAAATCAAATATCCCAAATTTTAAAAAAATGTGCAAAAAAACGTTATTATTTCCCTCTTCTATTTAGCGGAATGTGGGTTTATCCCAACGATTTGACAAAAAAAAACGGCTTGATGTAAACAACAGGAGACGGGGTGAAGCTAACTAAAAAGGGAAACCCAACAAAATATCTTTGCAGCATGCATCAAGGGAACATCTCATCTCACTAAAAGTAAGAAATAAATAATTACTAATAATTAAAATAATATAGAAACAGGGGCATTACAATTATTTTTCTTAATTTCATTCTCTATTTTATGTTTGAAAACTTACTTACTTTGTTTTCTCAAAAATTTCCTAGTATTTTTTTTTAAAACCTATCATTTAAGTTTCTACTTGAACAATTCAATTTTTTTAAAACTACAATTTTTGTATACTTAACTTTGGGGGAGGGGACATTAATCTTTGAAGGCTTTGGGGGGCATGGCAATAAAAGGGGTTAAAAAATCTATAGAAAATCTTACAGAGCGATGGCCTTCTTGATTACCCCCACTATGGAAGATAGAACCGGGGTACGACACGGTTTCCTTTAGTCAAAGCTGACAGACAACATCCCTACTTGGAAAAAAAAAGATAATGGAAAAGTTAAAAAAAAAATCTTGGATGGGTCAGACTGAGGACTATATTAACAGGTGTGTTATTTAAGATATTTAACCCGGGGAAGAATGGATACAAATGCCAACAGGAATCAATACCCAAGTCAGTGGCGGCTCGTGGTCATTTTTGGGGGGACCCCAAAAATTTTGGGTTTTGGAGTATTTTCTATTTTTGTCTATTCCGGGGAAAATATTACCCCTTTCTCTCTCTCCCTTTTTTCTTTCTCAGCCACGATCATCCCTTGATGGTTTTCAGATTTCTCCATAAATTTGCATTCATTGGGAAAACTGATTGGTTCATGGGTGTATTCGTCCATCTTTTCCCATTTGGGGCTCTGGGGCTTTTTTCGGCGATGTGTAGGTTTTTGCCACGTTTACTGGGTTTGCTCTCCTCGCCTCAGGTGTCCCAACCCCAAGGCACAGGTTGCTTATTTCTTTAGGGGGGCTACCCCTTGAACCTTCCCTCCCGGGGTTTTTGAATCATTGGTTTTCCAGTCTTTTGGACTGCTTGGTTGCCGCCGTCCCGTTTGTGTACGGGTTTTCTCCACTAGGCTTTGATTGAATCAACTACAAGGTAGAGTTTTTATCTGCGAGGGGGAAAAGCGTTTTCTCTCTGGATGGAGACCCCCTCGAGGCTCGCCACCTCGCGTTTTTTTTGGGGTTTTATTCGCCCATTTCTGCTTGTGCCCCCGTCCACCGACGGGCCCGTCCCTTTTCCTTCACTTTTCCCATTTTTCCGGGGGAACGTTACCCATTTCTATCTCCTGTGCACAGTTTTTCACCATTCGGGAGGAACTTTTTCACTGGATTCAAGCTCTTATTTTAGTTTTTCTGAAAAATTTGGGGGGCCCCTCACCCCACGTTTTCCACGCCTTTTTTGTCGCTCTATCATCAGCACCGTGCATGTCTGTCCCCACCGGTGCCCCTGTATCGACCGTATGCGTGTTCGCTATACTTTTTTCTTGCTCACCGTGTTTATCTGTTTTTTCACCGTGCTCATTTACTATGCCTCCGGACTGTCGACACGCTACTCAATTTGAGCTCCCACTTTGTGGCTCGAGTTTTTCGCCATATGGACCCAGTCTCTTCTCTGGGTACCCCTTTATCTCTTTATGTTTTTTTGTTCAGCTTTTCCCATCGGGCCCGGGAAAATCTGATTTAAAAGTACCTGGGATTCTGCTCGTCTGTGTTGCAGCGGATCTCATCCCAAAGAACTTTTCTGCATCACTACTTATACCCGAGAGCTCCTCGTCCCTACCCCGAAGCAGGGAAACCGGGCTGTTTTTAGGTCACACGGAGGGAAAATAGGGTCTTTTTGGACTCACAATCCGGTGCGGTTTTCCTATTGCCCCAGACCCCATTACCTTTTGAAAAAAAAACCCCTTTTTTTGAACAGCTTGATATTAAAAAGGGTTTGGGTTTAAATAATATAAAATGGACAATTAAAAACGGAAAATCAAACGACAGGAACGCCTAGAGAATTTTTTTAAAACTTTTTAAACCCAATTTAGAATGGGACCCCCAAAGAAAAAACCCCGAATTAGTGAATGGGTCAGGGGATCGACAAATATTGCCAGTATGTCTTTTATGTATCGTCCATATTTAGTGGTTTTTTATTGACACTCCTGTTGTTCGTTTGCTTGATAAAGGCCTTGTTGGTCGAAATGTTGCTGTATGTCATTGTTTTTTTAATTTTAAAATACAGTCCTTTTTTTTACGGGTTTTGCCATTAAAAAAGGAAACGCTAACCTAGATCTGGGGACGTCGTCGACCGGTCAGAGTTTACGGAAGCGGCTAAAGGGGAACCAGACTCGGTCACGAATGTGGCATTTATCCTGGGGGCAAGAAAATTAATGCTAGGGGGCAATTCCCTAAAATAATCTTATTATAAAAAGTTTTTTTTTAATACTATTATTTTTTATTATTTTATACTATTTTTTTATAAAAAATTAAATCGATAATTAAACGGACATTTGATAGAGTCCCGTTTATCTGGGGAATAATTTGGCTACGTGAGAATGAATATATCTTCCGGCGAATGAAAATGACGTTGTTTTTGGAATTATCATTGCAATCCCACCTGTGGTCAGGGGTTCTGTTCGGATTGGGCTTAAATACCTCCGCACAACCAGAGAGGTGCAACAGTAAAGTCGAATTTTGTCATCATCGCTTTCGATGGACGTATTATATCATTAAAGCGATCAGAGGTCGCAATGTTACATCTTATGTGGAAAGTAAAAAAAAATTAGGCACAGCACAATGTTTGAAGTATTTGAGGCAAAGTGATGAGCTTCAATTTTATAATTTCTTTAATAATAATATTATATAAACAACAGGATTTTATATTTTTTTGATATAATATTTATATTTTAGTTTATATATTCAACTTTTAAAGCTAATCATGTCAAGTTAAAAATAATAATTACAAAAAAAAATTTCTAAAATAATAAATACATGTTAATTCTTTTGTTTGTAGGACTGTTCTTACTGGCCCCTAATGACCAGAGGCTTATACTAATTAGGGGTAAAAGATTATGAATTTCAGACTGTGAATGATATTTTAGCGTTATATATCAACTTTCAAAGCTAATCAGTATCTCGTTGAAAGTAATAATTATGAAAAAATAATGTATAAAATAATAAGTACAGGTTACTCAATATTTTTGGTGAGGCCGGTCCCCACTGGCCCTTAATGACGACCCCCCTGAATACATTATTTTCAGTATGTATCTTTCTTTCTTTCTTTCTCGAATCCTGTATGCCTCACAGCGTCAGGTCAGGAAGAGATTTCTAAAACGGGCCCTATATGCTTCGTAGATAGTCTCTTTCGTCGCCTCTGTTATCTCTGAGTTCCATTTTTTGCGTGGCCGGCCTTTTGCTTTGTACCATTGTATCGGAGCAGCATTGCTCTTTGAGGTGCACTGTCTGATGGTAATCTGCTTACGTGACCGAACCATTTAATTTGTTGTTTCTGATGAAGTCTAGTACTGATGTTGTACCCACTTTTTTCCTGATGTCTCATTTCTCTCAACGGTCTCTTCTGTTACACCCAGCATTCTGCGTAGACACTTCATCTCTGTTGTGACTAGTTTTCTTCTATCGTTTGTGTCAGCGTCCAGGTTTGGCACTGGTAACATAATGTGGGAGAAAGATTCAATGAAACATTGCTCTTTTGTGTTCATGGTGACGTGTTTGCATCTTAAAATTGCGCCATTTGCCCTATCATTTGATTTGCTTTGTTGCATCTGTGTTGAATTTCATTAGTTATTCTTCCATTTGCTGCAAAAATGCTCCCCAGGTATGTGAAATCTTTACTTGATTTAGTAGATGATTATCGATGGAGATGTTGTAGTGTTTTCCTCTGGCGAATGTCATTCTTCTGTTTTGTCGATGTTAATTCTCATGTTGTATTCGTTACATGCTAACTGAGTCTGTTGATGTGTTGTTGTAGCTGTTCTTCTGTTGTTGATATGATTGCCTGATCGTCTGCAAAAAGAAATCATTTAAGAGTTCTCGAGGTTGTTTAGTATGTATCAGACTAGATAACGAATACAGAAAAGACAACCCAATGGTCTGAGGCAGAAGTTCTGCGTTAATTTCTGAGAACGATGTAATCATTTATACAGATAGGTCGGTGATTCGACATGTGCGGAGCTCATGGGCTTTCACTGCTCGTCAGAGGGATGTGAAGGAAGAGAGTGGTGGTTTTCTGTGACTACAAGCAGTTTCACCGTGAATATCGTGGCAGAAACTCAGCGATGGTCTGACTGGAGTCACAAACATTTATCCATTCTGCTTTTCAGTAACTCAATGAGTATGCTCAGAAAGATTGAAACAGGCTGGGCTAGGAGACAATAGTTGGCGTCACTGAAGAGGCCTTGACTGACAATAAGTGAATGTGAGATTGGTCATGAATTATGTATACTCAGTGCGGATTAGCCTAGTAGCAGAAGTAGTAGAATGCAGGGCCTTGCGCTTCTAGGGCCCGCACCTATGTGACAGAGATGAAAATGGAAAATAACCAGATGTTATTTCAAAAACACGCACGCTGTCTGAATTTTTAATGTCGTATGTGATGGTGCCGAATCCAAAGAAATCGAAGCAGAAAATACAGAAGACGTGTCCCACTGTGTAGTAGATGAGGAAAGTGCTATAGAAGCATCATCATTACCAAATACTACCATTAAGATCAGTAACTCTTCACGATTTAGCCACATTTTTCACAAGACAAACTGAAATCGAATGTACAGAAAGTCCTCTCAATTAAGCCATATCATCTTCAAGCCAAAGAGAGGCAGAAAACACAGCACATGCTTCCAATGAAGCAACATCTTCTACAAGCCTAAAACACAACGAAAGTAAAATGTACTCCAACGATATTGGTGAATGGCCAAACAACTTCAATCGAGATTATTGGATTGTGAAAGAAAGTAGCGAAGTGCAACATAGAACAGTGATTTCATTTCTTAAAAAAACAAACATACGATAAAGAAAACAATCCACGATTTTGTCGAAAGTCGTTTTTCACATACACACATACACCAACAAACAAAACTCACGTGAGAGATTGGTTGTGTTATACAGATACTAAAGGATCTGTTCAGATACTAATGTTCTGTTTTGTTTGCAAAGTTATTGATTTAGGCTGTACCAAAAAGTGGCTGGTGTATTTGGAATACTCCGGCAGTTAAAATCTATTACAGCAGGAGAGGTATTGAAAAGAACTCCAAATATTGTCAGCTCTTACCAAGAGGATTTGGAAGAAAGCCTAGGCGACGAACTTGTGCAGTTCGCTGAACTCTTAAAACTAATGTAGCTGCTGCTATTAGCAAAGAAAAGCATGAGGCTCTTGAACTGCAATTTTATAAACTTATAATGGAAAATTCATTAGAGTCGTGTTTCCCAAATGTAGAAATTGTCTTGCGAATTTACTTGCTTTTAATGATTACTAACTGCAGCGGAGAAAGTCCTTTTTCGACATATAAAAGCGTATTCGAGCGTATAAAAAGTGAGTCCAGGAACATGATGGGACAAAATTATCTAAATAACCTCACCTTAATGAACATTGAATGTAATTTACTTAGAGAAATTAATTTGTCTAGTATTATCTCTAAATTTGCTCACATTAAATCGAGACAAGTTTGTTTGTAAAAGTTGTGTTTTATTTTATTATCATACAAAATCTAGGGCCCCGCGCTAAAATTTGCTACGGGCCCCGCGCTAGCCTAATCCGGCACTGTGTATACTGATGGGTATTTACATTGTAACGAGAAATAAGGCTGGAGTTTCATAGCTAGCATGATCAATGCAGAGCAGAATGAAACATGCAGACCTACTTCCTGTTTGAGAATGGAGTTTGCAGCGATAACTGCTGACCTCCAATGTCTATCTGAGACTGTTCATATGTGCCATTATTGTGTCCACCTCTCAGTCGATGCTTCAGAAGGTTAAAAAATAAATGGTCTCGAAATGTCGTTTATCGAGGCATGAGAGTTGCAGTAGCGTAGTTGTTAGTAAACTCGCTTCTTAGGCGCGGTGGTGTGGGCTTCATTTCCACAATAGACGCGAAATAGCTTCCCAACCGTAATGGCTCTCAGGTCGATCCAGCCTAAATTGTGTACCAGGAAAAGCACTGGGAAGTAAGGACGACTTGCGTGATATTGACCACATCACCCATCGTGTGCTGATGGTCAACGAAAAATACGGTGAAAAATTGTATGTTTCGTTCTCTTCATTTAACTTCTCATTTGTGATCATATCATTCCATCTCAGCCCTCTATTCTGCACATACACTAGTTGATGGATGTTTGCAATTTTTTTTTTATTGTTTTAGTCGTTCTCAGTGGTCCTGACAACTATTAAGTCTGCAAAAAATAAAGTATTTTATCTGCTACGAAAGTAAGTAAATTGATATCTTTCTTACACAGAAAAATATCAGATGCAATGCACGAACTCCGTAGCACCGGCAAGGATCCCCAGTGTAATTTTTAAGATGCTGAAGATATTTTTGTAGGAACTTTTATTTTAAATCTTTTCTAATTAATTTTGCCCGGGCAGCGGCTTTCCATCCTGCTCTTCTCGAATTTGAACTGCCAAGGGTTCTTTTACGTATTCAAATGAATACGGAGCCTACGTTTTATCGTCCGTCTCCGATAGGACTATGAACTCGATCTCACCTGCACTGAGATCAGGGGCGGCTCGTCATTAAGGGACAGTGAAAATATTGAGTAACGTGTACTTGTTATTTTATACATTATTTGTTCATAATTATTACTTTCAACGGGATACTGATTAGCTTTGAAAGTTGATATATAAAGCTAAAATATAACACACAGTCCGAAATCTGAAATTCAGCATCTTTCCTCCCTAATTAGTGTACACACCTGGTCTTCCCAAAATGGCGAAGGGGAGGGCTCCACTGGTTGCTTTCGACGATGGGAGTAGCTACTCAGCTGCACTGGTCATTTACCGCCGCCTTAAACTAGGCAGCCCCTAGTCCGTAAGGTGTTGACCTGCCACATCTGCCTGCACAGGGATGGATCAAACGAAATAAAGCAGGTGTAAAACGCGTATCTCGAAAAATTGAAATTACTCTGAAATCACTAATCAACAATATGGCCAGGGCTGGTGACCTATTTTCTCTGACTATAAATGTCACCAAGACAGTGGTTTTATGCGATGGAAATAATAATAGCCGCCATTCGCAAGTGATGATGACAACAGCCTCAGATGTATGCTGCTGCACCTCTCTGGTGTGTACGTAGATGATTGTAGAGTCCAATCTTTGAACATAATCCCCTACCACAAGTGGGGCATGCACGATCAAGCTTAGACATGTGGGTGTTTGTTTTGTATTCTCGCGCAACTCGCTTTCTCTGCGCCTCTATGTTTAACACACTGCAATGTCGGTTAAAAGGCTATCAACAACACACTGGAGTGCACATCATGCTGCTGTTAAACCGGTGAAAGATAAGTTTGATGAATGTGTGGCGGCGATTGAAGCTCTATGTGATCCTCGTGAAAATGTGGAAACAAGAGGTGCAGCACAAGGTCTTTTACCTGCTGTCTGTGATTTCACGTTTCTGTGCTACCTTTACTTTTTGGCTGCTGTACTTGAGGAAGTTAATTTGACACAGCAGTATCTGCAGACTAAAGGCTTAACTCTTGACAAAGTAGTGACCAAGTTAGAGGCATTAAGACTTTTCTGCAGGAGAAGCGCAGTCACTTAGTGTAGCATGCAATTGAACAGGCACTTTTAAAAGCAGACCAATATGGAATAACATTAGAGATAAGATTAAGGTTCAAGAAGAGAATGGCAGGGGAACAACTCAGAGAGGCTGGACTCACTATGCAAGAAGAAAACAATAGGGCGATGCTGGAGTGTATTGGTCGTTTTCATTCTGAACTCCAGACCAGATCAACAGCGATCAAGGAAGTAGCAAATATGTTTGGGGCTGTTCAAGCCAAGAGTCTTCTATCAGCAACTGAAGAAAGAGTTGCTGGTGTCAGTTCCAAAATTGACCACTTTCTATGATGAGCTATCCGGAGTAGAGCTTTTAAAAGAAATACCAAGGCTGAGAAGACACATGAAGGCAGCAGATATTGATATCCACAAAGCCAAAGACTGGTCAATATTTGATATTTTAAAATTCATAGTTGACTGGGATTTCCTTGAATCTCTCCCAATACTCTCACTAAGCCTACAACTATTTCTTACTAACTGTGTGTCTGTGGCTTCATGTGAGAGGAGCTTTTCAAAACTGAAACTTATAAAGAACTATTTGCGATCAACCATGGGACAGTCAAGACTTTCTGATCTGGCTATATTATCAATTGAAAGTGATATGGTGAAAGATATTGATTTTGATGATGTGATTGACAGGTGTGCAGCTTTGAAGACCAGGAAGGGAAACTTTTAAATAACAGAAATTTTAATGTTAAATTAAAAAATTTAACTTTGTCGAGTTTGTCGAAGTTCTTTATTTATGTTTTACCTGAAGTATTGAAGTTATATTGTTCAATTTGTTTTCTTTCTTATGTCCTTATTAACTTTTTGACTTATTTTACAAACATTACTATATGCGATTATATATGGTACAGGAACACTCGGAAGAAGACCATGGTGAAAGTCTAGAGGGTGACACAAGAGTTTACCGCACTGGGTGACACTAACCCAGTGACGCCACTGTATCTATCCATCGTGTTCTTGGCCTGCCTCGTGCTCTGCGCCCTGAGTGTCGATTATTATAGGGACGTGATGGTAGTAAATGTGGTTCCATTCTCATTAGATGGCCGAACCACTTGAATCTTTGCTTCTCGGTGTATTGTATGCATGGTATAGTACCAACGATGCTTCTGATATTCTTGTTTCTCACTCTATCTCGCCTTGTAACGTTGACAGCTTTTCGTAGACATCTCATTTCACATGTTGTAATCTTTCTTTCTAGTGTCTTAGTCAGGCGCCATGTTTGACACTGATGGTAAAGAGTTGGAATAAATATGCAGTTTATCAGTTGTCGTTTGACTGCCATGTTAATGCTTGGTTGTTTTAATAGTGGTGAATTCTTTTACCTTGGTGGAGAAATTTAACTTCCTAAGTTTGAATAGATTATCGCCTGCCCTGTATCTAATCTTTACATCATGTTCGTCGCATTCCCAAAAGAAATCAATGAGCATGGCGGCAAACGTGCTGAAGAGTGTTGGGGCTAGTTTACACAGCCCTGTTTGCCACCGTTGGTGACATGGAAGCACCCGACAGCTCACCTTCATATACTATATAGGCCCTTCTCTTAAGTGCCACAACGAGTGGACTCAGTACGGTTGAACGTGTAAACTCCGAGGGTTGCCATTTTTTCGAATGAGCTACTCGGAGTTTAAGTGTATTTGATTGTGCCATTTTGTGATGCCCCAACCTTTTGGCCGCGATCAAGCGGACACTAAACTTTGATCTTAGCCAAAATGACAATTTATAGTTTGGCATGATCCAGTGCTAAAAACAACACTGGCCGTGAGGAGGACTTTTTCTTCTTTGCGATCGCTATTTTAATGATTATAAAGTTAGACGCGTTCTTATGATGGTTCTTATGATGAAGTCGACTGTTGTCTGGAGTTAATCTCTAGTGCCTTGTAGTTTTGAATGTAGTGTTGAGTTGTTGGGCCAGCATTCATTTCTAGGGAGGACATACAGGGGACAGCCTTGCAGGACATGTTCTCTGGTTTGATCAGCGGTGCCGCAGGGACGAAGAGGGAATGGGGACAATCGTAGCCTGTGTAGGTTTGTTCAGTCTGTTATATTATGTCATATCCTAAGTCGGAAGATGATTGTCCTGTGTGTGGTAGTCATCGTTAGATAGTATAGGTTATTTTCTAATGTCTACGATAGCTCTTTTTTTCAATGTATGTGATTTCGTTTTCTACTTGTTCACATTCTGCTCCCTTTTTGGCATGTTAGTCTGCCTTCTCGTTACCTGGAACTCAACAGTTTGATGGTACCCATTGGAATGTAACTCTCTTGTTGGCAGAAATCGTGGCCTTCGTAAATACAAGCTCGTTTCTCGGGGAGGGAAGTTTACTCTGGAGGAATTGCAGAACGGATAGTCTATTCCCAGGTGGAAGATGTAGTTGGCTGTCCACTCTTGCGTAGGGATGGGAGCTTTAATTTGCGTTCTAGGGCTAGGTCACAGCCGGGCTCTAGCCCAGGCCGGACAACTCGCCAGGTATTCCCTGATCTAGATAAGAAAAGGGGCTGACTATATTCTTAAGAACTCTTTACGAAATCCATTACTGTACAGACATACATTTAATGACAAACATCGTAAATGGATTATAGATACTAATAAACTTGAGATATGGTCATAAAATGAATTTTATTTTAATCAAATGATCATGGTTTTATTCATATTTGGTTTTATTCATATTTAACACAGCTTTAAGAAAATTCAATGTAGAAGCTCAAAATGATTAACAAAGTATTGCAGAACAACAGTTGCATTATAATGTAATACATAGTTGTATAATAAGGTACAATATACATTTCTAACATACACAAAAGTTGCTTTAACTGTAGCACACTTTGTTGTTCTTTTATAAATGTCCATCTTACTTAGATCATTGATATGTAATGATAAATATTGTAAACAATTGACTATAAACAATTACTTGCTAGTGAAGTTTGAAGTACCCTTCCAAGTTTATACATTTTATGGACATTTGAAGCACATACAGCAAATTATATCAGTTGAACTGAAAACAAAAACGCCCGTCATGCAAACATTACAAATTAGCTTATACACATTGTTTCTTACAGTTTGCCTTGAGATTTTGATGTGTAAACTGAAGGTTGTTGCAAAGTGTTAATTGATGAAACTTAATGTGAAAATTTGGCCAATTTTCTCTTATTAGAAGAACTGACTGTTTTATCATTATGCATTTTTCTGTAATTGTTTAATAATACATTAGACAGTGGGGATAATGCTTTTGAAATAATGCTTGCCTTTGGACACCCATTAGCACACATACCACTAAATTCATCAACACAATGTTTCACAATACTACATGTAACAATATGGATAAGGAGCTTCTTATGCTGTTTGCAAGCCATAAATTTTGCTTCTAATTCTGGTGATATGAGCCTCTGCATAGCAGCATATGACACAAACGTCAACAGTGTAATCAGTTTAGATGGGTATTTAAGCCCTCCTCTATCCAGTAATTGAATGTAGTCAGTTGCAATCTCTGGCTGAATTGTTTTTTCAACTGTCTGAAACAACTGTCATTGTTTTTTCCATTTGTAGCAAGGCCTTACATGAAATGCACTGAGTTTTCCTACTGATCTTACTGGAGACATATCCAGCAATATATACTAATGATTCCTCTGTACCTTCTACACAAAGCAACTCACAATCATTAGGATCAATGTGGAAAAACACTTTGTCTACATCAGACTGGATACCATCTTCAAAAACACTATCACATTCATCACCCTCATGACTCATAGCTTCAGCAAAGTTACGAATTGAAAAATTACCATAGACAGATGATGTGAGACACAATAGAGAGTAAATCTTCAATTTCTTTTCTGCTTCCAATATTTGTTTCACTATTGTTCCAATATTTGATACTAGATAATTAGAATCAGACAATTGACGATATTCACCAAAGCGGGCTTCTAAGTTATCAGTTTGTAATTTTCCAAAAGGTATGAATTCTACATTGAAAGTAGAAAAGGAATACTCAGCCAGTTCAATCATAACAGTTACAGAATGCAGTAAAGCAGAATATGCCTCTCTGGTTAGTTTTCCAATGGAAGTAGGCAACTTGCCCCATTCAGTCAACCACACAACAAAATTTTTCAAATAAAGAAACAATTCGCTGTTAATTGAAGTTAGTGGATTAGCAAAATTATTATGGCTATTCCTTCCTGCGAATTTACTCTTAACATTCATAATGTGCCACCATCTCCAAATGACCTCAATGAAATCTGCTGTTTCTTGACTTCCTAGGAACCTCAAAGCTGCAATATTGTACTCACTGAAAATTGCAAGAGCTAGTGAAACTTTCTGCCTCTCTATACTTGAGGGGCAAAGGGCTTTACTAGTTAAAGTTGGTGCCAACTTCACAATACTCAGACGCTCATTTTGATACAGTTTTTCAAATGTGAAAAAGAAGCACTTGCTACTTGGCTAGAATTAGTACAATTTGAGATTGATGTTTTATTCAGAAGTAACTCGGTTGTGGCGGATATGATAATGTCTGCTCTGCATCTTTCTGGTTCAGCCAATTTCTCCACAGACATTTCAACAGAGTCATACAATAAAAAGATTTTTTTACCAGCAATTCCAGGATTTTCTATATATGTACTGTTGTTTTTTAGAAGGTTATTATAAACTTTACGGTTAACTGAGTTGTTGTCTGCAAGTACTACCAGAACTGTGAAACCACACTTTTGTACACTGTTGATGATCTGAAGCAATTTTGTGCCAAGATCCTCTGATGTCATCCTGTACATAGGCGACAGCTCGACAACTTCTCGATAACTTCCAAACACTGAGGAAATGAGAAAAGCCTGTACTGTTGTTGCTGATTGCATAGAGTTTTCAGCCCTACCAAGTAACCTACCACCTGAGTATGTTACAGCTGATTTGATATGAATTTCATCCATTTGTACTGCCACAATCTTTTCCAACTCAGAAAGTCTGCACTCTTTAAATTTCATGTATGTAGAAATGCTGCCATCATCATTAGACAATGAATAAGGAGAGGTTAAATTTTTTAATGTAGATGGATGTGGGAGACATAATAAGAGAGATTTTCTGATAAATCTATAGCATGCAGGAGATTTCAAGAAAACCATATAGGAAAAGCATAATGTACAACTACTGTAGCGTCTTCTGTATTTGTCCTTATTTACAAGTTGTACCTGCTCTAAGATAAATGTTAGTTGTTTTTCATGTATGTGTGTATTAGTATCTTCAGATGATAATATTAATTCTCTAACAATTTCTAAACTACTACATGCTTCTTCTAATAAATCACTAATACTCTTTATGTTTGGAGAAGTAGCAGGATCAGTATCTTTGTAGTGGATCAGTAAATTTTCCAGCTGTGACCACCTCTCAAGTTTACTGTTAATTAAAATCCAATCAAGATATTTACCAGACACTTGTTTATTTTCTACATAAACTTGTACACTCATGTCTGGTAAAACATTGACACTTACAGAAATGGATGGTGCACTGTTTGCTTTCACACTGATAGTATACAAAACAAGACAAGTAAATATATCCTCTGTGACTGTATGCATTCTCCAGTTTTTATCTAACAAGTCTTTTAACTTTGCTGTTATCTCACACTGTAAAGTTAGAAAATCTCGTATAATATCTGCAGACAACCACTCAGCTGTTCTATTGGCATGTTTGCTGACGATTTCTGCTACTCTTATTTCTGGATCTTTACGAGATTGTGGTTGTTGACTCGATAAATAAGATGGCAATTCAGGAAACAGAGATGGATAAGCAGTTTTTTAAAACCAGGATGCTTCCGAGGAAGTTCATGTTTAATTCCACATTTATCTATAAATGTATCAGACAATATAATGTCACATGGATGAAAATATTTACGACACACAACGCTTGATTTAGCTGGTGACCAGTCTTTTCGTGGAATGCATTTCTTCCATCTGTCTCTCCTATCAGAATTTGATGGGAATTTAAAAACACTCACATATTCTTTAGTCGAGTTGTAGTTCGATTTACATCCAGGAACACAACACTTTTTGCCCATTTTAAGATGAAAACAATACGCACAAATTCAATTTAACACTCTGCAATATCAGTAATCCAAATATTTGTTGTCGATAAATATCCAAGGACTCAAAATCGAGTAAAATAACAAGACACGCTGACGTTCTATCGCTTATCGACACACACAAAATGTCAGACCACTTTACGGAATAGAGAAATTGAGTTATCTGGCCTGGGCTAGAGCCCGGCTGTGGCTAGGTAGTAGTGGGTCATATCAATGGGGACACAGTGGGTCATGACCTGTTGGACTATGTCATAAATAATTAACACTATTTATGGTTATGGAGAAAAGGGGGAGGGGTTATTTGAAATGAAAAACTAACTTCATTGTTTTATTTTAGGTTAGGATCATGGTTCGCAAACGAGCACGAAAAACGAATATTGGAGAAATTAATGTAGAAACGATGAAAACAGCTGTAGTTAATGAGGTTCTTGTCAATGAAAAAAGTATAAGAGAAGCAGCTGCTCAATTTAAGGGGTCTCATAAGTCACGAAATGACATATTTTCTTTAAAATATCGATTTTCCAAATATGTTTTATTCTGTTAGTTTTAGATCTCTAGAATCGAAATCAGCAAAAAAAAATTGAATTTAAAAAAAAATAATTTGAAAATGAGTTTTTAAACAGCCCACCCTCTCGGAGATTTAACGTATTTTTAAGAGGTAATGTCTAGAAATACCGTTTGGTTGGTACTTAGTGATGGGATCTCTATTCTATAAGACATATTGAATTATATGTCATTGTAAAGTACCAGTCTGAGAAAATTGTGAGAGTTCCTCCAATTCTATGGAAGCTGAAGCTGCCTAGCTTATTTTTGCCTGGTCAGTGAGAAAGAAACAACTTGTTTATTACCAGTTGCTCTGTGATGGAGATTCCAAAGCTTTTGTAGAGACAAATACATCTTTCAACAATGATATTCAACTTGTCAAAGTAGATTTTATCAATCGCATAGCTAAAAAAATGATATCTCATTAGTCTACGTCAATATTTGCTTATATTAAAAATAGTAGTTCTCCCATGCTCCACATCAAAGAGCATGAGATATCTCAGAAGGAAGGAGGCACATATAATACAGGTGGATTTAAAATATAACCACACAGGACGGATGTTCTGTCAATCATACAAGCGAAATATGTGGAAATTCTTTGGTAAGTTTAAGATCTTTTCATATTTCACCAAAAATATTCTTAAATTGCAGTTTTCTCACAATTGTGATTTTCACTAATTTAGGAAGTGTTCAGTAGGTTAATCTCAGTAACCATTCAAGATATCAATATGAAATTTGGCATACATATAGATCTATCAATACTGAGGGCAGTCAGATATAAAAATACAAGTTCTGAGAAATATATTTTTAAACACAATATTTTTAGTAACCATAGGTTTCTATTTTTTGGGTAAAACTTGTATATGTCTTATTCGTTTCACTTCTATTTGCTTGTTATCTGTCCCAGAACAATTTAAAGTTGCTAGCTGCCTAGAACTATGGCTTATGTAAGTATTTCAATTGAAAAAAAATAAAAAATAATATGAACTAGTTGTGAGTACTTACCTACTTTACGGCATTGTTTATAATCCAACAGGGCCGCCATTTCCATGGCAACCCGACAAGTAATTAATTTAAAAGTTATATAATATTTCATACCAGACTGTCCCTAGTACTACCTGATAAACAATATCTCATTTGACTGAGAAATAAGGAAGTTAGCAACCGTTTGTCCTGTAT
This sequence comes from Arion vulgaris, assembly GCA_020796225.1. Taxonomy (NCBI): domain Eukaryota; kingdom Metazoa; phylum Mollusca; class Gastropoda; order Stylommatophora; family Arionidae; genus Arion; species Arion vulgaris. The sequence continues at coordinate 39,310,201 of CM036770.1, forward strand.
CCCCTTAATATTGCTAATACAACATTACAGAGATATGTAAGAAATACCTAAACTGCAAGTCTAATTGAAGGGAGGATTCTGCCTATTGTTAAGTTTGCTCCAAGTTACAATTGTAGACTAATCTTTTTAAAAATGAATAAGATTTTCTAGAAAAGTATGTTTTGGATGCATCAAAAATACATCATGGTTTATCCACCAAGAAAACTAGCATTCAGTTTGCCTCCCGCAACAATAAAAAAAAGTCGCTAACTCTTGGAGTGAAAATCTCCAGTGATGCAGATAATCTCCATGTTGTTCAGCTATGTATGTGAAAGATGTAAGAAGTTAGAAAACAAAACTTGTTTACGTCTATTGTGAAGCTTGTCATGTGTCCTGGTTTTTGATCCACTGTGCCCCTATACTGGGGCACAGCAGGTCACGTGGGGTAGGGTACTTGTAACTTATTTGTTACCTAACAGTTGTTAATTTAACACAAAATATATTTTTTTTACTATGAACCTATGTGGTCACCCTATGCATTGGTACACTATACTTAAATAAATCTTTAAAACTCTTGGAGCTGAATTTATTTCCCAAATGTGACCCACTGTGCCCCGGTCTTCCCTAGTGCTTTAGCCTCTGCTGTGTAGTTTGAACAAAATTTACCCGTTGGAATGTACCTTGTATCCAGGGGCGGCTCGTCATTAAGGGCCAGTGGGGCCAGGCCTACCAAAATATTAAGTAACTTGTACTTATTATTTCAGACATTATTTGTTTATAATTATTACTTTCAACAGGATACTGATTAGCTTTGAAAGTTGATATATAGCGCTAAAATATCACACACATTTTGAAATCTAATATTCAACATATTTTTCAACATATTTTTCCTCCAATTAGTATACACCCATGGTCATTAGGGGCCAGTAAGAACAGGCCTACCAAACCAAAAATAATTAACGTGTACTTATTATTTTTAAAAATTTTGTTCGTAATTATTATTGTTAACTTGACACTGATTAGCTTTGAAAGTTGAATATTTAACACTAAAATATAATATTATATCATAATAATATATAATATAATAATAATTCCTCTCGTACCATTATACGTTACATAGGGCCTGCAAGTAATTTCTCCATACCGCTCTATCCTGGGCAACTCGCTCAATCTCCTCCATGGAACTGAGACCGATATTTCCTGCCTCTCTCAGCAAAGTTCTCTTCAGGGTCTCCTTAGGTCGACCTCTCTTTCTTGAACCTTTGCATCCCACTTCAATGCCTGCTTTGATATTCTTTGATCATTTCTCCAGAAGGGCCGGTTTCGGTATGAGTGGATGTCGTCTATAGAAGTTTCTAACCTCCAGCGGCTTACGTGGATATACTGTCCTGGGCATGCAGGTGTTGACGGTAATGAGAGAGCGGACAGGCTTGCATCAACAGCATCGATTGTTGGGGAGTTGAAGATAGATAAGGGGATATTCTTCGGTCTCTTCGAGACTATCTGTTGGATGAGGACACTAAAATCGATGTTTATTTGACTCGATCAAGCGATTTAAGCAGTTTGGAGTTACCCGTTGTTCAAGTCGAACTGGATGCCTGAGAGGCAGAGTGAAAGGTGTGTTTAATCAGCGAGCCACAGGAACCATCAGTATGCATACTCTTCGATATCTGTTGGGGAGACTGAGCACCTATGGGTCTGCCCGGAGTGCAATGACGTCAGTTTAATAACTAATAACCTCAAGGTGTGCCCAACATATCTCCATCTTCTCTTTCTTATAACAGTTGTCACTAGTGGTTGACCAGGCATGTCTCTGATTTCATCACTTCTCCTGAATTCGTCCATTTTATATTCATTATTTTTCGCAGACATCTATTTTCAAATGCATTCAACTTGCTTTCTATATCTTTAGTCATTTTCCAACTCTGCTGGCATATGTTAGGATTGATACAACATTTGAATTGAAAATTCGTAATTTAGTTTTAATACTATATAACTTGCAGTTCCATATTTTATTTAGACTTTTAAAAGCTGATGTTGCTTTGCCAATTCGTATCATAATTTCTTTTTAACATTTCCTGTGCAATCAAAATTGCTACCCAAATAGGTGAACTGCTCTGTTATTTTTATCATTTTAGATTCCAGTGTGATATCTGCATTACTTGCCATAGGTGTCTTCATTACATTTGTTTTTTCATAGCTTATCTGCAGTCCAACTTTTGATGCTATAGATGACAAGTTGTCTGTTTTTCTTTGCATATCTTGGTTGTTTCTACTTAACAAGGCAATATCATCTGCAAAATCCAAATCTTCTAATTGACCCGTTCTAATATTCTACCCAATCAATGCCAGTTTCGCCCTGCAACATTTTCGCATCACCCAGTCAATGGCCACTCCAAACAATAGCGGAGATAGAATACAGCCTTGCTTTACTCCGGTTTCAACCATAAACCAGTCGCTGTGTCCACCATCAGTGCGAACTGCACACTGTGAACCATCATAGAGGCTCTTTATAATGTTTATTATTTTGTCTGGTATTCCATAACATCTCAGAATATTCCACAGAGAGATTCTGTGTAGACTATCAAAGGCTTTTTAAAATCGATGAAATTTAGTATGAGTGGTTGTTGCTTCTCAATATGTTCCTCCAAAATTAGTCGTAGGGTAATTATTTGGTCTAAGCAGCTTCTCCCAGGTCTAAAACCAGCTTGTTCTTCTCTCAGGGTTTGTCCACTGCTCCTTTGATTCTATTAAGAATGATTTTGCAGAAAGTCTTGGTCATTGCTGATAATAGGGTGATCCCTCTCCAGTTGTTGCAATCTTTGAGATCACCTTTTGGGGGATCTTAACAATTATTCCTTCTTCCATTGATCTGGGACAGTTTCTTCTTCCCATACTTTATTAAATAGTTCTTGCACCTGGCTAATAGTTGTATCATCAGCCGCTTTGGGCATTTCTGCAGTAATGTTGTCATCACCCGCTGCCTTATTGTTTATCAAGGAATCGATTGCCTCCTTGACCTCAGCTACACTTATCATTTCTTCGTAAATTGGTAGGGAGCTGTTTCTTGCCTCTTTGTCAAACTTGAGTAGTACTGGTGGATCAGGTCTATTTAATATTTCTTCAAAATGTTCTGCCCATCTTTTCTTCTGCTCGGTATCTGATGTTAGAACTTTACCATCTTTGCTCTTGATTGGGCCACCCTTTGAAACAAATGTTCCAGTAAGTTGTTTTAGTGTGTTGTATAGCATTTTACTGTTTCCAGTCTTAGCTGCCTTTTCCCCTTCTTCGGCCAGTCGATTGACATATGCTCTTTTATCTCTTCTAGCTGCTCTTTTCACTTCCTTGTCTTTTAGTCTATATTCCTCTTTAGCTTGGATTTCATCTGTTGCATCCTTAGTATTAAATATTGCTAGTTTCATCTTTCTTCTTTCTTGAATACATTTCCAGGTGTCATCGCTTATCCAGGGTTTTCTGTCTTTCGTCTTTAATCCTGCGCTACTATTTGCTGCCCCCAATAGTGTGTCCTTTATCTTAGTCCATTTGTCTTCAATGTTCTGTTCATTTTCACCTATTGAGTAACTCGAACCTATTCTTAAGTTCGAGCTGATATTCCTCTTTTACCTCATTATTTTGTAGTCTTTGACTGTCTATTCGCAGTTGTTCTTTTTAGTATGGTGAATTTTCAATTTCAGTTTCAATTTACCTATGCATAAATTATGATCACTTCCTACATCTGCCCCTCTGTATGCACGGACATCCAGCAATGATGTTCTAAATTGTGTATTTATGCACATATGGTCAATCTGATTCCTGGTCACTCCATCTGGTGAGAGCCAAGTAAGTTTATGAATTTCTTTATGTGCAAAGATGGTACCTCCAATTACTAAGTTTGACAGCATACATAACTCCGCCAGTCTTTCTCCATTCTCATTCATTGTGTTTATTCCTTGTTTTCCTATAGCTCTCTCTACCCCTACATTATCACTTCCAACCTTGGCATTAAAGTCCCCCATTACTACTAACAGATCATGTTTTTGGGTCTTGTTAATTTGATCTTGTAGTTGCTCATAAAATGTGTCTTTCTTATCATCGTCAGCCTCATTTGTTGGTGCATAACACTGCAGTATTGTCATATTGACATGCCTGGTACTGAAGCGGGCTCTAATTATCCGACTCGAGATGGGTTCCCATTCTAACATGCTCTTTGCTACTCTAGGTGTCATCATTATACCCACTCCTTCAAAATGCTTACCATCTTCTCTTCCTGAATATATGAAAGTTAATCCACTAACTACTCTTCTATCTGTTCCAGGCCATCTCACCTCACTTAACCCCAGTATGTCCAGCTCGTATCTCTTCATTTCTTCTGCAATTTGGGCTGATTTTGTAGCCTTGCCATCGTTCTCACATTCCAAAATCCAATTTTAGTGTGTGTCTTTGAGCCAAGTAATGTACGAGTCGGGTTGCTGACTTCCAGAGCGCCATAATAATATACCAATTATAAATATATATTATTATTTCAAAAACTAGTATATACGGGCTAAACACGTAATTACAAAGTACTGTAGTTTTACAAATTACAAAAACAATGACAAAATACAGCAATGTTTCGACCAACAAGGCCTTTATCAAGCAAATGAACAAACAGGAGTGACAAATTAAAATGAAACACAAATGGACAACCAAATACAAACGTATCTCAGAGTTGCAGAGAAATGTCTAAATATTCCGTATATATATGGAACTGCAGTAAAACTATTTGAATGGCAAAACACATAATTACAAAGTACTGTAGTTTTACAAATTACAAAAACAATGACACAATACAGCAACGTTTCGACCAACAAGGCCTTTATCAAGCAAACGAACAAACAGGAGTGACAAATTAAAATGAAACACAAATGGACGACCAAATACAAACAAAAACAAATTAAAATGAAACAAATACAAATGGACGACCAGATACGTTTGTATTTGGTCATCCATTTGTGTTTCATTTTAATTTGTCACTCCTGTTTGTTCGTTTGTTGATAAAGGCCTTGTTGGTCGAAACGTTGCTGTATTTTGTCATTGTTTTTGTAAAACTACAGTACTTTGTAATTACGTGTTTTGCCAATCAAATAGTTTTACTGCAGTTCCATATATATATACTATATACGGGCTCAAATTCAGCTTCTGTCTATATACTTGACGTATATATCAGCGCACTATGTTTTATCGGGTTGTTTTAAAATTCTCTACTGACGATATAACATTGCGACCTCTAACCTTTGACCGCTACCTTTAAATAATAATTGCCAAAACAATTTGTCATTTTATTCACCGGAAGCTAAATTCCTACGCGATCAACCAATTAACCGTACTCTTGATTAAATAGTACTTTGTATAATTATCGATTGAATCACAAATTATATATAAAATAGTAGAAAAGGATTGGAATTAATAGAAATATGTAACTAACTATTATTATAATCGTTAATGGTAATCGTCCGTTTCGTATTCAATATACATATGTCTTCTACAACGCACACTCGTTTGCGATTTACAAGCTGTGACCTACTTTTGAAGTTGTGGCTTACTTGAAATTCAAAATGAATCAAGTTAATTATTTATTACGAAATCCGTTTCCTTCGTTAAAGTTAGAAGAAAAGCTTGAAATTAAACGGCTAGGTGCACATCAGCCAAATAGCTTTGTATATGTACAACAAGATGGCAAGAAAAAGAGGACTTTCAATAATAAGTGGTTTAGTAAAAATCGTGGTTAACTGCCAGTGAAGAAAAGCAAAGTTTTTTTGGTTTTTATTGTTTGCTATTTCATGGTGAAGGACTGTGGTCAACGGTAGGTTGTAGGGATCTCTGTTGTACCTTAGTTATATGGTATATATTTTAGTTGTTGTTGAACCCCAGGAATTATGAGTTATCACCATTTTGCCTATAGTGCGTGGGGAGAGTCCCGGCTTTCTTGCAATGAGAGTTGGCAATTATGGTTGACCATTGATTCAGGATGAGAGTATATGCTTACACGCGACTCGCACGTTGTTACTTCTTACATTTGCTTTGCATTTATGCAACTTTTTCATTAAACATCGGCAGAAGATGCGTGCATTCACTAGTATTTAGGACCCAAGAGCGTGTCTGCGTTTGCTTTATTACCAGAGAGTAGCTCTCTCTCGATCCTTACCCACTTAGCCAGACATGATCTTTTGTCTATTTCCAGGGTCACCACGAGGAGGTGGAGTAGGGTCTTAATCAGTGCAAGCTCACTTACCCTGGCGCAACGTTGTCCTGTTTGTTATTTGCGCATGCGGCGCCAAATCATTATAGTAAAGAGGGAATAACTTCGTGGAGTAGATAAATAATAGTAAATACTAAAATATAAACCGAGCCTAAAAACCACGATTTTCCCGACATTTTTGTCTGGTCCCACCACCAAAAATGACCCGACACTGCTTGTATTGTTGTTGTTATATGTAATAAAGATACCAGCCCAATGGCAAACTATCCAAATCCGTAGTCTTGTACCCTAGAGCTGTATTTGGCGTGATCAGGCGCTGAAAATCCCACGGGGCCCTGAAAAAGAATGACTACCCAGTTTTCGCACCTTGGATTGGTGGTGCTGGAGAGCCTTTTGGTCCTGGGTTGTCTTTTTTCATTACGTTTTATGTTATGATTGAGTTTTTGTGATGAACTGTTTGACCAGATGCAGTCTTTATCTTGATACATATGGTACCAGCATGAGCTATTGGATCTTCCTTTATTTGAAGCGTTGTTTTGGCTGTGTTCTGTGTTGTTTGAATTAATAATTCGCAACAGGATGTTTTTATCTCCCTTGTCACGCATGCGTAGAATGCGAATGGGAAAGGATGTCGGTGATCTGACCTATACAGTATAATACAGAGACGAAGCAGTTGTTTTTCTCTAGATGATAAATATTATTTTCTTGACTGTGAGCATAGTATGACGTTTGGGTTGCTAGATTCAGTGCAAGTTTAAGAGCACATGCAAGTAGGTAGCTTCATGTTTGTAATGTGCAGCAGCATTTAGACTACTTTTTATTGGTGAAACACGAGACTTGGAAGTCGACATAGTCGTAAGATAGAATAACTAAGAATACAACAAACATCGTTCGTAGAGAGCCCCTCCCCCCTTTGTCGCCTTAGCTTAAACTACATATATTTCTCCATGCCTCGAATCTGTTATTGCATACATGTTATAGTTGTAGATTTTCTTTTAAGTTTATGGCGACTAGTAATAGTATTTCTCATGTAATCAACAGTAATCTTGCATGATGATAATAAATTAAACATGAATATATATTATTAGATTAGTAGTTAAAAATAACTCAAACTGATAGATTAATCATTAAGATAATGTAAGTAAAGTAATGTAAGATGGAGAAAATATAGTAAACAAAAGTAACACTAACATGATTTAACATATATGTCAATTAAATTAAGGATGTGATCAGTTGTATATAATTGGAAAAAAGTGGACGCTCGACGGACTTCTTATTTAATCATCATCATCAGGTGCCGTCTCCACATCGAAGGTTGGCTGCAATGTATCTTCAGCATCCTCTGTCTTTCGCCTTGGTGTTGCACATTGCCAGACTGTAACCTGTCCATTTCTTAAAGTTTCCTCCCACTTATCTCTCGGTCTTCCTCTTGCTCTTCCCCCTCAACTTTTCCCTCTAGTAAATGTTTTATCATGGTGTCATGTCTTTTATGTGCCCAAAATACTTTACTTGTCTGAATTTTATTTCTCTTAATAATTGTTTCTTCATGCCTAGTTTTTCTAAAACTTGTTTATTTGTCTGTTTTTCTGTCCGTGAAACTCTGACGGCCGCCCAACTCGATTAGCTTCTAGACCTGTGGACACTGATGGTGTCATTGATCTGGCACTGATCTCCACAACTGATGCTACTTTTGCTCGATGAAATGTTCTCGGGGCTCAAGAGAGTGATCATCTCCCCTGCATTGTTCTTCTTAACTCTTTCCACGCCCATTTATTTCCTCAATTTTTAAGCATTTAATTCAAGGGAAGTAAAAAAAAAAAAAAAAAAAAATCCCAACTACTTATCAATAAATAAACATATATATATTATTATATACTAAATTGAAGTAAACTGGACAACCTAACAGAATAACAATGTTAAAAAGTACTATAAGTAAAACAGAAGAAGTAAAACTAGAAAGACTTCTTATAAGGGAAGCAACTCTATGGCGCAGTGTGCGGCTTAAAGCGTGCAACGGACTTCCGCCATGGCGCAGTGTGCGGCTTAAAGCGTGGAAAGAGTTAATAAGGCCAATAATTTGCCACACAGAAGACCCAAATCTGTCTTTCAGTACATGCCATGCCACTATGATCACGAAAACCCATTACGTATACTGCGGCAGACTGCCAGAAAGAAGACTGCTAGGACTCTTTTCCTGCAACCACCTTGGTGGAATGAAAATGTTGAAAAAGCATGGCTGGCAAAAGAGGCTGCTACAAGGTCATGACAGAGAGTCAGAAAGAAGCGACCTAGAAATATGTGTGATGTGACTGAAAAGTCTGCTATTCGCCACAAAGCCACTGGGGATTTCAAAGTATTGGCTAGTGAGGCAAAGAGTGGGTTATGGGAGACTTTCATAACACAAGTCTGTGGTGACAAGTCTCTACATCAATTCTGGCAGTTTCATTGCAAAATGAACAGGAGGAATACCAGCCAGTCTTTTCCTACTTTACGTGACTCGTCAGGAGCTGTCTTGACAACAGATGCACAAATCGGGCAGGGGTTTCTTCATCGCTTTCGGGAACAGACAGAAAAAGGTGATAAAACTGACCGCCATAATATCATAAGTGCTCTTCGTGATATTACTAGCTCTGGAGAACCTTACATTGACTTAATAACAAAGGAGGATGTTGTTAATGCACTCAAGGCAAGCCACAGCACCGCTCCAGGGCCTGATGGTGTCCAATATCATCACATCAAACAGCTGGACGAGACTGTTATTAATGCAGTTGTGATGGATTTTAACAAAAGTGTACAGAATACTGTGGTACCCGAGGATTGGCTTCATAGTTATTTACGACCGCTCCACAAACATGGGAAGGATCCTAATCTGCTCAGCAGCTACCGCATACTCACCTTACAAAATGTATATGGCAAATTACTAGAGAAGATAGTGGCCAGAAAGGTAATGTGTCACTTAGAGAATGACCACGTCCTCCCTGATACTTTGGGTAGCTACTGGCCAATGAAAGGGACATGGGACAATGCTGGCACGTTTGCTTATGATGTTTATGAAGGCTTCCAATCCAAGCAAGAGACTTGCTGTGGCCATCGACTTGGAGGATGCTTATAACAAGGTGAATTTTTCAATAATGGTGCGCTCTTTGATTAAATGTGAAGTTAATTCTTGGCTGGTGAACTAGATAGCTGCTTCTTTAATGGAGAGAACCGTTGTACTCGTTAAGAACATGGGCATCGGATCCTTCGCGTATATGCCCGGGATTACCCCAGAGTTATCCTCTATCACCCATGTTGTTTAATATTTACACAGCAAATGTAGCTAAAATTCAGCCAACCGGATTGGGTCGGACATTGACATTTGCAGATGATATCTTAATATATAGGACTGGGTCAGATAGACGAGAGATGTTTGACGACATTCAGAAAACATTGCATACCATCTCGGGTTGGTGTAGAGAGTCTCGCTCTCAGGTCAATCCTGAAAAGGCGCGTATGTTGTGGTGCTCGTTGAATAATCACATAGTCAAGGCTGACCTACCACGTGTAATCTTTGTTGAACATACCATCGAGCGCAGGGACAGGCTGCGCTTTCTTGGAATAACCTTTGATCGTAGTCTATCTTTCAAACACCATATTGAACAGACGATACAACGGTGCAAGCGTGGTCTTGCGGCTCTCAAAGTTATGGTGGTCGCACACCTTGAACGGAGACTACTTGCCCTTTTGTTCGATCGACTGGTTATGTCAGTGGTAGATTACGGACTCGGAATTCTTACGATATCAAGATCACAATGTGAACGACTCGAACGGGTTCAGAATGAAGGTATGCTTATCGTCCTGGGCTGCACTAGAGATACCCCCATTATGAAGATGAGATGTATGCTTGGTCTTCTGTCACTATGCTCCGTCCATGCAATCGCCCAAACTAAGGCATATATGCGGGTTACTGCGATAAGAGACATCCACCACACAAGAACACTAATGATGTTAAGGGCACGAGAATCAAGTGTGGCATGTCGTGGATGGCCCAGGCTGAGAGAACAATTGGCCAGGTGACTACAGTTGCGACCCTACCAAAAGGGGAAGAATGGATCCCAACAGATGGTAGCATGACTAACTATCTCAACGTTATCATTACTCTTGGAAGAGAATGTAGAGATTGGGGCAACATGAAGGCTGATCTCGAGTTAACCAGCTGATAGAAGATAATGTAAGGGATGATGATGTTGTTGTATATACCGATGGGTCGGTTCAACGTGGTGAGAAGTCCGGCTGGGGTTTCTTGGCTAATGCGCATGGTCATCAAATATAATAAAGACACCTATGGCAAGTAATGCAGATATCACACTGGAATCTAAAATGATAAAAATAACAGAGCAATTCACCTATTTAGGTAGCAATTTTGATTGCACAGGAAATGTTAAAAAGAAATTATGATACGAATTGGCAAAGCAACATCAGCTTTTAAAAGTCTAAATAAAATATGGAACTGCAAGTTATATAGTATTAAAACTAAATTACGAATTTTCAATTCAAATGTTGTATCAATCCTAACATATGCTAGCGAGAGTTGGAAAATGACTAAAGATATAGAAAGCAATTTGAATGCATTTGAAAATAGATGTCTGCGAAAAATAATGAATATAAAATGGAATGAATTCAGAAGTGATGAAATTGTAGATATGTTGGGCACCACCTTGAGGAGAAATGATCAACGAATATCAAAGCAGGCATTGAAGTGGGATGCAAAGGGTTCAAGAAAAAGAGGTCGACCTAAGGAGACCCTGAAACGAACTTTGCTGAGAGAGACAGGAAATATCGGTCTCAGTTCCATGGAGGAGATTGAGCGAGTTGCCCAGGATAGAGCGGTATGGAGAAATTACTTGCAGGCCCTATGTAACGTGTAACGTTTGGAGGAATTATTATTATTATAAAAACGTTCCAAAAATGTTCACCATTCTCCAAGTGTCAGAAACCTAGACCCATGTGGTACTACAGTGTGTGTTCGTGTGCTGCTGTGGATTGTCTGCATGATTTGAACCACTAGAAAGTACGAATTTTCACTCTTTTTCTTTATTTAGTTTAGCAGGTGATTGTTACCAAGTTTTTTTATCCAGAAGAATCCAACAGCTATTGCCATGCAGTGCTATGTTATGAGTTGTGGAGACTCATACTCAGATGGGGTCTATGGGTGGTTACTGCAGTACCGCCTTACTTTTATCATTCATAGTAGGTGCTCTAGAAACATTGCTTGTAGACTGCTTTGCAATTTGTATGTGGTTTTAGTCCAAATAACCCTGTCTGTTATTACACAAGGACAACCACTTTTTGACCACTCTCTGTAGCCTGCGCATGATTTGTGCCAGTTTGCTTACTTTTCAACCACCTGTTTATACGGACAGAAAATTTGCAATCACTCTTGAACAACCCCCTTTGGACCTCTCTTTGTGGTTTTACATTATCTAAGACAGAGTGCGATTGAAGACTGCCAACTTGGAGATATTTCGAATAAGGAATATGCTTGGTTTTTGGAACTCATTTTGTTTACATCTCAAGTATTACTGTTTTCACGCTTTTTTCCTGGGAAGCGTGTGAAAATGTTGGACACAGAACAAGTGTGTTTGTATCAGCTTCACTGACAAGTTCAATCAGTTACCTGCACACTATAGCTCAGCTTGGACAATTTGTTTGATAATCTGTCATGACAAAGTTTCAAACTTCTAGTACCACTTTGCTTTGGCCTAGTGCAGCTATTTGAACACTGCTTCTGTGCCGGGCTCAATTTCTAAATGTTGGTCTGGGTGGGTGGACATATAGACACAGTCACTCTGAGATGTTGCTTTTCTGATTTGTTGGTCATACTTTACACAGCTGCACTTACACTATTACCTCCTTTTGTGAATAGCCCTGCTCTTTGATCTCTACTCACTTAGTTAAACTTCAGCTTTGTAGTCTGTTTCCAGGGCCATCGCCAGAAACTGGAGTAGGATTTTGGCAGTGTCAGCGCTCACTGACCTGAATCTGGTACAGCCTTGCTACCTTATTTCCTGGTACCTATGGTCCCACTGTCACTGATATCTTACTGTATAAGAAAGAGATTGGAGCATACATAGTTATTCACTGAAGTACAATGATAATCCTATCAATCAATAAATATGGTTGGAAAGGTAACGTTCACAAATATTGATTAGCAAACCAGGATTAGGCGTGAAGCTGGCTACCTAACCCCGTAGAAAAGAAGCCAAAAAAAAACTTAACAAACATGGATAGTACAACAAAAAGACAAAATCTAACTCAACCATCTGGACCAGGGGAACACCCACAACAGGGAGGCAAAGGAAGTATCGCCAGGAAAGCAAAAAAGGGTCCAGTGATGCCGACTAACCTTCTGTCCTGTTGGAAAACTGCAAAATTGGTTGCTGGAACATGAGAATGTTGACAGAACAGGGCAAAATAGCCCAGATGGCAACAGAGATGAAGAACTATAGGATAGACATTCTGGGAATATCTGAAACAAGATGGAAAGGGATAAACACAATTAGATCGAATGTGGAACGCTGTTGTCCTCAGAGCAAAAAGAGGAAAGCACACATCATAGTGAAGGAGTTGTCCAAAGAAGCACAAAAAGCACTAATAGAATGGGAAACAATGGGGCCTAGAATAATAACAGCAACATTCAGAACTAGCAAAAAGAAAATTAATCTAAAGGTCATCCAGTACTACGCACCAACCAATGATAGAGAACAAGCCACTAAAGAGAAGTTTTATACCAAAGTACAAGGTATCATTACCTTGGAATTTTAACAGGAATTTTACCAACAAGAATCTAGGAGATTATACACATGGAAAAGCCCAGGAGATAGAAAAAGGAACCAGATATATTTCATCATGATTAGGAACAGATTTAAAAATAATGTAATGAACACCAAAACATATCCAGGAGCAGATATAAATTCTGATCATAATCCAGTGGTGATCAAACTAAATATAAAACTAAAAAAGATAAACCAACCAACAAGAAAGGAGCCACATATAGATATATCAGCACTTAAACAACCAGAGATACAACAGAAATATTGTGTGGAAGTAAAGAACAAATATGAATGCCTAATGACAGAGTGCTTAGAACAATACAGAAGAGAAAATCCTGAAGAGAAAGTAACCAATAAATGGGATTGCTTAAAACAGAGTATACAAACTGCAAACAAAAACCTGCCTGTAAAAGAATCCATGAAAAATCAAATGTGGATGACTGATGAAATATTAGAAAAAATGGCAGAACGAAAGAAAGCCAAGAACACCCCAAAGTATACAATTTTAGACAACGAAATACGCAACATGTGCAGAACCACAAAAGTAAACTGGTTAGAAACAAAATGCAAGGAAATAGAAGATATGGCAGAAAAACACAGGACCAGAGATATGCACAGAGAAAAAAGACAAATGACAAGTAAGAAAAATACTATAAAAGGTGGAGGATGTATCAAAACAACAACAACCAACTTTTGTTTGATAAAACAGAAATATTGACAAGATGGACAGAATATGTAACGGCTCTATTTGATGATCAAAGAAGCAGTAAACGGGGTATAAAGTGCAATGACGGCCCAAGAATACTAAAATCTGAAGTTGTAAGAGCAATCGAAACAATGAAGCGAGAAAAGGCTGCAGGATCGGACAATATCACTGTGGAAATGTTAACCTCCTTAGAGGATTTTGGTATTTCAACCATTACAGATTTGTGCAATGATATATATAACACAGGATATATACCAAGAGACTTGAAGACATCAGTATTCATACCATTACCCAAAAAGCCCAAAGCACAGGAGTGCACAGACTATAGGACAATTAGCCTGAGCCACATAACAAAAATACTACTCAAGATCATACATGAAAGAATTAAAAACAAGATAGACATAGAAGTAGGAGAAGAACAGTTTGGCTTTAGAAAGAACAGAGGAACAAGAGAGGCAATACTTTGTATAAGACTACTCGCTGACAAGTATATAGAAGTGCAAAAAGTATCTACTTGTGTTTCATCGATTATAGCAAAGCTTTTGACAGAGTCCAACATGAAAAGCTAATCATATGTCTACAAGAAATAGGCCTAGATGGGGATGATATCAGACTAATAAGTAACATATACCGGGAACAGACAGCAATAATAAAATATGAAAATAGCTACTCTCCATACATAGACATAAAGAGAGGAGTGAGACAAGGATGCATTCTGTCACCAAGCCTATTTAACATCTACACAGAGAAAATCTTCAAACAATTAGAGGGAATGCCAGGACTCAAGATCAATGGAAAAATAATAAACAACTTAAGATATGCAGATGACACAGTATTGGTAGCAGAAAATGAACAAGATCTACAAGAACTAGTGGCCCAATTGGACAGAACTAGCAAGGAATATGGATTAAACATTAACATACAGAAAACAAAAACTATGGTAATCAACAAGGAAATGGAAAAACCTAAAATGAATATAAAAATACATGGAGAATTACTACATCAAGTAAAAAGCTTCTTATATCTCGGACAGATGATGGCAGATGTATAACAGAAATTAAAAAGAGAATAGGAATGGCCAAGGATAATTTCAATAGTATGAGAAAGTTACTGACATCCAAACAAATCACAAACAGGCTGAAAATGAGAATGATCAAATGCTATATATATCCTATATTAATGTATGGCTCGAAACATGGACAATGAACAAGCAGTTAGAAGACAAAATTGATGCATTTGAGATGTGGATATATAGAAGAATAGGCAGAGTTTCATGGACAGAAAAACAGACAAATAAACAAGTTTTAGGAAAACTAGGCATGAAGAAACAATTATTAAGAGAAATAAAATTCAGACAAGTATTTTGGGCACATAAATAGACATGACACCATGATAAAACAATTACTAGAGGGGAAAGTTGAGGGGGAAGAGGAAGACCGAGAGATAAGTGGGAGGGAAACTTTAAGAAATGGACAGGTTACAGTCTGGCAGTGTGCAACACCAAGGCGAAAGACAGAGGATGCTGGAGATTCATTGCAGCCAACCTTCGATGTGAGACGGCACCTGATGATGATGACAAGGTATCATGGACAGTAGTTTCACTATGGAGGTTCGGGCGGTTACGGAGGCGGTGAAATGGTTGGCATCTCACAACTACTCTCGTGTTTTCATACTCAGTGACTCCATGAACATGATTCGTAAAGTCGAATCAGGAATGGTGAGACGAAACTGGGTAGAGGTACTGGTACAGACAATGATCAGAGAAATCACCTTCATTTTTGTCCCTGGGCACATAGGAGTTAGGGGTAATGAACGAGCTGATAGATTGGCTGGCTTAGCTACAATACAAGAGGGAGCTGCCATGGATTGAAGTAACATTCTTCACGCATTGAGAAAGTCTTTCCGAAAAGAGGAGTTTCAGGAAATCCCACTCGCTGACCAGGAACTGGCTGGACGCTGCTATATTTGCTGAGGCGTAGCACATATGGACATGTCCGGAGTGCTATGATGATAGTCCTCATATAATGGCAGAGGCGGAGCAGACCCTGCAAGACTGTCGTCTCCTGGCTGAGAAGCAACATGTGGCCACACCCAGTCAACCTAAAAACTAAGCTTTGGGAAACCTGATAACCTGAAGCTGACCACCCAGTTTGTGGTCTATAGTAAATTAAGCGCATGACCAGAGATCGCTGAAGAAGAAGAAATATAACTGATAACTGATCTCAGCTGTTACTGGATCCAAGCCTGGATAAGAAAGGAGGAGGACCTGTGCATGCCATCAACTACCTCACTACAAGTAGTTATAATAGCTACAGAAACTTGCAAGAAAGAACACAATACAGGTGAACAGACCAGCCAGGTGATGTATGGTGCAGCTAATGCATCAATGACAGTTGCTGATGAGAGCCGCTTTGCAGAGGTCAGCAACCCAATTCATATATTACTGGGCTCCAAAAGATACACTAAAATTGGGTTCTGGAATGTTAGAACAAATGCAAAGTCAGTGCATGTTGATGAAATGATACCAACTGGACATATTGAGGTTAAGTGAGGTGAGATGACCTGGAACAGATAAAAAAGGTCGTTAGCTGACTAATGCTCATTTACTCAGGTGGAGAGTGTGGAAAACTTATAGAAGGAGTAGGCATATTGTCAGCTGAAGTAGCCAAGAGCATATTAGAATGGGAGATTATCTCAAGTCATATAATTGGAGCTTGCTTTATTACCAGATAGGTTAGGTGGCGTCTGTGCCTTAGAGGATAGTTACTCAGTCTATTAACCCCGACGTTCTGAGTTTGAATTATGCTGCGGATAGTTTGGTTGCAAATTGTGTCGTGTGGATGCATGTCGATGGCACCACCAGTTCAGAAAGCAATAGCAAACTACTGAACGTAATAATGCCTAGTAATGCAGATTTAAAAAAGATAGACAGGAAACCTTGGATAGGTGATGACACCTGGTAACATATTCAAGAAAGAAGGAGGACTAAACTTGTGATATACAGTACTAAGAATGCAACTGATGAACTCATATCTGAAGAAGAATATACAGTATAAAGAATATATATAAAGAAAAATACAAGGGTAGGAACATGCCCCTGTTACACTTCTCCAATTAAATCAACATATGTCAAATAGTTTTTGATAGATTTGATTAATTCCTCATGTTCCTAGTATAGATTAGTGTTTATTATGATGTCTCTTCCATCCAAGCCTGTTTCTTTGAGGCATTAAATGATTCTTTTAGAATGTATTCTGTCAAAAACTCTTCTGTAATGACAAAAAAATGCTTCTTTTGTGGTATAATTCTTTCAAAATTCAAATTCCTCTTGGCTAACTTCCTCATCTATTTTATTCTTTCCTGTATGATATTTAGGAGTATTTTTTGACATGTGACCAATCAGGCCAATTTTCATGATAAAAGTCATAAGAATAATATCATTATCAGGTGCAGTGCCAACTGGCATAGACGATCATGGATCTCCACAAATCTCTGTTTTTAGTGTTTGCTATCAACTCAGATGTTAACACTCTACCGTGCCATAAAGTCAGGCTATCCACAATTTTCTCTCTGTCTCGTCTACCCTCGATTTTACCGGTTGTCACAATTTGTTCTAAACCTCCCTTCTCATCACATGTCCGAAAAATGATGACTGCCTCTTTCTTATATTGGTGATAAGCTTTCTGTGTCTTGATCTCGCTCAACATTAGTCATTTTAGTAGTCCATGGGATTCTCATCATTATTCTGTAAAATCACATCTCTTTGGCCCTCAGAGATTTTTTGATTTGTGTGTTCATTGTCCGTGACTCACATCCATTTGTCTGTATTGGTTAAGAATAAAAGGAAGATCGTAAAATAAAAACATACCCAGCAACAGATATAAACAATCTTGTGATAGTCAACATGCATATAAAGCTTCAAAGGAAGAGTTAAAAGTATAAAGAACCTGAAAGTATTGAAACAAACCGACATTGAAACAGCTGGATATAAAGAGAATGCCTAGTCAAAGTGAGAAATAAATATTAAAGTAATAGAAACTGTTAAATAATACAGAAAAGAAAATCCAAGTGCTTCTATTGCAAGATGTAAAATAAAGATGATGATAAAAAAAATGAATGCATTTCTCCATAATATGCTGCTTTTTAAAAGATAGTTACGACAGCAGGGAAAGATCAAAACAGAGAGTACGGTAGTTTTTACAAATTGTACCTACAGATTAACTTGGTGTTTCCATCAAAAGGAGTTTGTAAAGCAAAAGATATAAGATAAAATTAAATATTAAATTGCAAATTATGATACAGTTTCAAAAAAGCCACTTAAAAAATAGCCATGTATCTAATTTCTTTCAGAGGTATTCAAAATCCAGGGGTCAAAATGAGTTTGACCGCAGAACTACTGGAGCTAAGTCAGCATCTGCAGCAAGAGCATCTATTTGTGACTACAGAGCGTGATCAGCTGCAGAGATTACACCACAGTGTAGTAATTCTGTCTGAGCAGTTGTTTCACACTACCTGGATTGCTCGACAGCAAAAACAGAATCTTCAACACTTTCTTGATCAGGGAACCAATACTGGAGAAAATGTAGAGGTATGAAATAGTTAATACATGTGTATCATATTTCATGTGATGTGTACATTGGCGTACTCAGCTTGTTCCTTGTTTAGCATCGTATTGCAACCTTTAATTTTCACCGTTTTATATTTTGCAACTTCCTTAGTTTCATATATAAGAAACTTGTTGCTCTAGTCACCTCTTCTATTGTTCTATGTTAGTTGTAATTTTGGCACTAAGAAATTCTCCACCAAAGACTGGGTCGAACAAGATGAAACAACACTCAGCCCCCTTATTGAGGAAAAGAAAAGATCCCTAATGAATTACAAAAAGAACCCCTTCCAAAGTTCAAAGGACCGTTTTCAACACACAAAATCAGTAGTGTAACAGGAGTCAAGGATATATGTATCCCACTAAGATCGGAAGCAGGTGAGCCAATAACAGATATGAACAAACAGCTTGAAATGTGGGTGGAACACTTCTAATCTTTACTCTGGAGAAACCAGCAAATTCTGTGCTAGATAAGAATATACTGAAACATTATGAACTAACAGAACTGAATGGCCCACAGAGTTGGAACTCTGAAACAATCGATAAATTTTCGAAAGGCAAGGCTTCAGGGCTAGACAACATTCTTGCAGAAATTCTAAAATAAAACAAGGATGTCCTCCTTATTTTATAATTTGGAGTGAAATAGAAAAAAATTACAGACATCATCTACAGAAATTACATAACATCAATCTAGACGCAGCCTTACTTAGATCAGGCAAAGAAGTTGCTCATAGTAGGGGATTTCAACTCTTGATCGGAATTTGGCATCAATTATAGCTATGCTATACTAAGAGTTAAATTGCGTTTCACATGCTTTGCCTGAGATGTATACTTGATATCTCCTGGCGTGGTAGAGTAATAAACAATATGGTGTTGGAATACATGGGGATTTCTAGCATGGTCACTTTTGTATGCCAGTATCACATAAGATCTTATCCCGAATGGATGATGGTCAGATTCCCAAGAATATCCTGCATGGTGAACTGTCTTCTGGCAACAGAATTAGTGTGGCCCTTTCTCCAATCCAAAGATGTGTGCAAAGAGACTTAAGGTAATTGACATAAAATTACAAGACTTTGGAAGAGCTTTTCAGTGCTAGGTCCAATTGAAAGCAGGCTCTGAAAACGGATCTGAGAACCAGTGAAGTCAGACTCAGACAATTCGCTGACATAAAACGTGCCAAAAGAAAGCAGAATAATAAAAATTATCCATTTTGTGCTACATCCATTGTCTCTTGAGACTTAACAAAATTATGACTACGCTCCAACCCGTTTATTTTGAATGGCTGCCTTCCAACAAGATTAGTGCCTAGACTTAAGAACACAATAGATGGTCCCATTAATCTGGTACACATCTTGACCATTGACTGCTTTTGTTTGATGAAAAGCCCCTGGATGCAGAAAAGTGGTCATTTTCACTACATTTACCTCCTTGGTAAGGGGAAAACCCTGCGACACAGAAGCCTAAACTTTTTTCATTACGCAACATGTCATAGGGAACAGGGAAACTATGAGTATTTATACTGCTGCAGACAGAAGACTGCTATGATGCCCTTCCTGCAACTACCTTAGTGTAGTAAAGGGTTTGAAAAGTGTGGCTGTCAAAGGAGTCTGCAACAAAGTCATGGTAGAGAGCCCAAAAAGGTTCAAAGATAAAAACAAGGTTAACAATAGAGTAACAAACCAGAATTTGAATGCTAAGATAATCAAAGTCACGATTTACTTTCAATTCATTCTGCCTAGTATAAAATATGACATCTTTCTACATGGAAAATAAGATTGGGATGTTCACCACAAATGTTGAACCAGTTATGCTCAATGCTTCTGTATGTGATGAAGATTAACAAATTCAAATGCCAAACCTTCACAAACAGATGTTTTCAAGATATACTTTGTATCAGATTGGTAGACACACAGACCAGACCAGTGAAAGAGAGCAATACAACAACCAATATAACTGGAAACGGAAGAGAGAAAGCTAAAGGTTTCTTTTCTTTTTGTTCGAGTTCACTCCAAGTTGTTTCTTGATGGCAGATTTGGTGGGAATTAAATTTAGCATATCATATCTCAATTATGCCATGACAGTCTACTCTTATTTTCAATTTCTACCTGCCAAAAAATCTTTAACATGTGCAGTTTCAAGACCTACATTTTTTTTATCCTGCTCCAAATGAATAAGATATTTGACATCGCCTATCCAGAGATCAGGCTTAACTGTACATGGCAATGAGAGCGTGGACTCTGTCACCATATCATGGGGTCTGTCACCATATCATGGGGTCAACCAATGGATAGAGGTGACATTCTGAACACCCTATAAGCTAGTGGCTGCAAGAAGATTTTATCTAAACTAATCCATGTCAACAGCAGATTGCATGAGCTTATTGAAGATGGGAGTGCAGAAATGAACAGCACAACAGGTATAAGAAGGCTAATCAATCAACATCGAACTTACGTAGTTAGTCACTGAAGCTATTGGAGATATTGCGAGGGATTGGAACACCTATGAACATGTCCAGTGCAGGAAGATATTGCAACTGAAACTATAATATAAATTGTTCTCTCACTTTAAGTCTAAAGTGTCTAGAAAGGAGTGACCATTGCACCAGTTTTCCAATATGGCATGATCCTTCTGTGCATAAGTGGCACGCCACCTGCAGAGATATTGCACTAAGCAAGAACTCTGTAGATCCTGCAACAGTCCTAGAGATCTCTGAAAAAATGTTGTTTCTGTGAACAGAATAGCACAGTTTCTATTTGAACCCACAAACTTCAAAACATAATGGGAAAGGTATAACCACTTAGCCACAGAGACCACGTCACTTAAGTAATAATTTCAAGACTTCGTTGGAGTTAATTATACAATATTAACTTCATATCAATTTCAAGTATTACACTCATTCAAAATGCTTGAAATGATTTCATTGTATTATGTAAAGTTTTTTTTGCTGTTAATTTGTCATGGAATTTTTTTTCTTCAGGTTTATAGTACAAACAACCAGCTTGAGGAAACCAATTTTGTAGACTCTTACAAAGTCTTCAGTTATCATGACTCAAAATACGGAGAACTGTTTAGATTTTTATATGAAAATCCCAAACTTTTGGCCAACATTATAAATGTAGCAGAGAAAGTTGGTGGACTGAGTGTCCAGAGAATGATTAGTTTGACAATAAACTCAATCTTTGGAAACTGTATTTTTCAAGAAGATGAGAAAGTTGTGATCTGTTTGTTGAAAACGCTTCTGGTCTGTCAGTTAACGGGCAGTGAAGATCCTCGACGACTAATTCGCAGACAGAATTTGTCATTCTCACTTGTGTACAGACATCTGTGTGAGACTCTTTTCTCGGCTAGACTTTTCCTCACATCAACTCTTTATGAACCAATCATGAGACTTCTGATGGAAGATGAATGGTTTTTTGACATTGATCCAGATAAGGCTCTTGTTAGGTTCCCACCTGCTGAAAAGTTACGGAGATTTGGGGAGCCTGGGACAGAAGAATATAATATCAAGCAAAACCAGTATCGCTTGTACATTGTGGATAAACTTGTTTTGCTGGCAGTCAAGTTTATCAATAGTATCAAGGCAAATATGCACTGCTTTCCTGCAAGTCTTGGTTGGATCATATCGCAGGTACAAATTTGAAATTGTACTTCATTATTATATTTGTTTTTATTTTGCATGTTGTATTCACAGTTCTACTTTGAAATTTAGAGCATGTCACATCAACTGCAAGTTCGTGTATAACTGGTAATATCACAGCAAATACTAGAACAGGAATAATATAAGAAGACTTTAATTGTAAACCTTAAAAAAGATGTGATAGAAATTCAAAACACCAAACACGTACAAACAAAGTACTATAGTTTTACAAAATACAGAAACAGTGACGATAAACAGCAACGTTTGACCAAAAGGCCTTTATAAGCAAACGACACAACAGGAGTGATGAATTATAGAGAACACTTACAAATGGACGATAACAGAAACATGTAAATTTATGTAATGAAAATCTGGGAATAAAAACGAATAACGAAATGAGTGCAACACAAAACTAGAAGTGGAAAAGAAGAGAAACTATACAATCAAGTGAAAATATAAATTATATATATGAAGCAAATACACATATAGATTACAAGGCATGAGATGAGAAAGTACTAAGGGGCCATCCATAAATTATGTCAACAAAATAGGGGGGGGGGGGGTCTGGAAAAGTTTGACAATTGTTGACATGGGGGGGGGGGGGAGGCAAGATAAATTGACGTCAACAATGTCATTTTTATTTTAACTGGATTGAGCTCTTTCCAAGGAACTTGAGACAGAAAGTTTGCCAACTAAAGATCAAGATTGGTACAAAAACCATGTAAGAACAAGTCAATACTTTTTGCAAATTGTGAAATGCCATAATGAAAATTGTTGCCAGCCAATTCGAAGCTCATATTTTGATATTGTTGCCGATAGATTCCTTCCACCACCAATTCCAGTCTGCCAGACTACTGGAGGCCTTAAAGCACCTGATGCATCTGAGAGCGACTTGCACAGATTTCCTTCTCTTTTCTTCAACCAGTCTTTGAAACTTGATAACATGTTACCTCGATCTGCAAAGGCATTCAAAATTCTTCCATATGATCTATATTGTCCTTCCATTCAGTGCAGTTGGTTGAACGAATTTGCAAAATCTGTCACCTCTATGTTGCTTCACAAGTCATGTTGAAGAAGCATGTTCAACTGCACCGACAACGTGATCTTGGACCTGGGCAATTAGCACATGCACCTCCTCAACCACAACGTATTCGGCCAGTGCAAGTGGCTGCAAAAGGGCACATAGAACTGATGGCATTTATTGCTCATAGAGAGATGTTAAGCGCAGAATGGTTAGACGAAGATGATGTAGACTTGTCTGATATGTTGGTTCCAGAAGGTGACATCAATGATAAATCAGCGACAATGCCCATTGTAACAATAGAGGAACATTTGGCTTCTCCGTGGGAAGATGATAGAAAAATTTGAAAAACTGACGGCAAAATAGGCCTATAAAGTAGTCTGTTTATAAATTCAAAGTTTAGTCAATTTGAAATATGTTAAACAATGTAAAAAGTGTAATATAATTAATTAATAATTTGTGTAGACCTTTTATTTGATTTCTGCATTAATATTTAAGTACTAAGCGAGTCGTATAAAATACGGTTCGTCTGTTTGGGGGTTAAATATTTGTTGACATAATTTTATTAGGGGGTCGCTGGAAGTTTGACAGTTGTTGACAAGGGGAGGGGGGGTCAAATATTGCCTAAAAGTTGTTGACATAATTTATGGATGGCCCCTAAGAAGCATAGGAATGTAATGCGTTGAGTCCATGCTTCCTATGCTTCTTAGTACTTTCTCATCTCATGCCTTGTAATCTATATGTGTATTTGTTTCATATATATAATTTATTTTTTCACTTGATTGTATATTGTTTCTCTTCTTTTCCACTTCTAGTTTTGTGTTGCACTCATTTTGTTATTCGTTTTTATTCCCAGATTTTCATTAGATACATTAGATTTACATGTTTCCGTTATCGTCCATTTGTAAGTGTTCTCTATAATTGTCACTCCTGTTGTGTCGTTTGCTTGATAAAGGCCTTTTGGTAGAAACGTTGCTGTTTATCGTCACTGTTTCTGTATTTTGTAAAACTATAGTACTTTGTATGTGTTTCTCTATTTACCAAGTTTTACTGCAGTCTTCCCCTTATTTCGATAATCCTTAGTCATATAAGTTAATGTTCTTTTTTCTAAGTCTGTCAAGTGGCATGCAGGTAGGTAGCTTTATTGTGCACACAAACTGCATGCCTTCATAGTAGTAGTTTCAAGATGACTACCTATCTTGTGACATGCACCACAGCGGAGCAGTGTTCTGTCATCTGTATTTGTTTTAGCAGCGATGGGATGGCATTTGTTGAATATAATTTATGAATGAAGATCTAGTAGGGTATTCAAGCCTGTCCCTCTAGCAAGCAAATAACTAAAGTAGGATGTACTGAAATGGCATGAGCTCTGTAACTAGACTGTTCTTAACCTGGTTATGTACACAGAGTAGAGACCCTAGAGTCACTTGCAACAATTGAATGCACTGTGGTTGAAAATAGCTGAGTGGACTGCAGAAAATAGCAATAGGACATCAAGATTAAGCACATTGTGTGCTCCAGTATATAAAGTGTCTACAAGGTGGCTGCTTATTTCAGAATTGAAACAGATTTGCATAATTTGATCTACTCTTGTGTTCAAAAGTATATTTTTAATTTAAAATTCATATTCAAACATAGTGCCAGCACGGTTTCATTATAATTTATTTTTCTTCTTTCTTTCTTTCTCGAATCCTGTATGCCTCACAGCGTCAGGTCAGGAAGAGATTTCAAAACGGGCCCTAGTATGCGCTTCAAATATATCTTCTTCTGCATTCTCACTAGATTGTGATTTCGGATTCTCTAATAAAGACAGCCGCCTGCCTCAGATTATCAGCCACGCCATACCATTTGTCTTGGATGCTGATGTAAGTGGGCCACCACTTTATTCTCAGGTCTGCATACTGGGGGCAGTTCTGTAGGATATGTTCTGTTGTTATATTCGCCAAGCCACAGGTCATTGGTGCCTATCTTGAATTTAATGTACAGATGACGACTCATTCTGTTGTGACCCATCCAGAGGCAAAGTATGGCTGTCTGGTCCCTTCTAGACAGTTGGTAATATCCATTGTTTTGGGTGTTTATTATCCCATTTTACTTTGTAGTGCCCTTTGGCGATGGTTTTTGCTTCTTCATAGCTAACCAGGTTGTCATCTTAGGGCATTCCTGCTCCTTCTTTAGCCAGTCTGTCAGCATCTTCATTCCCTTGATCTTGCAGTGTGAGGGCATCCACTGGATTACTCATCATCAAATAGCTTGTCCTGAGCCGAACATTGCCACCCCAACAGTCCTCCGAACTTCTCCTGTCATAGGCCAGATGTCCTGCCTCTGCAGCTGTCATGTTCAGACCATCAGTTACATCCTGAATCCATCTTCTCCATGGTCTTCCTCTTCTCTTTGCCGGTATGCCTCCTTCCATGTATTCTCCAGCCCTTTATGTCCAAAATATCTAAATTTTCTCTTTCGTATTTGTAGCATCAGTCAGTTTTCTTTGATTTTTAGCTCTTTCTGGATAGATCTCAGAATCATGGATTACTACCCTCTCAGAATCATGGGATAACTGGGTTAAGGTTGACCTGAGATCACTTAGTTCTGTGCTCCTTTCAGATTTCAGTGCTGAAATAGCAGTCAAAAGCATTATTTTCCCATGTAATTGGTTCATGTTTTGTAGGGCCATTTTTGCCCCACAATTTGCCCCGCTTTAACCATCTCCCATTTCTGATACTGAGCACCTAGAATGTGGCAGCATAGAGGACTTTAATCTAAACCAATCAACATCAACTTCTAGATTGTAAGACCTTGGATTGAAGATTGGAGTGAGAAAAGAGCAGCACAGCAGGTATATGAGTTTCAATCAACATTGAACTGGTACGGTTAATTGCTGGAAGCTGTAGGAGATATTGAAAGGAGACCGGAGCACCTATGGACATGTCCGGAGTGCAATGAAGATATTCCAAACTGAAACAGAATTGTCCAGTCCAATCGATCAATTTTAGCCATGTGTGCACAAAGGGAGAATCTGAACTGCAGTCACATGCATGGAAAAACCAAGACTAAATACCAGGTCAGAATAAAAGGGTTTATACAGGGTGTTCAAGGTAAAAGTATCCCCAATGTAAAATTAAAAGGGGTCAGATACGCATTGTGTTTTGTCTATTTAAACCGGTTTTGACTAGCTCATCCTTCGTCACATTTGTTCATCGCCCCTTCCCGCAACATAATTACACACCACAAAAAGACTTGCTCACGTGACCTATACTATGTCATAATTGAACCAAATCATTTTCATAAACATATGCCAGATTGGTTCACTTGACTGGGCTACTTTTATCTTGAACATCCTGTAGATGTTAACATCAAAGTTAAGTGTGGTGTAGCTCGACAAGAACGCTATGCTGGCAGACAAAGAAGAATTGTAAACCAACAAAGAACCGGTGTCGTTAGTCGCCACACGCTGATGGACATACTGAGGGAGAGATCGGAGCACTTATGGACTAATTTGTTCGACGTGCAGTGATGGTGATCCGACGACTAAACTAAAACTAAACATCCTGTAGAACTGTTTGACATATTCTCGTCAACGTCTGCACCCATTAGTATAATAGAAGTATCCAAGTGAGTCAGTGTGCTATGACTTGAGAAAGTTTGTTTTGGTCATGCTATATTAGTTTTGGTCAAATTAGTCACAATTGTGTTTCAATGTCAGCACTTTGCTGTGTTTCTATTTATGTTGCAAAGTTTGAGTGTATTAAAAAAAATTGCATCCTTCTAATTCCCTGCAAAATGAGGAGCTTTTGAAACGAACAGACTGTGCATCCTTGGAGACCATCATTAAGAGAC
Source organism: Arion vulgaris (assembly GCA_020796225.1). Lineage (NCBI taxonomy): Eukaryota > Metazoa > Mollusca > Gastropoda > Stylommatophora > Arionidae > Arion > Arion vulgaris. The sequence continues at coordinate 39,337,037 of CM036770.1, forward strand.
AAAGATGGAAGTGGTTTGGACATGTATGTTTATGCCAGTGAGGGCATTGGCTAGGACAGCTCTCAGATGGACAGTGGATGGGAAGATAAGGCCTGGACATCCAAAGAAACGTGGAGAAGAACTGTGGAGAGAGAGTTGATGGAGTGCGGCCTGATGTGGGAAACGGTTGGTAGAAAGGCGGCAGAATGGCAACAGTGGAAGTCTCTTGTGGAAGCCTTATTTGTCAATCGGGACACAAAGAGGATATAGAATATAGATAGAATTTCCTGCAAATTTCTATAAACATGACATGTAAATACTATAACTTTATATACAGGTTTATCAAGTTCTAAAAGAGCAAGGTCAAGTTGATATGCAGGAGGTCAGAGTGTGTTGTGCTGATCTGGTGTTTGCATTGTTCATATGTCCAGCCATCTGTGACCCTGAGCCTCATGGTATAACATCTGATGTTCCAATTAGCCATATAGCTCGACATAACCTAATGCAAGTAAGTAATACAGATCTATCAGATGATGTGTCATCTGCACATTGAAAGTTAATTGTATGGGACCACCAATATCTTATGTCTCTTGTCATTGTAGTATATATTAACCTCTTGATATTTCTTTCCCACTTATTGAAGTTTCTAACCTCCATAGGCTTATGTGGATCTACTGTCCTGGGCATGCAGGTGTTTGCGACAATGAGTGAACATCAACAGCATTGATTGTCAGGTAGCTGAGGACAGATAGGGGAATGTTCTTCGGTTTCTTCACAACTATCTGTTGTATGAAGACACATAAATGTTGAATCGATCTAGAGACTTTAGGAGTTTGGAGTTGCCTATTGTAGAAGTAGAACTGGATACCTGAGGGGCAGAGTGAGGAATATTTAACCAGCGAGCCACAAGAACCATCAGTATGAATACTCTTCAACATCTATTGAGGGAGACGAGCACCTAAGGGTCTGCCCAGAGTGTAGTGACTTTGGTTCAGTAATAAGTAACCAATCCCACTTATAATATTGTTCTCCTCCTAATAGCATACCTAAAATGTTGCATTATAGTATGGAGATATATTTATTTATTATTCATAAGCCACTGACTCAAAATGTCTTTTCATTTATTGATTGTCAGTCAGTCTACAGTTTGTTTATGCCAAGTAATATAATTCCAATTTTAACACTGTCATCATCTTCATGGTTACTTTTAGGCCATCATTTTAAATATGTTGCAGTTTATTATGCAGTTTGGTTGTCGTAAAACTTGATGTTAAAATGATAGTGTTAATCTCTTACTATACTGTATTTGTTTGTGTGTGATCTATTTTTATCAAACTTCAGAACTGATTATGTGACATATCCACATCAAAGGTTGACTGAAATGGATCTTCAGTTCTATTTGTATCTCACTGTGCTTGTACACTCTGAGAGGCTGTTTATTCCATCTTATGATCATTTTCTCCCAATTGTAGCACTGCCTTCTGTTTACCAACCTGACCTCATTACTGTGTCTTGTCTTTTTTTTTTATTTATGTGGCCATAATATTGAACAGCTTTATTTTATTCAGTATAATAATAATTCCTCATACCATTATACGTTACATAGAGCCTGCAAGCAATTTCTCCATACCGCTCTATCCTGGGCAACTCGCTCAATCTCCTCCATGGAACTGAGATCGATATTTCTTGCCTCTCCCAGCAAAGTTCGTTTCAGGGTCATCCTCTCTTTCTTGAACCCTTTGCATTCTACTTCAATGCCTGCTTTGATATTTGTTGATCATTTCTTCTCAAGGTGTGTCCAACATATCTCCATCTGCTCGTTCTTATTCAGTACTAGAATTTAATGTTAGAGAGAAAACTAGAAAACCTCTGAAATAATACCATGAGTAGACACTGTCCAAAGTTTGTAGCCTCCATGAGCTTTTATTGCTGATAGAATTTTCCTAGCTGTGATAACAGTGTGGTGTATATGCTAATGGCTTAGTGCTCTTAGACTCCCCACAAGATCACTACCTTGTAGTGGTGGATGAGAATAAGGAGTTTTTTTGGTAAGAACCCCAGGGAAGGCAACGGTAGCAATGAATATTGTTGAAGGATGGAGTTGATGATTGGGTTTAGGCTGGTAGTAGCATTGTTGTAGTTTTGATGTTCCTGATGATGATGGTGTTTTCTTTACAATGGCTGTGACACAACTACAATATATTGAACGACCATGGGTTTTGTGGAGTCATATATATATATATTTATTTGATGTTAGGATACATGTGTGGACAACACACCAAGAACACGTCCATCTGCATCCTATGTTTCCGTTCATCCTCCCTTGTTTACTAACTAAAAATCCTTCTAAAACCGTCACTACGCAAAACTACGTCAACTAGTTTCTCTACGTCGATGTCTCGTTTTAGTGTTGCCATCTGCTTAGAGAGTATCTTTGGCTTGCAAACACTACATTCTGCTAATAAACTATCTAAATATATACAAGCTACACACTAAAGCTAACTGTCTGGTTCATCAGCTGCCACCTGGGGGCACTGCTACTACAATCTCTCTCTCTCTCTTTGCCTTTTACCCCGGGTTGAGCATAGGCCCTCAACCAACTCATGCCAAGTCTTCCTATCTCTAGCTATCTCCTGCAGCTCCTTCCAGCTCTTCTTTATATTGTTGATCTCCGCCTCCAAATCTCGTCTCCATGTATTTCTCGGCCTCCCTTCTTTCGCTGTCCCTGCGGGTTCCAGGCAAGGACCCTTCTTGTTATATTCCTCTTCGGTTTTCGCAAAGTGTGTCCTATCCAGCGCCAGCGTCTTTTTTTAACCTGTTCGCTCACTGGAATCTGTCTTGTTCTCTCCATAAGTTCCTCATTTGTGACCCTATCATACCATCTTATTCCCTCTATTCTGCGCAGACACCAGTTGATGAATGTTTGCAATTTATGCGCTATTGTTTTAGTTGTTCTCCATGTTTCTGACCCATACAGTAGTACTGCTTTAACATTAGAGTTAAATATCCGAATTTTTGTTCTAGATTTGATTTCTTTGGACTTCCAAATGTTTCCCAGTGCAATGAAAGCTCCTCTTGCCTTCTGTATTCTTATTTTAACATCTCTATCTGTTCCACCCTCTTGTCTACGTTGCTGCCCAAATATGTGTATGATTCTACCTCTTGAAGTGGGATTTCCATCAGGGAGATCGAGTTGTCGTTTGCTTGGTTAATTCTCAATATCTTTGTCTTTCCCTTTTGAATGTTCAGCCCTAGTTGCTGGGACCTTTGATTCAATGTGTTAAGCTTATTCTGCATCTGATTTCGTGTATGTGACAGAAGGGCTATATCATCGGCGAAGTCCAGATCATCTAGTTGCTCTGTCAGAGTCCATTGATTCCATTTCTGGTGTTAGTTACTGTGGTCTTCATAATCCAGTCTATTGTCAGTAAGAACAACAAAGGTGATAGAAGACATCCCTGACGCACTCCTGTTTCTATTCCAAAGGTATCTGTTAGTTTACCTTCATGAAGAACTCTACATTTCATATCTGTATATGTTGCTTTATTAGGTTAATAATTTTCTGTGGGATTCCATAATGCCTCATTAATTTCCAAAGGGTTTCTCTATCAATACTGTCAAAAGCCTTCTCATAATCAACAAATCCGATATAAAGTGGGGATTTCCATTCAATACTTTGCTCTATTATTATACGTAATGTGGCTATCTGGTCAGCACAGGATCTATTTGGTCGGAAGCCTGCCTGTTCATCTCTTAGCTTTATATCGATGGCATCTCTCAGTCTCTCCAGGATGACTCTGCTTAGTATTTTCCCAGGTACTGACAACAGCATTATTCCCCATAGTTTTCACACTTCTGAAGGTCCCCTTTCTTTGGTAGCTTCACCAGGTATCCTTCTCTCCAGTTTGCTGGTATTTCTTCGGTCTCCCAGATTCTGCTAAATAATTTATACAGTATTTCTGTGGATGTGTTTATGTTGGCTTTAACCGCCTCCGCTGGAATACCATCTGACCGCCGCTTTCCATCTTTTTAAAAGTTTAATGGCTTTACTAATCTCCTCCTTGGATGGTTTCTCAGTTGATGTCCAAGTCAATTTCTGCCGGTTGGATATCTGGGGGTTTGTAGGTGCTGGTCTGTTCAGGAGTTCCTGAAGTATTCCATCCATCTTTCCATTTGGTCTCTAACATTAGTGATAGTTTCCCCACTACTATTTTTGATCAACCCATTTGATGGTCTGTATTTTCCTGCTAGCTTTCTAGTGATATTGTAAAGATCCCTAAGTTTCCTTCCTGCAGCTACCTCTGCTTCTCTTGCTAGATCTTCACGTATTGTCTTTTATCTAACTTTATTTGTTTCTTCACTTTCTGGCTAGCTTCTGTGTACTTTTCCTGGGCTATGGCTTGGCAGTTCTAGTTTTGCTATTATTTAAATCTGCTTTCTTCTTTTTCCTTTCTTCTATTTCCTTGAGAGTTTCTGGAGTTGTCCATGCCTTATGATTCCGCTCCTTCTTTCCTAATACCTCTGTGCATGTTTCATTCCAAATATTTTTGGCTTGCTGCCAGCATTCTTCCGCACTCACCTCATCTTCTAATTGCCGCAACACCTCATACTTATTAGAGACTGTGACCGTGAACTGTTCCTTTGTTTCTTGACTCTGAGGTATCCTACATTATATTGGTGTCTATGTTCATGGTATGTTATGTATCGCTTAAGCTTCAGTTTAATTTTACTTATCAGCAAATGGTGATCCGAATCTACATCTGCCCCTTAGGACCCTTTACATCTTGTAGAGATGACCTGAATTTCTTGTTTATGCATATGTGGTCAATTTGATTTTCTGTTCTGTGATCTGGTGATACCCAGGTTGCTTTATGTATTCTTTTATGTGGAAAGACACTTCCACCTATGACGTATTGATTCGCTGCACAGAAATTAGTGAATAGTTCTCCATTTTCGTTTATTATTCCTAGTCCGTGTTTCCCCATGATCTCCTCGTAGCCTATGTTGTCCGAACTTATTTTGGCATTGAGGTCACCCATCAGAATTTTGATGTTCCCATTTTTCTGATTACCTATAGTATTTTGAAGTTTTATGTAAAATTCCTCCTTTACTTTTTCCTCTTTATCATTGGTAGGTGCATAACACTGGGTCACATTCAAGAATACTTTCTTTTGGTGGTTCTGAATGTTGCTGTGATTATCCTAGGACTCACTGCTTCCCATTTTATTAGTGCAGTCTCCGCTTCTTTAGATAGCATTAAAGCCACCTTCACTATGGGGGCATTTTCTTCCATATGGCCTGAGAACAGCATTGTTTCTCCTGTGTTTAGACGTTGTTTGCCTGCACCATTCCACCTAGTTTCACATAATCCCAAGATGCCAATCCCGTGAAATTTCATCTCATTTACAACCTGTGCTGTCTTTCCCATTTGATACATACTTCTAACATTCCAGGTGCCAATTCTGGAGCTTTTTCCTAGGTGAAAGGAAGATAATCTGCGGTGAGACTCTTGCGGCTTTCTCTGCATCGCTTCATACCTCTTCTAGAAGAGCTTCTTTTCCTCTTGGTTGGCACAGTTTTTATTTTATTTTTATGTGACTTGTTCATGGTTGGTTGGATTTTGTGGCTAAAATTTTCTACTGGATAGGTAGCCAGCCCTACGCCAAACCCCACCTTAGTCGCCTCTTACGACATGCCTTGTAGGTCGAGTGCTGCTACTCTTTGCTCCTTTGCGAGCCCCGGCAGCACACGGGGGCTACTACAATATGATCAATAAATAGACAGTATTAGGAACTTTCGAAAAAACAAATTACCAACAGGATTCAAATCACTTACCCTTACTTCCTATGGCACCCATTGCCTAGCCTAGCAATACGAGTGTTCTTACCAACACAAACAGCATGTAGTTGTGGTGGGGAGCTTGCATACATGTGATCCTAATAGCTATGTTGAAAATACTTTTGCTCCTGGTAAGGATACCCATGTCAGACAGCTTGAAGGATAGAGGGCATTATCCATATAAGGGAAGACTGCAGCAAGACTATGTAGCAATGGCGCAACAAATAAAAAGAAAGTACAGCAGTTTTACAAAGTACAGTAATAATACGACGTTTCGACCAATAGGCCTTTATCAAGCAAAGAGTACACCAGAAGGGAAGAAATTAACTTCTTAAATGGCAGACATAATAACTTATACAATTAGACAATAAATCCCTAACGGTCCTAAAAAATACAGGATAGAGGGCAGACAAACTGTGACCTGGTCCTCCAGGTTGAAGGTTGGGTAAGGGGCTAACAATCCATTCCCGTAAAAATATTGTGATGCTGGAAATGGAAACACGATATACCTTTGTTGCATCAGGTGAAGGGATTGAAGTGTCAATCAGGTAACTGGTTGATGTATCAGCAAAAACTGTATGTAGTAAACAAATATGTGGGGGGAACAATGTTCATTATAATCAAGTCTTGCTTAACATTCAAGAAACAGAGATCGGGGGAAGCATCTTCATTATGCTGGCGCAATCAAGTAGTTACAAGTCTTGCTCAACTTTCAAGAAACAGATCACTTCCTGGTATAGGTTAGTTCCATTTCAGCCATCTGTAATTTCTTAAATTGCCATTTCAAAACTCATTTGATTATGATTAAAAAAGATAGAGAACAAGCAAGCATTCTTTATGGAAGTTTCTGTAATGAATCATAATTTGTTATATTTACTTATTCCCAGATGGCACAAATTATTCAAGTTTTGGCTATTTCTCAGTTTGATGAAATTGACACAAAAGTCAGAGATCTGTATAGTCGTTTTGAAAAGGTAATTCTCATTTTACTCTGTAGCTTGTACATTTCTTAAGCCAAACACAATAAATTTGGTAAATAATGGAATGAGTCTGATTGCTGAAAAATGTGGATGCATATAGTTGAATTAGAACCAAAATTAATATTTGACAAAGTTTTGTTATCTCATTTTCAGCAATAAAAGAAGTATGCAAACTAGTTTGTTATGAAAGAATTTAGATGTGCTTGTGGTCAAAGGTGCATGGGGACAATGCCGCACCAGGATTAGTAAGCTGGCACTAATCAAGATTCTACCCCACCTCCTTGTGGTGACCCTGGTAACAGACATTGGTTCCGGTCTGGCTAAGCGGGTAGGGATCGAGAGAGAGCTACAGGTAGTAGTAGTAGTGCAAGCACGGAAAAGCAATGCAGGTCCAAAATCTTTTAACAAATTGCACGCATCTCTGGCGATGTCCGATAACAAGCTGTCAAAATTATTGATGAAACGTAAGAAAACAGCAGTGTGCGAGTCATCAGCGAGCGAATAATAACTCCCGGAGTAAATGGAAGCACCAAAATTACCACCTACGGGCAGAGTCCATACTCACGAAGTGTGTAATAAGTCACGTCGCACCACAACTAACAGCTTCTGGCCGATGGGAAGGGCTGTACAAATGAATATGAAGAGATGAGAGGTGCATCCAGAGCAGAGACATGGGTCCACATGGGGCGAAACCCTGAGCCCGAGTCGAGCTGCGTGTCATGGCAGTCTCGAGATACGGTAAATGTGAGCGGGTGAGAAACCCGATAAACACGGTGGGCAGGCACCAAGTGGAGCAAACATGCATACGGACGATACACAGGTGAGCCCAAAGGTGGGGCAGACATGCAAGGTGATGGTGATTGAGCGAAGGGAAGGCGTGGCAAACGTAGGGGTGAGCAGCCCACCCAGATGAGCAGGGGAAAAATAGAAAGCCCAGCAGAGACTTGAATCAGTACAAATCAAAGGTCTCTGCAAGTGCCTCTGAAAACATTGTACGATCGTGACGATACATGGGAAGATTGCGGTAAACTCCATACAAGAGGCTGAGCAAAATCCTAAAGTTGCGTTTTAGTGCCTCATGAAACTGCCCTCCCTGGGACAGCTGAGCAAGGTACTGTTGCATTTACATCCCCGGAAGAACTGAGGTGGGTGATGTTGCGAGCCAAAATTTCAGTTGCGTTGCTAGTGTCGATTGAAACTACCCTCTTAAATATCTGTGCGCATCCCCAGTCGAATGTTTCCGGGGACAGGAAAATGCAGAGTAAACGTTGCAAGTTGCCAAGTGCTGACATGCCCCGAAATGGCTGAGAATATTCCTACTCAGGAACAAACTCACCTTGGATAGAAAAGTAAGGTCGATAATACAAAGGCTTGACTGGTACAAACCCAAACATTGGTTAAGGGCCATACTTTTGGACACTGATCATCCTACACAGAGTAAGATGACGTCCAAACACCATGGCTCAGGTCATATAAAGTTTAAGCATACCGCCAAAATATGATTGCTTGAATGACAAGAACATGCATCTCCAATGACTGAGAATGTTCCTAATTCGGAACGACCTCATATAGTCAGAAAGAGCGCATATTGTAGAGATACTCTTTGTGAAGATCATAAAGCCCAAATATACGCGAAAAATGATCGAAAAGAGCAATGAATACAAGAAAGGTGATAGTTTCCATGACTAGCCCTAGAAGGGTCGAGAATGCACCTAAACAGGAGTGATGTCACCCAGTCAGCGCAAGGTAGCTAATGCTCTTTGGCGTAGATCCAAGCCCAAATTTACGGCACTAAAAGATAATTAAAGAGTGTTTTATCATACGATGCATATACAAAACGACCTCACCAAAGGCAGGAAGTCGCACTTCACTAATTAACTCTGGCCTTAAAAATACCAATGGTACGAGGACTCAAGGCAAGAGTTACACAGACAACAGGTTTCCTGCAACGATCAATCTTGAAGGATCTCAGCTTCAAGTACCTCTGAAGTCGGCGAGGCTGTCCGTATGGTTGAGGGACGCCTGTAAAAGGTAATTTTAGGCCTCACGCAAAAATCAGTCAGAAGTGCAATACCAGGCATCATGACTTTCCACCTGAATTAACAGCGGGCGTGCGAGAGAAGAAGAAAAAGATGTGCTTGCAAATTCATTCTGTAACTGTACTATGACTTACTCTGTTGTGTTATGTCAGGTTATTGTTGTTAATATGACAGAAATGCATGTTGAAATCACATGCATTTAACCACAGACCTAACATAACAATTTTAGTATAGTCATGGGACTCGATTTCCGGTCGCCAACATGTCGGGTGTGAAAATTCCTAACGGATAAACTGTGCGCGATTTCTTGTGATTGCGGTGTGATTTACGCGGTTTCTGGCTACTAAAAGCGGATAAAACGTGTTGATTAGTGTCCATGTTTGTGTATGTATGGTCAGAGCAAACGCCTGACCGTACATTGTGGCCTGAGCGTGCGGCGCCTGTATCGGAGAATAGCGTAACCTATTATCGATAGGTGCGCACGCGTGGCGATGGGCTAAGTGCGAGTCCAACTCTGCCTTGTAGGTTAATAAATTAAGGCTAAAGGTGGGCAGCCTGACAGAAACGCCGAGAAGCGGGTGCACAATGTGCAGCGCAATTCGTTTTACGACGACATCGACTAGTATACAAAAAAGAGTAGTGGTCAACGAGTCTCGACAGACGGCAGGAATGATCGATCCACGCCGCCGAGCCAGGGGACAGTTAGCAGGGACAAACACTAGTGAAGCAAATCATAGAACATTCAACATTATGCAGTGGAATGCAGAGGGAGTACTAAAGAAGAAGGTCCCATTAACAAAATATCTACAACAGGAGCAGATAGACATAGCATGCATACAAGAGACGCACCTAAACTCTAGCCACAGATTTTCCATTAGAGGATATCAGACCTTCCGATTAGACAGGGAAGGACGAAAGGTGAGTCCTGATCCTCCGAAATGAGATTGCATGTCAAGAAATAACAGTATGTGCTAGTAGACAGTCAGAAATTGTAGGGATAGACGCAACAACCCCAATTGGGAGCACCCGGATCTATAACATCTACTGCCCTCCAAACAAAGACTTAGTACTGGAGAACATGAACATAATACCAACAAACTGCATAGTAGTAGGAGACTTTAATAGTCACTCCAGCGGTGGGCTACCAGGATACAAATAACAGAGGTGATGAGGTGGAGGACTGGGAGATAGACAGCAACCTACACTTAATCAACAAGGCTGAGGATAAACCTAGTTACTACTCCAGAACCTGGAAAACACCTCCACACCAGACCTGGCCTTTAGCACAGGTGACATCCACCACAAAATTGACAGAATGGTGCTGGACCAACTCTAGGAAGTGATCACAGACCGTAAAGCTGGCCGTAAATGTTGCATACTCCCACAGCAACCAAAGCTGCTACCAAGATGGAACTACAAACGAGCAGACTGGGGAAATTTGCACTCTGACAGACCTATACTGTAAACCCCCTAAACATACGCAAGAGTATGCTAAAAGCTGGGTTGCAGACTTCAACAAAGCCCTCCAAAAAGCAGCCACCGAGTCCATCCCTCGAGGTGCGAGACCAAACACAGCCCATTCTGGACGGACGAATTAGAACAACTAGAAGTAGAACTAACAAAAGCAAGAAACATTGCAGAAATAGAAAGAACAACAGAAGCAAACATTAAACTTAAAGCCACCTCGGCAAGATACAACCGAACACTAAACGAAAATGCTAGAAACAGCTGGATAGAAAAAAACACAAAGCCTTAACCTAGACAGAGATGGAAATAAGTTGTGGAAACTAGCCAGGGCACTAAACCAAGAAAATAAATACAAGCACACAATCACCATCAAACAGAATGATGAACAGCTAAGCGGAAACAAGCTGCCAATATCCTTAGTGAGCACTTTACACAAGTAAATCATATAGATGTTCCTGAAGAAAGGAAGGAAACCATAAAAGAAGAACTAATGGCTACGACCTCATTCAAGGTCCCCGAGGAGCACATGACAACTAAATTCACAATACATGAATTAGAAAAAGCATTACGCTCTCTAAAGAAAAGAAAATCACCAGGCAATGATGGGATAACTAATGAAATGATAATAGAAATGGGACGACAAGCGAAAAAGAAGCTACTAGAAATATTTAACTGTAGCTGGAAAAGTGGCGTTATACCCAAAGAATGGAAGGAAGCTATATTGATACCGATAAAAAAGACGGGAAGGATCCTACAGACCTAGCAGTTATAGACCAATTAGCCTACTGAGCTGCGTAGGAAAATTGCTAGAGCGCATAGTCAACACCAGACTAATGTGGCATTTGGAAGAAAAGGGCTTCTACTCCCCAACAAGCAGGCTTTTGAAAACACAGATCTACAGAAGATCAAGTGACATACATCGCCCAGAAGATAGAGGATGCTTTTCAAGAGGGAAAACAAACGCTAGCATTATGGGTAGATCTGGAGAAGGCTTTTGATAAAGTGTGGAAGGCTGGCCTAAAAGTGAAGTTGCGAAGAAACCTAGTAGCAGGACGAATGTACAAATGGATATCACAGTATCTAGAAAAAGAACTGCTAAAGTGCAAGTGCAAGAGTTCACCAGCAGGAAAACAACATTAGAACAAGGAGTTCCTCAGGGTGGAGTACTGTCGCCAACACTGTTCCTCATATACATCAATGACATAACCGAGAACATATCCAGAAGGATCCACCACGCCTTGTTTCGGATGACCTGGCCCTGTGGACATCAGAGGAGCGCATTACAGCTGCAACAAGCAGAATACAACAGGCCCTCACATCCCTAGACCAATGGTCCAATACATGGCTGATAAAAGCCAATGAAAAGAAAACGACATATACGATTTTCTCCTTATCAACAAAGCCCCAAAGTCCAAAGCTCCTACTAAATAACCATATATTGCTCCCAGAGAAAACCCCACATACCTTGGAATCACCTTCGACCAGCGCATGACATGGCATGCTCAGATTGAAAAAAAAAAAACCCGAGCAAAATCCAGGATGGCAATCATGAAAAACTAGCTGGCACAACCTGGGGGGCAGATAACAATGTTTTAAAGAAGCTTTATATGGGATATGTTCCTGACACTGGGCTATGGAATCTCTGCATGGGCAACTGTAGCCCAATCCAACTTCAATAAAATCAACCGTGTTCAGAACCAAGCTATGAGAATTATTACAGGGGAATGAGATCTACTCCAATACGGAAATGGAAGACCACCTGCCTACAACCAATGGAGGATATAAGAGACAGCAGAGCACAAAAACAAGCAGAAAAGTTCAAGAGACTAGATCACCCAATGTACCACAGAATGAATGGGCTAGGAAGGGGCAGACTAAACGAACCAACTTTGCAGCGACAACCAAGATGATGATGAGCAAACAACCATCATGTGCTGAAGTTACCCCAAACCACTAAAATACACCAACACAAGACAGATATGGAAAGATACAAAATTCCCAGAGCTGAATGAGAACATCACAGGGATAGTAGGAAAAACCAACAAAGTGAAGAAAAAAAACCCTGGCCACCAGTACCTAAAGGAACACTTTCCTAACAGCAGGTGGACCCATGTATACACAGATGGGTCTGCAGCAAATGCAACTGAAAATGGAGGAGGAGGAGCCCTCATAGTGCTCAGTGACATGAAACTCAGGAAGCTAAAATTAGCGACAGGAAGGTTCTCCAGCAATTACAGAGCAGAGGCAGAGGCCTTAAAAGCGGCAGCAGAAGCCATAGTGTCAGAGGAACATGTAAATGAAAACCTGGTATTTCTTACTGATGCCCTGTCAGTAATTACTGCTCTAAAAATGAAGACGATAACAACTTGAAGGAACTGCTAGCATCACTACACCAAGTATGCAACATCTTCTCTAGAGTGGTAATACAGTGGATACCATCTCACTGCGGAATACCTGGAAATGAGATTGCAGACATATTGGCAAAAGCAGGAGCAGGCTACCACAGACAGACACCAGTATGACATATGAGGAAGCAAAAGTACGGATAAAATGGCCTACAAGAACAAATGGCTGAGAGATCACCCAGGGCATGAAAAGGACGATGCTTACCACCAACTAAGTAGAGAGGAACAGGTTGTCATTTTTCGCCTACGAACAGGGCACAATAGACTGAGGTACCATCTGTTTAACAAGTATAAAATAGGCCCATCTGACATATGTACATGTGGCACCAGCAAGATGACAGAGACACACATACTGCAAGAATGTCCAACGTACATGGAACAGAGAAAAACACATGGCCAATCCCCATATCAGTCCAAGACAAGCTATACGGAGATGTACATGGACTCGGTTGACCACTAACTACTTTAAAAGTATACAAATCGATGTCTGAAAACGTTGGAAGAAGAGAAGTATAGTCATGGAATCATCATCACTGCACATTGAACAAATTAGTCCATAAGTGCTCCGATCTCCTCAGTATGCCTCTCAGTATGTCCTAACATAACAGAGCAACATAATTCACTTAATGATTGCGTATAGAAAGCATCATGATGTTCATTTCATTGAGGCAAGAGCACTAAACCACTGCTTCAAAAAGTTTCAACCGTGGCAACTGCTATTCATTAACCTTTTTCTATGCCATGGAACCAAATTACATAAAAAATATGCAAAGAGATTGATTAATCAACATCGAACTGGCATGTTGGGCCGCTTCTGGATTTGCTGAGGGAGATCGGGGCACCTATGGACATGTCTGGAGTGCTATGATGATAGTCCTCATATAACTAATACATAAAAAGAACTAAGAAGTGACCATTAGCCAAGGGCCCTGACAATTCAGTATACCACATTGAAGAAAGAAGGTATCTGTAACAAAACAGTCCCACTAATGAAGATCAAATTGATATACTCATCCAAAATACACATTAAAAGCAACCACAGGTTGTCATTGTTTATTCATCAAAGTGCAATGATGAGTGCCCTGTTCAATTAATAAGTCTATTGATGTTCCCACTGCTTCTGAAAGGAAAATACAAAGTTAAACTTCAAATTGCTTGGTGGTGACAAAATGATGCATGTTCTAGAGTGGTTGTGAATGTTCCTAATCTGGAATGACCTCACCAAAGTTAGAAAAGGAACAAAACATGAATATCCTCTTCAGTGTAGATTATTCCGCATGCTGCATTGAGAGGCTTCAAATATTATCAATAAAGAGTGTTGGACATCTGTTGCAGAAAAAGCAAAATAAGTACGGGAGTGTCAGCTTGGAAAAACCCAAACATATCTAACGGCATGCATCCCAGAGCAGTTGTGAATGTTCCTTATCTGGAGTGTCCTTCAGCAAAGTCAGAAAAGTGGGGGGTCGGCGATAGCAAGGAGAGGGGTTGGCGATAACGAAGTCATAACATCGCTAGTCATCATGCCTCATGGAAATTCCGGGGTTTCGATGCCAGCGTGAATACAAATTTAAGGCATACTCACGCCCGTCTGCCCAGCGTGTTCGTATCGCATTTTGACTACGGGTGACTATCCCTCTGTGTGTACGGGTTCAATTCCACGGGATGGCAGAAAAAGCCACAGATTCCTCAGATTTACGGTGTTCGTGGCACCGAACCGAAGGTTACGATGTCCATGGCACAGAGCTGAAGTGCTTCTGGATCTAAAAAAAAAAAAAAAAGGTGTACTCACAGTGCACGGTTAGAATACAGGTTTCATGATCCCTGATAATTAGTTGAGGATCCAAACTACAAGTATCTGTGAAGTCGGAGAAGCTGATAAGGAAAGCAAGCAAGTCTTCATGCAAAAATCTATCAGATGGGCCATACTCGCTGACTATGCCTGTATAAGGCTGTCAGTCACTGCTTACTGACATATATACTGCAGATGAGATTGGAGCACATGTGGACTTTATCCTTGTGCAATGAAGATTGTTTGAGAGGATCTAATCTGCAATGCACACAGATAATTTTGGTTCAAACCTCTTACTCATATTCCATACACTTCCATCATTACAGCTTACTTACTCATGACACAAAACCATGGTGGAATAAAGCAATATGACTAGGAGAAAGGGTGGGGGACCAAATAAAATATTTGTAATCTAGGATACAATTTCTCTCAAGAGGTAATTTTGGACATTTTGTCGCCTGTGTGTTGCCGGGGCCCGCAAGGGTAGCAATAAATAGTAACACTGCGACCTACAAGACATGTCATAAGAGGTAATTGAGGTAATGGCCTAGGGAAGCTACCGTAGTAAATAAAAAGCGTCACAGAAATCGGATGTGCTGGCCTACTAGCAGACGCATAATTGGCACAACTTACAATTGCTCTTAAGCTCAGATCACATACAAATCACAAAGTTTTTTTAACAAGTGGTTGATATGAAGCATTCAAAAAGCAGAAGGGCAGGAGTCCAGCATTCTTCTCATTCAGCCAGCCTCAATACACTAGTTTATTGAGTTATTGTGATTGTCTTATAAAGAGTATTGTTTTGCACCGTTTTACACCTTATGTTTGAGCTTGTCCATCTTTATCATATATGTATTTGGTGCTGCTTCTCTGGACTTCCTTCCTACAAGGCAGCAGTTGTTTATAATCAAGAGTGACTGCACCTAGTAATGTACCAGTATTTTCTGAAAGGAGGATATTCTTATACCTAAACAACAGTGATACCTAGCCTCGTTCCAAACTGGTACAACATATACGAACAACCCTAATAGTATTTCCACTCACATGAATCAATACACTCTAATTACCAACAACACAAAAGAACTAACGCCAACGTCACGATTTCAAGAACAGAAATTTCAAAAACATCTATTTAAATTTACATAATCATTATTCATAAACCAAATGCAGCATAATACAATAATAATGAGTCACATCTCACACAAATCAAACTCATTGAAAATAGTCCAAATTTTACAGTTAATCATATTACCTTAAGCTAAATCCACCGGTCCGTATTCCTTGTCCTTCGTAGCAGAGGAACCTCACAACGACAAATACCAGACTTGAAAGATATCATACATCACCCAGATGCAACCACAGTAGTAATGACGTTGTCAAATCAACGGACAGTGACTCCCGACATTTTTCCAGTATTGTAAAATATAATACCACACACAGATGCAAGCACAGTACCAACTACGTTGTCAAATCAAGAGACAATGACTCACAACGATTCTTCCAGTATTGTAAAATATAATACCTCACATAGATGCAAATGCCATACCAACTACGTTGTCAAATCAAAGACAGGGACTCACTACGATTTTATCAGGCATGTAGAATATAATGTAGAATATAATATCATCACCTAGATTTCTCAAAGAATATGATTCACACAGATGCAAACGCCGTACCAACTACGTTGTCAAATCAAAGACAGGGACTCACGAAGATTTTTCAGGCATGTAGAATATAATATCACCTAGATTTCTTGAAGCATATGATACACCACACAGATGCAAACGCCGTACCAACTACGTTGTCAAATCAAAGACAGGGACTCGCGGCGATTTTTCAGGCACGTAGAATATAATATCATCACCTAGATTTCTCGAAGAATATGATACATCACACAGATGCAAACGCTGTCCCAACTACGTTGTCTAATCAAAGACAGGGACTCATGCTGATTTTTCAGGCATGTAGAATATAATTACCTCACACAGATGCAAACACAGTCCCCACTCGTGCTACCGTCCCGGACTCTTATCTACTCTCTGACTGTTCGCTCAAAAAAATCAAATACCCTGAGTTTGTTCTGACAACTCATGAGCTGTCAACAACTGTCATCACAACAAAATAGACACAAGGGAATAAAACCAAAGGGGAACAACCAACTACAATAAGCAAGAATTTATCCCCCAGGAACAGTAATACTGTTACATTCCTCCCTGTCTTTCCTTTTCAGAAGGTTTCCCGAAATCTTCTACATAAAAAAATGTCCACCTGTACACCCAAAAATCCTCACTCATCCTTCAGATATGGCAGAGATAGAGATAGGCAATTCTTTCATCCACTAAAATACAATATCTGTCCCTCACCACATTTATACTTGTTCTTTTTGATAGAACACATTCGCTTCAAAAATGGACAGTCATCATAGAAATATAAAGTTAAACCCGTTCACTCTAGACATAATCAACATAAACAAGTGCAAATCTGAAGACCATATTGGAAGTGTGAGACCAGGTTGAAAATTTCACTCGTAATTTGAAACTGGTCCACTGCCACTGGTCAAGAGACTCCAAGTCTGCACTTCACTCTCCCTCAACATATAGCGTGGTATTCAAACATATGTGGAAGAAAGAAAAAAACAGATTAATCTCATGTCAACAAGTTTTCATACAGGCGCAAAAATGTCACCCCCATACAAATAAATCGCCGTCTCTGTTCCTCAGGATCTACCGGGGTCTACCACAAATTCTAATAGTTAACTACTGGTCTTGTACTATCCCACTACATCACCTCACTAAACAGTCTAATCATTAAATCCATTTAAAAAACTTCGTTGTGTAACCTCCTCTCTTCCGCTCTGCAAAAGATGATAATTTAGAATATCTACTTTCTGATCTCTCTCTTCCTTAATTCTCTTTGCAGTTCATCAATGCGGTTAACTAGACCATTCATCCCATCAAGATTTTCCTTTCTCTCCCTTAGTAACATCTTTACCTGCCTTTTCAACACTGATGTCTCTTGATTACTGTTTACTTCAACACTACATGCTCCTTGTATCTCTTCATATTCTATATTTGTCAACTCATTTATCTCCTCGTGTAGCTTATCTATTAACTCATCTCGCTCGCCTATGTCTACCTGTAACCTCTCTAGTTCTTCTCGTTTTTCTTTAACTTCTCTCTGTAAATTTTTTATAGTCTTCTTTAATCCTGCAGTCTCCTTTTTTTCTTTCTCTCTATCTTGAAATTCTATCATAGCTCTATCTTCCTTAATTCTTACATCCATACTTACATCATCCGTACGCTACATCTTTAACTTCCCTTTTTGTTTCCTGTCTATCCTCCCCAACTCTCCAGTCACCCTCATTTTCATCCTCTCCTACAGCTATGTCTTTAAATTCTTTCTTGGCTTGATATCTATCCTCCCTACTTCTCCAGTCACTCTCACTTTCATCCTCTCCTACCGCTATATCTCTAAATTCCCTATCAGCTCTATTGTCCCTACCCTGCTTACCTATCTGTCAGTCCTTAGTACCTCGTTATGTCGTTTCGACCCTCTAGTTCCCTCTGTTGGCCGTTTCAGCTTCACCTCACCCATTACTCCTGCCATCGCTCTTCTAGTAGATGCATGAATACCTAATGCATAACTCCTTTGAGTCCTCAAGAGTCATGTTCTCTGGTCTTCCCCGTATCTTATTTCTAGCCATTTCAATGGGGACCCGTCCTCCAAAAAATCTCTCCCTGGGACAGTTTCTAACAATATGTCCTATTTTCTTACACCTAAAACATTTCTTGTTGTCATAATAAGGTCTATATCTATCTCTTATAAATGGCCAGTAATTCGGTTCTTGAAATTTTCTATCTCTACTGGGACACATTTTAGTTATATGCCCAACGCCCCCACAGGCGTAACATGTTGAACCTTTCTTCAGGTGTCTTCTGTTACTCTCCCCAAAACCCCTCTCCTGTCTATTTATCATGCGCCAAGGACAGTTTCTGACTAGATGCCCCGGCTTCCTACACCCATAACAACAAAATTCACGACAATGGTAGGACATATGTCCCAACATACCACAAGAAAAACATTTCCCTTCCCGAACATGAACATTATCTGTTAACTCATCTCTATCCCCGTCAGTTATTTCAACCTTATCTGACATCCTAGGAAAACATGTCCCTTCCCGAACATGAACATTATCTGTTAACTCATCTATACCCTCGTCAGCTATTTCAACTTTATCTGACTCACTCTCATCTAATCGATTGTCCTGCTGACATTCTCCTCAGCAATTTCTGTTTTCAACTCACTCATTTCCACTTGTATTCAAACTATGCTTTCCGGTAATCAAGTTCTCCACAGCATTATTCACTCTATTTTCATACCCTTCTTTGATAGGTTCTATGAAGTTTTGAAGAGCACTCCTAACCAGGCCCAAGTCTACCTCAATATCTTTAACACTTCCCCACCACTTTAGCTTGGTATCTAGACAATCCGCAGTTTTGAAAACCTCCCTTCTCTCGTCTTTTCCAGTTGATGCTGAGAGGTCTGATGAAGTTCCATTATCTGTATGGCTCATGCTAGATTTATACGATCCGTTCTGAGCCTTTTTTTGACCAATTCGACCATGCATCTGACCTGCCTCCCTTAAACTTCTTGCCGTCTTACTAGCCTGCACGTTCGCTACAAGTCCACCGTTGAAATCAGAATGGTATATCCCTTTTTCCTCGTAAATTTTCCTCATTCTGGCGCTCGGCTCGAACATTCGGATGGTGCATGATCCAAACTGCTGCACACATGACATCGTTTGAACTCAATCCCATGGGCTGTCTCATGTATATTATCGAGACAGGTTATACATATTTCTAGTTTCTCTACTCCCTATCCTGAAAACAAATATGTTAATGCAAACAAGCAAAACATGTACAATGTTGTAATATTTGTAAATTTTAAATATCTACACTTCCATAAACAATACTACCTGAATAGATAAGTTTCCTACCTATTTCAAACCCTAAAGTACACACTCTAATGCAAAACTAAACACTTGAGTCATAACTTATCTGACACGCTACAGTACACACTTTAATGCCAAACTAAACACTTGTAGCTAACTCAAACAAACACTGTGCCCAATAGTGGAACGCTACTCTTGTGGCCTAGAAAACAAAACTGCTGAGATCTAAACTTCACAACAAATAGCATGAAGTACTAAATCAACCCAGGTTGGTCGAAATCCTGGTCACGGCACCATTTGTACCAGTATTTTCTGAAAGGAGGATATTCTTATACCTAAACAACAGTGATACCTAGCCTCGTTCCAAACTGGTACAACATATACGAACAACCCTAATAGTATTTCCACTCACATGAATCAATACACTCTAATTACCAACAACACAAAAGAACTAACGCCAACGTCACGAATTCAAGAACAGAAATTTCAAAACATCTATTTAAATTTACATAATCATTATTCATAAACCAAATGCAGCATAATACAATAATAATGAATCACATCTCACACAAATCAAACTTATTGAAAATAGTCCAAATTTTACAGTTAATCATATTACCTTAAGCTAAATCCACCGGTCCGTATTCCTTGTCCTTCGTAGCAGAGGAACCTCACAACGACAAATACCAGACTTGAAAGATATCATACATCACCCAGATGCAACCACAGTAGTAATGACGTCAAATCAACGGACAGTGACTCCCGACGTTTTTCCAGTATTGTAAAATATAATACCACACACAGATGCAAGCACAGTACCAACTACGTTGTCAAATCAAGAGACAAGGACTCACAACGATTCTTCCAGTATTGTAAAATATAATACCTCACATAGATGCAAATGCCGTACCAACTACGTTGTCAAATCAAAGACAGGGACTCACGAAGATTTTTCAGGCATGTAGAATATAATATCACCTAGATTTCTCGAAGAATATGATACATCACACAGATGCAAACGCCGTACCAACTACGTTGTCAAATCAAAGACAGGGACTCACGACGATTTTTCAGGCATGTAGAATATAATATCACCTAGATTTCTTGAAGCATATGATACACCACACAGATGCAAACGCCGTACCAACTACGTTGTCAAATCAAAGACAGGGACTCACGACGATTTTTCAGGCAGGTAGAATATAATATCATCACCTAGATTTCTCGAAGAATATGATACATCACACAGATGCAAACGCCGTACCAACTACGTTGTCAAATCAAAGACAGGGACTCACAACGATTTTTCAGGCATGTAGAATATAATTGCCTCACACAGATGCAAACGCAGTCCCCACTCGTGCTACCGTCCCGGACTCTATCTACTCTCTGACTGTTCGCTCAAATAAATCCTACACCCTGAGTTCGTTCACCTATCCTCGTGACAACTCATGAGCTGTCAACAACTGTCATCACAACAAAATAGACACAAGGGAATAAACCAAAGGGAACAACCAACTACAATAAGCAGAATTTATCCCCCTTATCCCCAGGAACAGTAATACTGTTACAGTAAAACTGTCTCCCTGGACTAGCATGTCTTTCCTATCCAAGTTTGCATGAACTTTTCTTCTGAAAGATGAATTTTCGGTCAAGACTATCATGTTCCTTCTGCATTCATTTTTGCTTCATGTCCTTTTTTTTGTCATGGTGGGTTCCTTGAGCATGTCTTGGTGGGAATTTGAACAGGAGAGGGGGGAGGGTGTTGGGTCAATATTTATACATGTAAAAGAGGAAAGGGTATGCTACCCTTGAGGGTGTCAAAGTTTACGGCAATATCTGAGCATTTCATTTTGACGCAATAGTTTTCAAAATATAAGTTTGTAAGGTTGAGTTTACCTTACTTCTTGAACCGCTACACTCATAGACTACAGTAATGCAATTGGTTTTTTTACCAGCATCACCACTTGAAAGATGGAGTAGGGTCTTCTTCAGTTCTTTCAGTTCTGGTTTACTGACCATGATGCTAACTTCTGTTATCGCCTTCACTACCTTGTAAGCCTAGAATATAGAGAAGGTATAATTAAGATTTGAGATTTCTGAATGTTAGTGATTTTGAAAACTGGATAGAGAGATAGAGGCTAGAGTGCAAAAGCAAATGCTGTAACCTACCAGCTAGCCCCACTGTTAAGGCACCCAAAAATTTCACAGGCAGTTAAGCAACAGATGATCAACAGCATTTTTATACCTACTTTGTGTTACCAGAGCCAAACATGGACATTGAGCAAAGCGCAGTCACAAAAATAACTACATGTGAAATCGTTGCCTGCGAAAAGTTACCAACAACACAAGAAAAGACAGAATCATCAGCATAAGAAAAAAAGTTGGCACAAAACCGTGCTTGAATTACATAGAGAAACAAAGAATGAAGTGGTTTGGCCACTTAATAAGAATGCATCCAAACTCCACAGTATACAGTCTTCTACAACAGAACATCGGGAAAGAAGGCAAGAGGAAGACCACGGAAAAGATGGTTAGATGGTGTAGCAGAATCCTGTGAAAGAGCAAAGATAACAATCATACAAGCCACCAGAACAGCGCAAGACAAAAACAGAAAACCATGACACTGGGCAACAACCCGGTAGCAGTGTGACGACAAAAGAAAAAGAAGAAGTGATTTTTACGTAGATACAAATTTAATAAGACATGCATTTATGAGTAATGTTGGAGATTTTGAATGTAGATGATATTTGGGCCAAAGGGCACAAGTGGCACCATTAGATCATTAAAGGATATAGATGAAAGGAAAGTATTTTTTCAACAGGGTTGCATGACCTCAGTTTTAGACATTTTCTTGGAAGGGCCATGGGAAGATGTCACGGAACAACTTTCCTCAGACAGACAAAAGACTTCTGTAGGACCCACAAGGTCAGCAGTTCTCTTGACACCAAAAGATGTGAGAGAGATGGTGAGTAATTGTTGCAGTCAAATATCAACCAATCAATGCTTTTATCCTTCTTACATGCTTATTGATGTTATGCTGCTATTGATCTTGTCTCATTGCTACTTGCTCTGTATCTGCCTGGTGTGTCCTCTATCCTTCATTTATGATGTATTTCATCTTTATATTTGACTTTTCCCATATGTTAATTTTCCTGTATTATTTATATTCCCCTGTTAGTTCTACACCAATTTTAATCCAGCCACAATATGTTTCCTGTAAACAAAAGCAAATAATTAAAGAAGTTCTTTAATAATTAAGGATGAAAGTAGAACTATTGTGAAAGATCAAACATAGGCAAATAAAATCTTTGGCCACATTAAACATTAAAAAGACATGGCACTGCTGATTTGTGATATAAGGATGTCTGTAAGTAGGATTTGAAGGCTTTTGACATAAACCCATGCACATGGAAAAGTCGCCAAAGACAGATATATCTGGAGAAAGAAAATACGGACAGGACTGTTGCATTTTGAGCACAGTTGGATCAAATAAGCAGAGAAAAAGTATTTACTCCAGGATGCAAACCCATTTCTTGAGACTTGTCTCATAATTTAGACACTTCCATTGTATTTCGGACTTTACAGTCATCATGTAGTAGTCCCCCCCTTTTTGGGGTTGTGTGGATTATGATGAGTGGGGTCTATGGTTGGTTACTACGTGAAAGATGCGTTGATCGCTGACCTATTATTTCTACATTGTTCCTGCTTTCCATGCGCCTCTGTTCTATTATCATTCCTCTAGTTCTCATTATTGTGATATATACAGAGAGTCAGGTAAAGGTACCCCAGACTGATGATGATATCCTTCTTGAGTAGAGCTTCTTATTATTTGCAGTCAGTCGGTCCATGTTTATATGCAGTCCATCTTTCTTGTAATTTAATCTATTATTTTATACATTTCCTTTCCACAAGAGTAGTCTTCTGATTACAATACAATGAACGACATCAAACTATCACAATATACTCAACAACTAACGTTCAGTTCCCTTTATGTATCGTTTATTGATGTTGTTAGGACATAAATATGAAAATGCGTCCTCTCTTGTCCGTTGCTCCATGTCGATTGTCACCTTGTTTGTTTACTAACTAGCAACAGTTACTCAAATCGTCACTCTCTAACTACACAAAAACGTCATGTCTCGTAGTTATGTGTTGCGCTCCTGCCTAGAGAGTGCAACACATAGTCTCAACTATATAATATCTAATTATACTACACTAACTATCTGGCTAACTGTCTGTTCCTCAGCTGCCACCTGGGGGCTGGCTATCCACTATACCCCTTGGAGACCTCGCCGACGCCACGACGGCGAAATCCCAAACTTCGAAGTTGCACAGGAAGAGGCCATCAGGGTTATTAGAGTTGTTAGAGCTGAAAGGGAACAAGTCACCTCACATGTGTAACGTGGCTCCACAACAACTAACTATAACAGCTAACCATGGTCGAAAAAGAAAAGAAAATCCTGACGGGATCTCAGGAGGACCCAATTGAATAAGCTAAATGGGAACTAGTCACCACACGTCGTTGGACGTGACTCATCAACTGGTCCGTGAGTGACCATGGCGAACTTCAACAGTCAACCCTCCGTGCTCTCTGCCGAAACAATGTTAACAGAAAATCATCAACATTATTGCATATTAAAACCGAAACATAGGCCACGTGACTTCAACGGCGACTCAACAGCGGTCCCAATAGCTCTAGCAGAGGAAACATCTTGCCAATGTGAGGCGGCTGTACTGCAACATCCTATTCTCACATGTTGTAGGAGGGGCAAGGGCAGCTCACATCTGTCACGTCACTATGTCACTCTTGCCTGTCAGAGTCTTGTCCTGAAAACTCAAACAAAAAAACCAAATTAGAACCGGAATATGGCATGAAAAATTATAATAAATATACTGTTTAAAATATCAACAGTATATCACCGCTATGAGATAGTCATAGATACACAAACAATCAACCCACATTCCCTCGGGAGGGACAAAACCGAAATCCAATAATGCTTGCTAGAAAGAAAAAAATTCATCATTAGGACACCCTCAATGCCAATGACTAAAGAACCACGTCATCAGAAATCGAGGGGACAACAATACCCAAACCCACTTCAGGGAAATCATTGCACCCTGTATCCACACTGCATTATTTCGTAGCAATGGAATGTGTATGTATTGACAACGTCCAACAACACCATATCAAACCTCCGTTAGGTTACAAAAAAATCATTCCTCAACTCATGGGAAAGGAATTAATCAAAAACACTGAAATCACCTTTGCAGTCAAAATAAAATACCGAACAAAACAATCATGAGCCAATGAAACCACCACTCTCATTGAACATATCACCGACCTCACTAGAGGACTGGAAGTACACCTCAAAGGAATTAACCTTCGAATTATATCGAATTATACGAAAATTCTGAAAACTCAAACAAAAAAAACAAGTTACAAATTGAACACGATATGAAAAACATCTCTTTATACTGTTCAAATCACCAACAGTATCTGACCTCTGTGAGGAAATAATAACCAACTCCCGATCCCAGGGGAATGAACAAGCTCCCAATATTCAACATATTTCATTAAAAAAACATATATAATGTTCAACCAACAACATTATAAGACCTCCACGAGGTATTATTAACTATCTTCTCATTAACATAATTAACATATCAAAGTACAGGATTACGTACACGCAACGTAAGTCCACTCCAAATCCACAAAGTAAACCAAACATAACTCCAAGGATGTCGAAACACTTGGATCTTCATCAATAAAATCCACAATATTCCACATATTCTCAACAACTCTAGTATCAATCACCTAATATTTGAGTTCCAATTTATATATACCAAAGGAATAAATTACATTCCAAAATATTTGACATCTTTGAGTCATCATTGCAGAAAATCTAGCCAATTAAAGTCATTGTCCACTCAATAACCCAAAAAGAATCGGACATATATAATATTTTAGTACCAATTTATATATCCCAATTATGGATTAAATTAACACCATATAGCCAGGGAATCAAAGGAATTCCCCAATGAAGGTCTCATCTGTCTTGACCTCATATAATCATAACACAACCTGTCTTGCCACAACCAGGGACTTAACCAAAAACACAATTAATTTCTTTATCTGGTAAAACATCATCCTCGACAGCAAGCCTGGTATGTCTAAACCTCGAGTTCCCGTGGGTTTGTACAATTCACATAAAACATAGTGGTCCTCAACATGATCACAGATCTTTCCCACGGGCCCATCCCTGGGAGCCATGTCAATGGTATCATGTGTACCATCCCCAATATATCTGTCCCGAAGTAATTTATCTAGGGAAACGTAGGCCCCAAACATTAAATGGAGTAAACCAGTACCAAACTCTGGCCCGTAGAATGAAGGAATCAACCCATGCAAACTCTGAGGATGTAAACATAGGGTACCAACGCTAAAAAATAGCAACAAGAACCCCATCACTACAGTATTCCATCGCACACACCTGGACCTGGAATGTACGCAATGGAACAACGCATTGTCCATCTGACCGATAAAATTTCGGTCAAGATGCACACTATTTTGCACATCAGAACCAGTGCGCACTGTATCTGATTTTGGCCAGATATGAAAATCAATTTTAGCGTTGCAGTTCATATTGTGCTTATATTCTGAACTCAGAGATTTAGCATCTGTCCCATAAATTCCTAAACTTATTTGAAGTGAGGTACATTTATCTTCACCTCCAATGTCTACTGGGAGACTATTACTTTTAGTATGCTCGTAGGCACACTCGCTGGATCCTGAAATTATTATATCTTCCTTGTCGCGCTCATTCTCAGTGACCTCCATTATTTGTGTTGTCGTTGAAGTGTCAATGGGACAAGACACCGTTAGTTGATTCTTCTCCTGTTTTAAATTATCTGCAGGATCTCTTCTAAAGATAGACTTAGGCCACCTTTCTTTCCTCCGCACTCTTCCAGGCTGACCGCTACGGTCAGCACACTTGCTAAATATACACTTCCTACTATTTTTGTCCACTAAAGCTTGTTTAAATTTGTTCGAATTAACCTGGACTGTTTTGTTATTTCCTCGCGCTTGACTTTTGCTTTAACATTGTTTGTTTTACTGGAACTTGTTTTAGTAATAATATAGCATGTACTGGTTGCTTTCACGTTCTTTGACACAACGCATGGTGTCCCGCGAGGGTGGAGTATATGATTTCCATTCTTGTTAAATTTCGATTGCTGAAAATTTACAGAACTGAAATGACCTATCTGTCGGCCGTTGACGTGGGGGAACTTTTCAGAGGGTGGCGCAGCGCTTGTAGGTTCCGCCATCTGTTTCTCACCTGATGCACCAACGACCTCCTGCATTTCAGCTTCCTCCTGATCATGTCCCATATCATCAAGTAAGCTGTAATTTTCTCTACCGATATCCTCTTTTATATCCTGCGCTACAATTGTCTCACAGATGAAGGACTCATTCACCCTATGGATTTCCTGAAAATTTACTTCCGCTATCAAGGGACTGTCTGTTAAGACATATGGCTCATCATCGGGCCAATCGACAACTAATTCGACTGTATTGCTAATTTGAGAAGTAACCACTTCTACACAAGAAAACTATAATAAGCAGTTTGGTTCTTCACATGCTACCTCGTCGCATGATATCAAAGCAATGGGCTTAATATCGGACCAATACATAACAGACTCCATTGTATCTCTATCTTGAGAATCAACTTCTTCTATCCGTGAAAAATGCAATAAATTCGGCTCCGCATTTGAACCATTGATGCTTGAAATCAATTTAGGATTTCCCTGAAAATTGTCCTCCGCTACACATGGAAAATCGAGTAAAAAATTAGGCAGGGTACTTAATCCGGCTGCTTCTGATACCATCATATGATCGTTCTGCAGCGGATGGCTTACGCCCGCCGAATTGTCCAAGAAATATTGCTCATCACCCAATTCATGACCAGTGTGATCAGGTCCATGTGGAATCCGGTGCTCGGGGGCTATAACCCCTGGCACCAAAGGATGTGCGTGGACCCCAATGTGCCGGCTGTGGACAGAAGAAAAATCACAAGCAAACCCCACATGCCCTCTGTCACAGCGCCTCCTGCAACCCCGTGGTCGATTCAGTGAACAAAACCCATCTCGCTCCGACTGATGTGTGGAGGGGAAGGTACTGGCAGGGACACGGTGTGCCTCAGAGTAGCATTCTGCCGCTCTGGATGCCAGGTCATCCACACGACGACCTGATCTATTAATGGCCCCGGAGTCCGGCACGGAGATGGGATTAGATTCCTATCGCCAAGCCTCGTCACGGCAGTGCAAGAATGTGGTGAAAGGTGATCCCGCTACCATGGATGTCAACATTCCAGAGCAGAGCCTATCTTTCAAGGACGCAATAAAGCGATTCCGAAGATTATTGGGATCGAGTGGTACAGATCCCTCACGGGTCTGAGCCGCAGTAACCTCGAAAAGGCTAGCCAGACGATGAGAGTAATCAAGGCATGACTCTCCAGCTCCCTGGGATGACCCAAAGAAAACGGATAGGACCTGGGCGGACCTATTATCTCCAAAAACCCTAAGGAGACCAGCCAACAAAATATCCGGATCCTGAGCGGTCATCATCTGGATCTCCAACTCCTCTCTAACGGAATTCGAGACATGCTCCAGAAGGGTGTCAACTTTCTCCTGGCCCTGTAGGCCATAATAGCGCCAAAACAGGCGAATGTCCTTCGCGAATTCATCCACGGAAGGACCGTCACGATCACCAAACGTCCGCAGGGACCTACAAGGTGGACGAGGGAAGTTCCAATGAGAGGGAGGCAACTGTGCCAAACCCCGGACAATTTTCCCAACCTGTCCTGCAGGAGTTAAGAACGCGGGAGTAGGGATCACAGGCACCGGAGACGTCGCCTGTAACATAACATCGTCCACAATTTTTCCATTCCTTGTGCCTCTTAGCGTCATTAATTAACAATTTATACTTGATAGTTAAAAATATATATATATAGCAATCAATAATCGAGCAAGAAAAACAATCGCTATGATATATATAAAGTCTGAATTAAAGCATAGGAATAATGCACAATATGCTGGAGGTAATAACTGCAATCAAAAGCACATATTAGCACATACAGCAATCACAAGTACCAAAAATTCATACTTACACATGTATGTATAATTACTCAGAAATCAGAACGACACATAGAACTCCATGTGCAATGATCAAAGGTCAATCTTCACTGAGTAATGTACAGTGGTCAATGTTCAATCACCAATGTTCATGGCTCTCACAACCAGGTAGATAAAATTTGATATCTAGTACAATATACAGTATCCACCAGGGTGCAAGTTCCCACTGTCCTCATCCATGCGCAGTAGCGTGTGTACATAGTCGACGAGAAAAAGTTACTCATTCCAAACAGCAAAAGTCTCATAGAATAGCCAGGCATATCAAGATGTATGTAAAGTTAATCAAAAATCAGTTATCCTCGAAAGGCAATCTCCATCCGCTTCACTATGCATAGTAATAAGTAAAGTCCGTGTACAAACCATGCACAATGCAAAAGGTAATGTCCATATGTAGATTATAGATGCCCCAGAGTGGTAAGGTAGCATATAAGAAAAATCAATTAGCACTAATGCGTCATCAAAAGTTCAATGTTGCCAGTGAAACTAGGCGATATAGAAGTAAACGTCAATATAAAACAATTTATTTTCCAAAATAGGAGCACAATATGGCGAACAGGCCATTTGTGCCATGTTCAAAGAAGAACAACTCAATCGTTGGGTTAGCACATCTCTCAAACTTCACGCAGAGAAGGGCAAAGAACAGAACTCTAGTAATGTGCATTCACTAATCAGAAGCGATAGTAACTCCCGAACGGTAGGCATTATGACGTCACTATAATGAGCCTACAGGCGTTGGAAAACTTCAGAACAGTCCACAGTGGGGTAGACAGAATTCATTTAAAATAAAAGAGTAAGTAACTCACGTTTTCTGGTCCACGTACAGATG
The DNA here is from genome assembly GCA_020796225.1 of Arion vulgaris. Lineage (NCBI taxonomy): Eukaryota > Metazoa > Mollusca > Gastropoda > Stylommatophora > Arionidae > Arion > Arion vulgaris. Next base: position 39,366,506 of record CM036770.1, read on the forward strand.
GAAGGGCAGATGTTATTTTGAATTCTTGACACCATTTTGTAGTATTCCCCCCCTTTTTGGGGTCGTGTGGATTATGATGAGTGGGGTCTATGGTTGGTTACTACGTGAAAGATGCGTTGATCGCTGACTTGCTACCTATTATTTCTACATTGTTCCTGCTTTCCATGCGCCTCTGTTCTATTATCATTCCTCTAGTTCTCATTATTGTGATATATACAGAGAGTCAGGTAAAGGTACCCCAGACTGATGATGATATCCTTCTTGAGTAGAGCTTCTTATTATTTGCAGTCAGTCGGTCCATGTTTATATGCAGTCCATCTTTCTTGTAATTTAATCTATTATTTTATACAATGAACGACATCAAACTATCACAATATACTCAACAACTAACGTTCAGTTCCCTTTATGTATCGTTTATTGATGTTGTTAGGACATAAATATGAAAATGCGTCCTCTCATGTCCGTTGCTCCATGTCGATTGTCACCTTGTTTGTTTACTAACTAGCAACAGTTACTCAAATCGTCACTCTCTAACTACACAAAAACGTCATGTCTCGTAGTTATGTGTTGCGCTCCTGCCTAGAGAGTGCAACACAGTCTCAACTATATAATATCTAATTATACTACACTAACTATCTGGCTAACTGTCTGTTCCTCAGCTGCCACCTGGGGGTGGGGAGGGGGGCTGGCTATCCACTACAATCAGCACAGCTGCAAAGTCCATCAAGACTGAAAGAGGTCTACTAGTACACTGCTGAGAAACATATTAGAAGTATGTGCTCATGAAAAATGAACACAAGGAAGAACGCTCAATATGTAAGAGATAGAAAATTATCCTGTCTGAATGCATCAACATGGCACGTGACGCTCGTTTGAAAACCATCTATAACCAACTTTTGATGTTATGATGGCATGTAGTCTGATGTTTCCTTATTATTAGTTCATGTTTAGTTCTGACTCTGTGTTTTATGATCTTTATTAAGCACTTGTTTATAACTGTTATCAAAAATTTGTCTGTATTCTATTTTTTATATTTCTGTACTACCCATTTAACTTGTCTGGTTTTTTCTTTCTGAAACATGGAGCTGCATCTATCACCCTAACTTCATCTTCTGCTATTTTTCTCCTCCCTGCCTTAGCCCTAACTTTCTTATTGTAAAGCATATACAAAGACCTTATGTAAACAGAGAGCCCACCTGCACAGCATGATCATAGCGCGTTGGATGACGGGTGACAAGCCCCCTGTGAGTGCGGTTCAATTCCAAGGGCTGGCAGAAAAACCACAGGTTCTCCAGATTTACGGTGTTCTTGGCACCGAACCGAAGGGTTACGATGTCCATGGCACTGAGCCAAAGCTCAAGTGCTTCTGGATCGAAAAAAAAATGTAAACAGAGGAAACTCTGAGACTAGAGAAATACCAACAATGTAGAGACACTGTGTACACAGACAAAGATTTTAAGCATTCTCATCATCAAATAGCTTGTCCTGAGCAGAACTTTGCCACCCAAACAGTCCTCCGGAATTTCTCTCTCTCATAGGCCAGATGTCCTGCCTCTGCAGCCGTCATGTTCAAACCATCAGTTACATCCTGAATCCATTTTCTCCGTGGTCTTCCTCTTCTTCTCTTTGCCGGTATGCCTCCTTCCATGATGGACTTCTCCAGCCCTTCATGTCTTTTTATATGTCCAAAATATCTCAAATTTCTCTTTCTTATTTGTAGCATCAGCCAGTTTTCTTTGATTTTGAGTTCTTTCTGGATAGATTTATCTGGATAGATAGATTAAGCATTCTAAAAACTTAAAAAAAGCAGTTACATTATAATTTTGAATCCAGAAGTAATTGTTTGCATTTGCCACGGTGATCTAAACGTAAGTAGGTAACAGTAGCAACAGTACGGTAAGAGATTTCTCATTAGAATGAAATTTTTTTTAAACAGCCTACACAGTAAATGATGACATCAGGGAGGATATGTAATATTTCTTTTTTAGCCTACACACAGTGTTAAAGTTATAATTGTAAGCAAAGTTTTATGCAAGATGGGACTATACGCTCTTCTAGAGCCAGACCACTTTAGCTACCTGGCCACTTGCAGCAAACTAAGTGTGTATTTTGAACGGAACAGTTAATTACACTCTTCTAGAGGTATCACTCAGCCTTGCACCTTAACACCACTACCAAACTTACAACTTGTTCACTCACAAATAAGGCTCAACACACATACTTTACTTTATAAATCGCCACACTACGAAATCTTAAACTGTAAACAGGAAGACAATTTCTGTACACAATTTTATAACTTCAGGGTAAGAAAATACAAGAAAATTAAATTTCATAATTACCTTAATAACATCTATACTTGAGTAGTTGTATCTTATTTCTTCTTATTTCTGAGCAGTGGCTGAATAGATCTTCCAGTCTTGTAATAAAAAATGCTGAAGACCTCATCTCTCTCTCTTGCGATCGTTCTTAAGCCGTTTTATCATTCTATTGTGATATATAAACAGCCAAACATCAAAAACGGATGTACATGCACAGCCTTCAGTACCAATTGGAGCTCAGGTGCTTATCTTTCGGTGGTGTGTTTGGTTTCAACCTTTATTTACTGGGTTCACTCTCCGTTAGCCTTTTGCTGTCCCCAGCCAAAACCCACAAGGCAGCAGGCTGCTATTTTCTTTCAGGGCAGCGACCCTTAGATGGCCTGCCCTCCCAGGCTTATGAGTGCCATCTGCCCAGTGAACCGGTCAATTTGTGAACACCTTGGTTTGCCGCCCATCCAGTTTTGTGTACGGTTTGCTCCTCTAGCCTTTGATTGTCCCCAATCAAACTACAAGGCAGCAGTAGTTCCCTGCGAGTGGGAACGCACACTGGCTTTATCTCTGCTGGGCTTTCCAGTTGTTCTGCACATTCAGGTGGTCCACGCACCCTCTCGCATGCTGTACCTTCCTGCCATGCTCGCCTGCACATCGGCGGGCGTGCGTGCTGGCTTTGCAATGGTGCTTGCCTTATCGTCACCATCAATTTTTGCCGTGCTCACGTTTGCCTGGGCTGTCTGATTCTGGGGCTTGTAATCACCCTATATGAGCCCACATGCAGTTCAACTCGACTCCCAGCATACTCATCGGCTCAAGAGAGAGGGCTCAAGAGAGAGCATGCACGGACCCCGAGTTTCTTCGATGGCTTTAACTGATTCTGTACCAAACGACACTCAAGTGTCAATATATCCCATCGCATGGACCACATGTCGCTCAAAAGACGTTTACTATTTTGTTACGTTTTTATTACTTTTCGTTATGATTAGAGATTTATATTAACCGAAAACTACGTAAAAGGGAAATATAAACGATAACGAATACATATCATCGTGGCTTATGCTAGAAGTAGAAGTGAAACAAAGTTTACCATTCATTCTAGGATACCATGTGACCATAAAAAACTAACAATTTTTATGAATGGTCATGATGCTAGTTTGTGAATAGTTAATAAACCACACTTCTTCACAATTTCTTTTTAAGGTATGTGCATTCATAAATGTATTACCTATATAAAGAGAGCAGTTAGACTGATTTTTACAACATATTGTTCATCAAGGCCCTTGGCAAGTTTGTTTTTTGTTCACACAATTTCAATTAGTTTTTTAAATTCATTCTAATATTTTTCATGCAGTCAACACAACATTATATTTTTGGATACAATAATTATTTTATGAAAGTACATTCATTTATCTTTAATTTGATATATAATAAGTTCAACTTTAAATAATATTTAGAAACAATATTTTAGTTTAGCTAAGGTATGTGTGCAATATTTTTAAGCTAAAAATATAATTCCGTCCAGATGCGAAAAAAATCAGGTAGTGAATCAGTTAAATCGTGCCCCCATGACTGAGATAGGGGCCCTAGTTTCGCACTATGTGGGCCCTCGTGCAACTCAACTCGACTCCCAGCACACTCAAGAGAGAGGGCTCAAGAGAGAGAGCTTGCGAGGGCTCCAAGTTTCGTCCTATGCAGTTCCACGTTTATCCTTCCAGTTTTTCCCATCGGCCAGGAGAGACGAGCATTAATAGTCACTCTGAGAGTTCGCTCGTCTGTGTTGCGAGTGGATCCCATCTGGCTTGACTACCTTTGCATCTCTACTTGCCCCAGAGTAGCTCTCCCACGGCACCTGCCCTCTTAGCCAGATCGGAACTACCGTCTGTTACCAGGATCACCACGTGGAGGTGAGGGCAGGGATTAGCGCCAGCTCATTAATCCTGGCGCGCCATTGATTTCTTGCGCCTTTGACCCCAGACCTCATCTATGGACGCTCTACTGGTTTTCTGGACTAATGCCTCACTAGAAATACTGATTTGAACTTCAGTTTCAGTTTGGAATATCTTCATTGCACTCCGGACATGTCCATAGGTGCTCCGATCTCCTTCGCAATATCTCCAACAGCGTCCAGCGACTGACCGTACCAGTTCGATTTTGATTGATGAGCCTGCTCACGTACCTGTTATGCTGTTCTTGTTTTGCTACTCCAATCTTCAAACCCAGCTCCTGCACGCTAGTAGTTGACGTGGATTGGTTTAAATGAACATCTTCTTTGCGGCCACACTCTTAGAATTGATTACAATTGGTCGTAAACAACGAACATAAAGAAGAAGAAAAAGAATGTCTTATATACTATTACATTTAGTCTTTAGAATTGTTTTTGCTAACTATGATACTTATTCATTTACCATTGTAGATTGGGTTCCTTAGAAATGCAGTCGCTCATCTCGGTGACACAGCCTCTAACAAGAAATCTCTAGACCAGCTATTGTCAGCTCTTCCGGCAGATATGCCGCTTCTGTACAGATAATTTGTCTGTTCCAGGGGTGGAGGTGTCATTGTGCCATCTACACCTGGCACAGGACCATCCTCTCAAACGCCAGACACTCCAGGAACACCAAACTCTGAGAGAAAGCTGTTCAAGTCAAAGGGTATTGAAATATTATATTATATATAGATAGCTTTTACTGCTGGCATGTGATTTGATACAGTTTTGGGACACAGTTAACACAGCCCTTAAATTATTAATACCCAAGCACTCTAATAACATAAGTTGATAGATGCAACTCAGAAAATAGCAATAGATTAGTCCAGACAAAAAATAAAATTAACCTTGATTCAAACTTGGCTCACAGTGGTCTTGTGGGTATAGTTTTTCTTATCTCTTCTATTTTCTTTTATTATTCCTTTTCTTATATTTTTGTAGGCTGTCCTATTTAATTAATTTGTTGTTCCCTGTGCCTTTTTATCCCTTCTCTGTTGTATTTTCTATTATATTGCTAGCAATCCAGTAATTTTTTTGTCTTTTCTTCGTGGCACCATATCTTTGGCTAATGAAAATAAGATATCTCTAGCATGTGTGGCTAACTCAGCCATTGTCATCAGTTATCAGAGGACTATCATCATAGCACTCCGGACATGTCCATTGGTGCTCCGATATCTGCCTCAGCAAATCCAGCAGCGTCCATCGGCCCAACACACCAGTCCGATGTTGATTAATCCGTCTCTTTGCATATTTGGTATGCCGTTCTTTACGGACTGCACCAATCTTAACACCCATCACTCTCAATCTGGTCAGCGAGTGGGACTCGTAACCCTGAAACTCTTCTGTTCTAAAAGACTCTCGCAGTGCGTTAAGAATGTCATTTCGGTCCATTGCAGCCCCTTCGAATACTGTGGCCATACCAGCCAATTTGACAGCTCGTTCATTACCCCTGACTCCTGCGTGTCCAGGAATAAAAATGAAGGTTATTTCTTTGATCCCAGTCTGTACCAGTACCTCCACCCAGTTCCGTCTCACCGTTTCTGTTTCAACTTTACGAATCATACTCATGGAGTCACAGAGTATAAAAACACGCACGAAGTCATGAGATGACAACCACGTCACCGCCTCTGTAACCGCCGTACCTCCATCGTCAAACTACTTGTGGTTGTCGCGTAGGCCCCACTGGCCTCTCCTATTATTTTCCTCCTGAGCGTGCAGAAAAAGCCCACGCACAGTGTTGTTGGCGAATGACTGAACCATCGGTGTAGATTACTGCATCTGTTTCATTGACATGGTCATTCAAGAGAGCCTCAACCTCTGCGTTGATTAGTGATGGATTATTTTGTTCACAGTTTTTCTTAATGGATGTAATGACTGTAAAAGCAGTCTGAAATTGGGGTGGAACAGCGATCCATTCCTCTCCTGGTTCGATTCCGGAAGGTTCACATATGTTCCCAAGGGTACCTTCTGCTTGACTCAGCCATGATCTGCCTCTCTTGAGTCTACAACCTTTCTCCTTACCGAGTTCTTCATGGAGGGGATGGTCTTTGTTTGCGTTGATTTTAAGATAAGATCGAACCCTCCAAGTCTCAATTCTGTGAGCAATAGTGGGGAGGTCAAGAAGGAATCTCATTGACACTCCTGGTGTATCTTTGGTGCATCCCAGAATGATGCGCATAGCCTCATTCTGAATTCTTTCCAGTCTCACTGTCTGCTTAGGACTAATCGTTAAGATAGCACATGCATATTCTATACATGACAGAACGAGGCCTTGGTACAGGAGCACAAGAAGGCGTTGCTCAATGTTAGCAGTGGCCATGATTTTCAGAACGATAGTGCGTTGCGAGCCTACGCAATAATTTGGTCGATGTGGTCCCTAAAGCATAGACCGCGATCAAACTTTATACCCAGATAGCTCATAGACGCTTTTTGAATGATTGTGTGACCATCCATTTGGACATTTGGTGTTTCAGAATTTACAATGTGGTTGTTTAGGGAGAACCATGATAGCACAGCTTTGGTGTGGTTTATCATTGCACCAGAGATATCGCACCAGGCCGTGATGCGGTCCAGCTCCTCCTGTAGCTTATTAGCAATTTCCTCCCCGTTTCTTCCCTGTCTGTACACCATGATGTCATCTGCAAATGACATTGTCCTTCCCCTACCAGATAGTTAGGAGTGGAATGATGAGCTTAAATTTACGAGCGAGGAAATACTTGTAGTGCTCAAGAGATCACACACCACCTCACCGGGTCCCGATGGTATCCAATACAGTGATATAAGCAAGATATCAGACACTGACATGAATGACCTCAGTAAATACTTCAACACCAGCTTAAAAAGTGGCGAGATCAGGGAGGAATGGCTTCATAGCTACTTAATACCACTGGCAAAACCCAACAAAATCACATACACATAAGCGGTTTTCGAATAATTGCAATGCAGAACACAGTGGGCAAGTTTCTGGAAAAGTTAGTGGCATGCAGACTTGAGCGGGACTTGGAGGGACACTGCATGTTTCCTTCCACTCTTGGTGGATACAGGCGGAATAAAGAAACATGGTGTAATGCGTCGATCTTTGCATATGACTTCTTTGAAGGTTTTCAGGCTGGATTGGAGACATGCGCAGTTGTACTTGATCTCGAGGATGCTTACAACAAAGTTCCAATCACGTACCTTATACACATACTCACTCTACTCAACATCGATACGCTGTTATAAGATGGATTGCAAAGGCCTTGTTCGAGAGAAAAGTGGCACTCAAGTGTGGTAATTGGTACTCTGCGCCAACAACAATTTCACCAGGCCTACCACAAGGGTCCCCACTATCTCCAGTACTATTCAATGTATTCACCATAATGATTACATAGCAGCCATTGTCATCTCGTCCTCGACTGTCATCGGTATTTCAAATCTGTTCTTTACTTCTACTCAATATTTCTCTGGTACTATTTTAGTGTCAAATCATACTGGTTTTGGTTTCTTCTCTACTCATATAATTTAAATTTTAGCATCACCATTTCTAGCTCCTGATCACTTCCACAGACTTGTAGTCGAAACGTTGCTGTATATTGTCATTGTTTGTGTAATTTGTAAAACTACAGTACTTTGTGATTACATGTTTCCCCAATCAAATAGTTTTACTGCAAGCTCATCTATATTGTGATTACAACTTTATTTGGAATAATGCAAGATGCATATCTTCTCTAGGCCAGTTCTTTAATTTCTATGTGAGTATAGCATTGCTTGTGATATTTGATATCTTTTGCTTGTGTATTATGTTCTCCTGTTTGGATATATCATTCTTTTATTACACAAGTAGATTAGAAGTAGATTGAAAATTATCTTGTTTGTACTTAGATCAGTTATATCTTCTTCTTCTTTGCGTTCTTTATGACCAATTTTAATCACTCTTTGTGATAAGTTTGATCTTTGCCAAGAACGTGTATACGTTGCACATTGGTTTGGTAGGCCCCTAAACGCATAGACTTATACATGTTTAGGACATGTGCATCTGATTTCAGCAAAACTTCCTTAGTCGCCTCTTACGACATGCATGGTAAGTAACAGTGGTTCTATTCTTTACACCCCAAATTTGGGCCCGGTAGCCACTCGGGCGATCAGTTATATGAGGATTATCATCATAGCACACCTGACATGCCCATAGGTGCTCCGATCTCCACCTCAACAGCGTCCAGCAGCTTATTGTACTTAGATATGCTGACTTACATATTATTCATCTATAAATACATTATTTAATACTCAATGTCGCATGTTACTAAATTCCTTCTGTCTAAAGCAGACTCATACTTTAATAATATTTGTTCTAAGAACTAGTAAAATAACTTAGCAAGCTAAAATAGCTGCAACTATTTGCAAACATACTGTTTGATAGGAATGCTCTTAACATTTTTTGTTTAAAATGTTCAATGTGAATTATTTCATTATTACTAATTTTATGTAATAAGAAGACTGTAGTCCCCTAGTATATAATGTCATAGTAATGTAAAGTTAGTGAAAACTCACAGTAATTCACAGTAATAAATCTTACAATTTGGAGGTGTAGTAATTAGTTCACTTGCTCACTAACTTCACAGTCCAATTTCAGTTAGAACAGGCTTACACTAGGAAGTATCTCAGTCTACTATGAGTTAGAAAAGATTCAACATTCCTGCACTTTAATGTGTATGTTGTCTCTTTAGGTTATAAAAAGAAGCGTTCATCTACAAATCCCCCACAGCTTGAGGAAGTGTTGGGAGAAAGTACAGAGAGTGAGAACAAAACTAGATCACCAAGTGATGTTCTAGTAATTTCCATTTATCCCTCAGGGGACTGCCTTGGTGTGTTGCCAGAGAAGAAGGTAATGAAAACAAATTCTTCTAAATAATGCAATCCTTGTCCAGTGAGAAAACTTTGCATATATATTCTTTCACTCTTCAAGAGATCTTTTTCTTCACCTTGACATTTTGGAATTATTTTCCTATACATGATATCATTTTTGTTTAGAAAACTGCTGTACTTATACAATCTTTCTAATGCTGAATTTATACAACCCTTCTTCTTCTTTGCATTCGTTCTTTACGACCAATTTTAATCACGCTTTGTGATATGTTTGATCTTTGCCAAGAACGTGTATCGTTGCACATTGGTTTGGTAGGCCCTTAAACGCATAGACTTCTACACGTTTAGGACAAGTGCATCCGATTTCAGTCAAACCTCATTAGTCGCCTCTTACGACATGTGTGGTAGGTAACAGTGGTTCTATTCTTTACACCCCAAATTTGGGCCCAGGTAACCACTCGGCGATACAACCCTTCTAACCAAGGACATCTTCTGAAGGTACATGTTGAGAATCACCTGAAAGTATGAACCAGTCACATGATACTTTGCAAAGGGTAGCCACACACTGAAAAATGGGCACAAATCGTTACTGCTCTGCAAATGTGCTATTTAAGTGCTATGTGCAGGACTGGAGATTATTTAACCAACAAATATTGTAAGCAGATGATGATGCTTTGCCCATACTCACATCACTTTAGACCCTCATGAACAGGTTTAGAATGGACTGTGAAGATTTTTGGCTCACTTTTTAGCCATTTAGTATGACATCTAGTAGCATGACAATGGAGGTACTGGCGGTGACTAAGGCCCTATCCTTGTCTAGAGTCACAGAGCTATACCAGTGCATGCATTCTGAGTGATTCATTGAGGATGATACGGAATGTGGAGAATAGTTCGATACGCAGACAATGACTGAATCTCTACAAGAGTTCAACAATTAACAGAATTACATTCATCTTTGTATTGGAGCATGTGGATGTCGATGGCAATGAGAGAGCGAACAGGATTGCTGGCTCTGCCACATTATCAGGATGCCAGCCAATTTATAGATCTGACATTTTGAACGCCCTCATAGAGTGTAGTCGCAAAGAGTACTATCATCTAAACCAGTCCACGTCAGTAGCTAGATTGCAGGAACTTGGATTAAAGATTGGAGTGACCAGAAAAGAGCAGCTCAACATCCATCTGTGTAGGCCCATCAACTAACATCGAACTGGTATGGTTAGTCACTGGGCGCTGTTGGAGATATTGCAAAGGAGATTGGAGCACATATGGACATGTCTGGAGTGAAATGAATATGTTCCAACTGAAACTGAGCTGAAATTGGGAAAGTTTCATCTAAAAGCAGATTGAACATTTGTTTGATAATTAGTGAAGCCAGATTCAAGAAGTTTGCTGATGTAAAATGTTGCAGAAGCAAAATCTCATAGAAAAACACCACATTGGATGTATCCATTCTCTCTCTTACGGTAATGAGAGAGAGGACAGGCTAGCATCAACATCATCGATTGTTGGGGAGTTGAAGATGAATAAGGGGATGTTCTTCGGTCTCTTCACGACTGTTGGATGAGGACACTAAAATAGATGTTGAATCGATCCAGCAATTTAGGCAGTTTAGAGTTACCGTGTACAAATAGAACTGGATGCCTTAGCAGCAGAGTTAGGAGGGTGTTTAATCAGCGAGTCACTGGAACCATCAGTATGCATACTCTTTGATATCTGTTGGGGAGACTGAGCACCTATGGATCTGCCCGGAGTGCAATGACGCCAGTTTAGTAACCAATAACCAATCCATTCTCTCTAAGATTAATCAGATAAGATCATCATCTATCCTGGGCTTCTTAGAAGTCAATGATTAATTCTTCTAAATTGTAGGCCCCTATTATCAGTCTTGCATTTGAAGTAAACACGAATCACAAAGTACTGTAGTTTTACAAATTACAAAAACAATGACAAAATACAGCAACGCTTCAACCAACAAGGCCTTTATCAAGCAAACGAACAACAGGAGTGACAAATTTTTAAAAACAAATGGACGACCAAAACAAACGCTTTCTAATGAAAATCTGGAAATAAAAACGAAAAACTGGGAATAAAAACGAATAACGAAATAAATGTAACACAAAAACACACATAAAAACTAGAAATAGAACGGAAGAGAAACAATGAAAATCTAGTAAATATATAACTTGAATACATGCAACATATACCCATATAGATTACAAGGAATGGGAAGAGAAAGTACTAAGAAGCATAGGAATGTAATATGTTGAGCCCACGTGGTCGCAAGGTACCATACAAAGAAATCAACCGATTCTCCAGAGCAAAACGATTCGTTTTTATTCCCAGTTTTTCGTTTTTATTTCCAGATTTTCATTAGAAACGTTTGTTTTTGGTCGTCCATTTGTTTTTTAAATTTGTCACTCCTGTTGTTCGCTTGCTTGATAAAGGCCTTGTTGGTCAAACGTTGCTGTATTTTGTCATTGCTTTTGTAATTTGTAAAACTACAGTACTTTGTGATTACGTGTTTTGCCAATCAAATAGTTTTACTGCTCTCTCTTTAGCCTGTTACGCCCTGGCGTTTAGGGCAGCAACAAACGTACACCATTCTTCCCTGTTCATGGCCTTCCTCTGTATTGTGTTCCAGCTATGATTCATTTCCTTCAGCTCTTGCTCTATCGTCTCCTCCAGGTCGTCTTGGGTCTTCCACGCTTGCCTACCCTCTGGAGTCCATCTCAGTGCAGTTTTCGTGTCGGAGCCAGTCTCCATGCGCATCACATGTCCAATCCATCTCCAGCTTCGGATGATAGTGCCCATATTCTCTTGTTGGCATCGTGCAAGCAATTCTTGATTCGAGATAGTAGTCGGCCAGTACACGCGTAAGATTTTTCGCATTGTGAGCATTTGGAAGTAAATGTTTAATTCTGTTATATTATAGGTACTATCATCAGTCCTAAACTCAGAAGGGAAGAAAGTGTCATCTCATCCAGAACCACACTCTGATTCTGTTGTCTTAGCTACGCCACAGGTTACATCTAACCCAGAAATTCAGGAGAAGAGAACTGTTTCTCTTGTCACATGATCAAGAATCAATAGGTCTGTATTACTTACAGTACATGTTGAATATGTGTGTCACGATAAGAAATTAACTTAATACCTTCTGTTGTAATCTTTTGCAGTAACTCATGACGTGTGACATGATTATTTAGTTAAATTATCCAGCAGTTTTACACTAACTTTATCATTTTGTCTAGTTAAATTGTTTATATAAGGAAAGTTAATTTTGATATAATTGAGTGTTGTGATAATTTATTCTATCTTTAATCAATAAAGTTATCTTAACATTTAATTTATCGATATCACGGAAGACTGCAGTATTTTAAACTTATCACCACCCCACTATAACTATATCAGAGCACCCATTAAAAAATGTTGATGTCCGGTGAAATTCATTAAGATCGTCCAACAGTTTCAAAGGGCATTATGGTGCGTGTACTTAATGAAGAGGAGCTGTCACCAATGGTGTCAAACAAGGCTGTGTACTGGCCTCAACACTCTTCAGCATGATGTTTGCTGCCAAGCTCATGGATGTCTTTTGGGAATGCAATGAACATGGGATACAGGACAGACAGTAATCTATTTAATTTTAGGAGGTTAAAATCCTCCACCAAGGTAAAAGAATCAACCATCTCAAATCTTGTTCGCTGATGACTGCGCTTCTGCTACCAACTGTGATGAAGATATGCAAACCTATATGGACAAGTTCTCCATGGCCTGTGATATGTTTGGCCATACCATTAACACCAAGAAAACTGAGGTCATGTTTCAGCCTGCCCCTAAAGAGCAGTACCACGATCCAGTCATCAATATTAAACACCAGCGTCTCTTGCCAGCGGACTTTGCCTATCTTGGCAGCCTCCTATCCAGTTCGGCAAACATAGACTCTGAGGTCAACAATAGGATATCCAAAGCCAGTGCCTCATTTGGAAGACTGCGTGTTACTGTGTGGGAGAGGAAGGGATAAACGTAACCACAAAGTGGAAAATATACCAGGCCATAGTGCTAATCATGCTGCTGTATGCCAGCGAGACATGGACAGTGTATAGCAGACACGCAAGATAACTAAACCACTTCCACACAAGCTGTCTACGCATATTCTGATAATCTGAATAATCTGATGACAAAATCCCAGATACCAAAGTCTTTATAAGAGCAAAGATCCCAAGCGCCAACACCCTGTTGCAGAAGGCCCAAGTGAGATGGGCCGGTCATGTTGCTCGGATGCCTGATAAACACATTCCAAAACAGTTGATGTATAGCAAGCTTGATGGGGCAGACGCTCAGTTGGTGAACAGAAAACGCTTGTAGATACTCTTAAAGTGTCTCTAAAATGCTTTGATATAGACAACACATTCTAGGAATCCCTTATGCAAGATCACCAAATGTGGCGCTGTAACAACACAAGAGGAACTCACATAGCTGAGAATTGTTGTGCTGTTGAGGCACAGAGAAAGCAAGCTGCGCGAAAAGACAAAACTCATAAGATCCACATGTCTAACCTTGATCATGTATGCCCCATCTGTGGTAGGGGTTTGTGTTTGAGGATTGGACTCACCTCCGGAGTGCAATAAAGCTGTTCCAAACTGAAACTAAAACTGAAAGAGGGCTATGAATGGAACTAGCAGCCTTATCATGTAAAACTAGTAATACATATTCCACCATTCTAGGAACACATCAATGTTTTTGCACAGGTTCCCTGCAAGGATGTCAACTACAGCTCATTTGGAAGCAAAACATGCAAGAATAAGATGATAATTTAGATTTTCTTTGGATAGAAAGGTATATGGTGTTCACTGCTTCTGCTATTATTAAGTCTGTGATATGGAGGAGAAAGTGTTGCATCCATGTTTTAATATTGTGTTACTTTTTCCTGCAGCTGTAGTAATTTATTGTGAAATTAATGACAATGCCTGTTTATTTGTGGAACTCAGGAAATACCAGTGATTATCAGGAGGTGATATCTGAGGCAGCTTCCAGTCATTCTGTAGAAGATGAGAATGAACTAGAAACAGATAACTTTTCTGATATGATGTCTGCAAACGTGAGTGGAAGAGGTTCACCATCAATTAGTGGCAGGGACACACCCTTGTCTCAGGCTGGCAGTGTTGAGGAGAATCCCCCGGGTAAGTATGCTCATATTTAATAGGATTTTCTTGTATGTTTCTTTATTGTTTTTTGTTTTCTTTGGGATTAAACATTTATTCAACCCAAGACCAGAGACTCCTTTGGTCATATTTATTTGTGTATTGGGGTCAAAACAATCCTTTTACCAAGAATCTCTGGTGTGATATATTTAATGTGATCAAAACAACCTTTAACAAGAATTGCTCAAGTTTAATTGTGATTTAAAAAATCGTTTTAACAAGGATCTTACTGGCTTGCTTTTTTTATTATGGTAAATAAAAGTATGTCACTTAACTCTTAGTGTATGCAGGAAAAAAATCATAATGTAGGTTTTACTCTCTCTCTCTCTCTCTCTCTCTCTCTCTCTCTCTCTCTCTCTCTCTGCAAAATCTTCAGAAACGGACAGTACTTATATGTAGGTACATTTCTAACTCCTTTTAACAAAGATTTGAAAGCGGAAAGCAGTGTATTATTATGTTAAAGTCGAGTCATATTTTTTAACGATAATGTTTCCGACATTTGCCAACTTTGTTATAAAGAGTAAAATGAGTTTATACAATGCAATCTTGAGTATTGCTAGATCAAATTATAACTTGTGATAATTGATAGTAGAAGATTTAATTGATGGTAATAATAACATTTGATTGTTTATGAAATGCAGTATCGATAGTTGTAATTCTAAGTCTAATGTAATAATTGCATCTAAAGAATGGTCGTTGCATATACCATTTGTTGACGTGGCTGAACTAAAAATTGAATATTATAAAACTAGTGCCCTAATTAGATGAAACTTATAGCATATGTTCACAAATGGATTACCTTCATTTAACTGCTACTTCTGGAAAGATCTATAAATATTAAGATGTAATACAAACCCGAGAGCATAAATATTTTTTATGATTTTTATTTATTTCAAAATAGTCATGCTACAATAATCTAATTTTCTCAAACGTATATCATCTGATGTAAAATATTATTATATTAATGTATTCCACATCCAATTAGCAACAATTTAATATATAATATGTCATACTTTAGAGAAACAGTACAAGAGTAAAGGATTAAACTACTTGACATTGAATGTTAAATTCCATACTCTAGGACAGGTCGCACTCTTCCAGAGTAGAGTGTTTTGAGCACTCTGGCGTTTGCTTCCCACGTGGAACCTGCGAGTTTACGCATCACTGTGAGCCTGTGTCTCGCTTTTGCCATAGCGTTTTCAATTTGAGAGCACCAAGTCAGTTTACGGTCGAGTGTGACTCCGAGGTACGTTGAGGTCTTGCTTTCTGGGAGATCTTGGTCATTGACTTTAAGCTGAATTTTGTGAACCTGGTTGTTCTGCGAGAACACAGTGTAAGTGGTTTTAGACGCATTTATGCTCATATTCCACTTTTTGTCCACACTTCCAGGTTATTTAACGTAACTTGTAGTCGATTTGTTGCTGTGGGCATTGACTTTTCCTCTCCCATATTACAAGGTCGCGGCGTACATGGCAGAGTGCACTCGCTCTGGTAGGCATGTGGCTAAGTCGTTGACAAAGATTAAGAAAAGAGTTGGTGAGAGCACGCCTCCTTGGGGGAACCCTTGCTCTAGTGTGGCTTTCATGCTAGTGTACCCCTGAACCCTTGCTGTTCTGTTCTCAAGGTATCTATCAAGCCAATTGTACATTCTTCCCTTTATGTCGAGGATGAGTTTCAGCCTTAGTCCTTCCTTCCAGACTGTGTCAAACGCCTTCTCCATATCTACCAAAACTGCATCTGTTTCTTTTCTTGGAAACCATCCTCGATTTCCTGGGCGATATAGGTCACTTGATCTTCTGTAGATCGTATTCGAAAGCCACCCTGTTGTACCATGAGAAGCCCTTTGCTTTCCAAGTGCCAAGATAGCCGTTTGTTCACCATACGCTCCATGAGTTTGCCCGTGCAGCTTAGGAGGCTTATTGGTCTGTAACTCGCTGGGTCGAGTTTATATTTGCCTGGTTTAAGGATGGGCACCATGATCGCTTCTTTCCATTCTCGTGGTACTATTCCTGTTCTCCATGACATATTTAGAACGGCTAGTAGAGCTGCTTTTGCTCTGGTACCCAAGTTCTTAAGCATCTCATTGGTGATCCCGGGCGACTTTCTGGGCTTCAGCTCCCTTAAAGCCTCTTCCAACTCATTACTGGTGAACGTTTCCGTTAGGTGATTATCCGCTTTTCTTGGCTCGCCTTGGAGGGCTCTCGCTTTAGTGTCATCGAGTAGTAGGTCTTAGTGTCATCGACTGTTTCTTTTGCTATGCTTACTCTGCTGACTTCGGCATATTTTTGCATTAGAATGTTTGCCGCTTTCTTCCAGAGGACATCCTTTGTCTTGTTCGAGGACTATTGGGGTTGGCTGGCGTTTCCACTCAGCGTTGCCAACTTCCACAATTTGTGGAAGTCCCTATCAAGGTTCAGGGATTCGGTCATCTTAACCCAGCTCTGGTGTTGCTGCTCGCTTTACCTCCCTTCTGTACTTAGCTGCTGCCGCCTTGTAAGCAGTATTGGTCATCACTGACTGTGCCTGTTCAGCCTCTCTCCTTGCTAATTCAAGGTCGTTTTCAAGCTTCTGGACCTCTGCTGTCCAGTATGGCTTGTAATCCTTCCGTGCGCTCTGAGAATGGTTTCCGTGCCGCTTTCAGGATTGCAAATGAGACTTCCTTGCCACGGATCGCATGTTTTTCTTTTCATGCATGTTGATGCATACAACATTGGCATCTGTCTGTGCCCCATACTGTTCCCAATTTGCTTTTTTGTAGTTCCACCGTGGCAACCACATTTTTGGCTCTGGTACAAATTTAAGGTTTACTTGGAGTTTTACGAGCCTATGGTCACTATCTCCGAGTTGTTTTGTAACCATACGTGTTGTTCTCGTGGATAGGTCACTTGTTGCGAAGGCCAAGTCTGGGGTACTCGTCGTGTGCCACCTTCTCGAGTAGAAGGTTGGCGGATCGCCTGGGGCATTGATAAGGAACAGGTTGTTCTCTATTTCCCAGTCTTCCACTTCTACACCTCTGCTGTTTGTTTCGAGGTAGCCCCATCGCTACGAGTGACTGTTGAAATCACAGACGACAATGCATGCTGTATCATTGATATTCATTGCATCGAGTGACAGCGAGATGTCACTTGGGCAGTATAGGTTTTACAGAAGGTTCTGCATTTCGTTACAAGTGATTAGGACGCCTACGATCTCTACTGCGCCGGCACTTCCTGTGGTTCCTTCCGTTTGCTTCGCAGGAATTTCGTTTCGTATTAGGGTGAGGACTCCACCCTTGTGTCCTTCTCTGTCTATTCTGAAGGTTTGGTAGCCTTTGATCTCGAATCTATGTTGGGCATTTAGGTGTGACTCCTGTATGCACGCAACATCAGTATCGTCTTCTGCAATTCTTATTGCGAGTGCTTGCATTTTGTGATGAATGCCTTCGGCATTCCATTGGGTAATATTTAATCGTCTCTGGCCGATACTTGGCCATATCGAACCAGTAGCTTTTTCCATGGGCCTCGCCGCCGCTTGCCGAGTTGGGGGGCGGGACCGCTGGTAGGATAAAACGGGCCCTTCGAGGCATGGGGCCCGGGACTCGCCCTGCCCGGCGGGTCTTCTCAGGCATAGCACCATATCGAAAGTCAATAATAGACATAATATTCATGATAAAATTTGGTCCATGCAGCCTTAGCATGGGTAGCTACGTTACACTTTCAGTGCCGTTTTGAGCACTGGTGCTTATCTTTCGGGCATGTATCCAATTTCAACCAGCGTTTACTGGGTTTGCTCTCCGTTAACCTTTGACTTTAACCCAGCCAAAACCCACAAGGCAGTGGGTTGCCATTTTCTTTCAGGGCAGCGACCTTTAGACGACCTGCCCTCCCGGGCTTATGAGCGCCATCTTCCCAACAAAACCGGTCGTTTTAATGAACACCTTGGTTTGTCACCCGCTCAGTTTTTTTACGGTTTGCTCCGCTAGCCTTTGGTTGGCCCCAACCATAGACTACAGAGCAGTAGTTCTTCCTGCGAGAAGAACAGAGTTTTGTTTCATGGGACGCTTTCGTGGTTCTTTTTGAACATTGGGCGATTTTATGGACTTTGGCCAGGAAATGTGTGCGTTGTTTAGGATTTCCAGCCCTGCTTTGCAGTTACCACTGTTTTGTTTTGCGAACTCTCGTACTCTGCTGTTTCGTACACATTTGAGCTTGGGCATGTTTTTGCGGTCTTCGGCCAGGAAATGTGTGCTATGTTCAGGATTTCCAGCCCTGCATTGCATTTCAGTGTTTGCATTTTCATCACTGTTTTGTTCACGGGCATTTGTACTCTGTTGTTTCGCAGTTCTTTTGAACATGGGCATTTTTTGCGGTCTTCGCCAGGAAATGTGTGCAATTGTTCAGGGATTTCGCCCGGCGTTGTTTTTCTAGGTTCACACTGTCACCACAGATATTTTCGCGGATGCTCGCACACTGCTGTTTCGTGCCTTTCAACTTTAGCATATGTTATGCGGACATCGGCCAGGAGATGCGTGATTTGTTCGGGGATTTTCGCCCTTGGATTGATTTTCCGTGTTTGCACTTCTACCCTACCTGTAGGTCTCCCGATCCCTGCCCTCTTAACCAGACCAGAACCTAAGTCTGTTTCCAGGGTCAACTCGTGGAGGTTGGGGCAGGGTCTTGGCTAGAGCGCCTCGCTAACCCTGGCTCATGTTACGCCGTGTCCATGAGCCTTTGATCACCAACTTGTTCAAATCTGCTCATATTATAGTACAACAACATCTATGTTTCAGTCATTTGCCAAAAACGCAGTGTGTGGGCATTTTCAACACGCTCAGGAGAAAAAAATTATAAGAGAGGCCAGTGGGGCCTACGCAACAACCAAGTAGCCTGCTGACAATGGAGCTACGGGTGGTTACAGAGGCGGTGACGTGGTTGGCATCTCATGACTTCTAGTGTTTTTATATTCAGTGACTCCATGAGTATGATTCGTAAAGTCAAAACAGGAATGGTGAGACGAAACTTGGTTGGGAGGTACTGGTACAGACAAGAATCAGAGAAAACTCGTTCATTTTTGTCCATGGGCATGCAGGAGTCAGGGGTAATGAACGAGCTGATAGGTTGGCTGGCATGGCTGTGATATCAGAGGGAGCTGCAATGGACTGAAGTGACATTCTTAACACATTGAGTCTTTCTGAACGGAGGAGTTTCAGGGTTGTGAATCCTAGTCGCTTATCAGATAGAGAATGGGTGTCGATATTATATTGGTACAGCCCAAAAAGAATGACATACCAAATATGCGAAAAGACTGCTAAATCAACATCGAACTGGTGTGTTGGATCGCTGGACACCGCTGTATTTATTGAGGCGGGGATCGAGCACCTATGGACTCATCCAGATTGCTATGATGATAGCCCTCAGATAACTGATAACTGATCATGAGAAAGATAAGAAACAAAATAAGACCGTTTTACAGAAGAATGCTGAAAATTCCATGAACAGCAAAGAAAACGAATGATGAGGTTTTAAAACAGGCCTGCACACAAAGAAACCGTATCAAAAGAATAAAATTGGACAATCAATATTATCTGGGTATATAATACAAAGAGAAGGTTTAGAACATTTGGTGACAACAGGTAAAATTATGGGAGGAGAGATCTTGGAAGACAGGGAAAAGATGTTGGATGGTCTGACATTGTGGTTCAACAAAAGATCGACATCAGAACTGATTAGCTGCACCAAGGAGAAAAAGTTGTGGAGAGACATAATTACCTATGTTGACAGGCATGATACTTGATTGTTTTATATAGTAGAGAAAGAAGATATACAAACCAACATCACTAGGATGCAGTGAGCACAGGAACGTTGACATGGCTGCTGCATTGGAAGACAGATCACAAATGGGCGTCCAATGTACAAGTATGTTGATTGGAAGACCTGAAATGAATTGAAGTCCACCTCTGAAGTCGGTGAAGGCCGCTCATGGTGAGGGACACCAGTCAAATGGTAAAGCAGGCTTTTACTAAAAAATCAGTCAGAAGTGTGTCATGGCTAACGCCCGAAATTCCAGCGGGCGAACGGAAAAGAAAGAAAAAACAATTGAAGTCCTACAATGCCTTCACATTTTTTGGGAACAATTATTGTATTGGAATTGCATTTTTTTTTTTTCTGTCATTTAGTGTCACAGCATTGATTGTCTGGGAGTTTCGGATGGATACAGGGATGTTTTTTGTTTCTTGGTGATCTACTGTTAGATGACACTAAAATATATGATGTTAAATATATCCAACAATTTAAGAAGTTTGGAATTACACATGCACATGTAGAACTGGATGCTTGAGGCGCAGAGAGAGGAGTGTGTTTAACCAGTGAGCTACAGGAACCATTAGTATACATAATAATAATTCCTCTCGATCGTATACGTTATATAGGGCCTGCAAGCAATTTCTCCCTACCACTTTATCCTGGACAACTCGCTCAATCTCCTCCATGGAACTGAGACCGATATTCCTTGCCTCTCTCAGCTAAGTTCGTTTCAGGGTCTCCTTAGGTCATCCTCTCTTTCTTGAACCCTTTGCATCCCACTTCAATGTCTGCTTTGATATTTGTTGATCATTTCTCCTCAAGGTGTGTCCAACATATCTCCATCATCTCTTTCTTATAACAGTTGTCACTAGTGGTTGACCAGACATTTCTCTGATTTCATCACTTTTCCTGAATTCGTCTCCATTTTATGTCCATTAATTTTTGCAGACATCTATTTTCAAATGCATTCAACTTGCTTTCTATATCTTTAGTTATTTTCCAACCTCGCTGGCATATGTTAGGATTGATACAACATTTATACATGCTCTTCGACATATGTCTGCGGAGACTGAACCTATGAATCTGACTGAAGCACTATGACATCAGTTTAGTAACCAATAACCAATTGTAATTATACTCTCTCTTTCACAGCTCCACAACTTCCTGTACCAGTTCCAGAGACGGTTAGGAAAGAAAACAGAGTTGATGTGACTGAAAGATTTGGCAAGTTTGAGATCAAAGCTGAGCTTGCTATGGAACGTATGTTTGAATATTGACAAATTCCCAATGCATGTTATGTTATTTTTAAATTGACAAAAAAGGCGATATAATTAATTGCATATAGTTATATTTTCTAGGTCCAGAAGATGTGGTGATGACCTACGATTCACTGGGTTTTTTTTAACTAGCCAATTCTTTAGTTTCTTCGCCACAATTGGCTGTTGCACTCGTTAATGGAAGAATGTAGACTTACTGCCTATTTGTCGTTAGATTCTGCATATTTTACCACTAAGAGATTTTTTGCTGTGTTATATCATTTTCTCGAATTCATCTTTAGTGTTACAACAAATAAAATGACAAACTTCACAACCAAGCTTAATATCAACAGATTGGAGGCCAAGAATGCAAAATTCTTTTTGTAAGAGCGTATGACACATAAAGTAACACATAGCACAGTCAATTTTGCATCATTTCAAACAGTCACAAAACTTGCCATGCTTTTTGAACATAGGTTATGGGATTGTGAGAGAGAGAGAGAGAGAGAGAGAGAGAGAACATAGGTTACTTTGATTTAGAGAATGATGTATTGTTCAGTACTGGCATATATATATATAATATTCTCCAGGGTTTTAGCATGCAAAAAACAGTAACAAATGTGTGTTATTCACAACATTTTTTACTGTATATAGATGTCTATATAGCTGAATTATTTTATAGCTATATTTTTCACAGTATGTTTGTACATTAGCAGCAGCAAAATTCTGCAGTGACATAAAACTGCAGAAACATGAAATTTTTAGACCTAGTATTGGGTGTTGGCTGAGAAGGCACGGATATTACCTCATGGAAAATGCTAGCCATATCCTGGTCGTGGATAGTTATGATCCTACTTGGTCCTGATCTTTGCACCTAGCTCATGTGTGGCTCCTCTGCCACGCCTAGGCAACATTGCTGACTGGTCAAACAACATGAATGGGCGGAGAAATCCTGCTAATCACATCCTTCCCAGTTGCGACAAGAGGTGATAAGACACTGGCATTGCACTGAGCCAGATAGGGTCACACTGTTTTCAGGCACCCATGGTGAAGACTGACTCTGTGTGTTGAAAAGGAATATCTGGACGAGTGGAGATGCACAAAACACCTATGCACAAAACACCTATGCACATGACATGGTCATAATGAATAGCCCAGATCCAGAAGCTTGTGATAAAGGCCAGCAAACATGGTACACCTATATTTTGCAGGGATTGTGCGGCAGTAAACTGTGGGCACCCCCAAGTTGGGAGTAAGATTGTATTGTAAACGGCTCGTTTTGTATGTAAAGATACATGTTTGCAATTGAGTATATACATCATTTAGCCTAGGGTTTGGCTTGCTTTGTTGCATTTTTGATTTTTTCATCTGCTGTTATCGATCTTCCCAAATGTGTAAAGTTTTTCACTTGTCCCAATTGTTGGTTTGCGATGAAATTTCTTTTCTTTTCTTCTCTTGATATTGTCATCCAGAGAATTGATATTGTCTATTAATCAATGACCTCTCCTCATGTCAATTCTGTTAACTAATACTCACGCTAATTTTATTAACAAACCTTGAAGTCAGTGTATTAAAAGTAAAGTTGAAGTATATTCTTGTCTTCTTGCAGGTGATGAATGCAAGTCTACTGTCAGTGATACATGGAGCACAGATGTCTTGGCCAGTGACTCTGAGCCACCTGAACAGAATCAATTTGATAGATTAGAAGAAGTAGCAGAGGAAATAGCCAGACCTCTTCTCTTAGGGTCAGAGGTGAGCTATAGCTTGTCAGTTCTCTTTGTAATTTTATAATAACACAGCAATTAATGAAACAACTCTCCTATGGTTGCAGAAGTTTGAAATTAAATATTGTTTGAGTGCAAAGTAGTTAAGTTTTGTGATAAAAAAAACAGCTGAACATCATTATCATTCACTCTCTTTCTGACCTTAATAGACTGAATAATGTGTCAGGCAACACAGAATAGTCCCATAGAAATGAGATGGACATTAGGAATATTGGAGTGGCAAGAAACAACAATTAGACAGTAATCAACATTGAATTGTAATGGTTGGTTGCTGGATATTGTTGGAGATATTGCAAAGTAGATTGGAGCACCTATAGACATGTCCGGAGGGCACTGAAGACATTCCAAACTGAAACTGAAGGTGGTGGTCACTGTTAACATCTGCACCTTATAACTTTCACATCTTGTATTGAGGTCCTCCATTTTCTTCCAATAGCCATGTGGTCAATATGGTTAGTAGTTTGACCGTCTGGCAAAATCCTTGTAGTCTTATTTGTTTTGAAAAAATGTCCCTATTATCATATTATTTTCCCTGCAAAGATATAAGAATCGTTCTCAATTGTCATTCCTGGTTCCTTTCCTAAATTTCTCCATGCAGCTTTCATATCCCTCATTTATAGATCCCACTTTTGCCCCATTACAATTACAATGTCGTGCTTTAGGACTTTGCTGATTTGTTCCTGTAGGAGACTGTAGAACTCATCTTTCATCTCACTGTCCACGGGCTCTGTGGGGGCATAGCACTGTATCAATGTTGTTTTAGCAAACCTGGCTCTTATTTTTCTGGGACTCTCAGGTTTCCATTCTATCATGCTCTTGATGGCATCCGTATCTAGAATTATCACCATACCTTCTGCATGGTGGTCATCATTCTTCCCAGAATAGCATATTGTTTCTCCAGTGGCTAATTCTATTTTCCCCAGAGTTTGTCCATCTCATTTTGCTGATGCCAAGTATGCTAGTATGACATCTCATTTTATTTCCTTGGCTGCTTGCGCTGTTTTACCTATCCACCATTGTCCTAACGCTCCATGTTCATATCCTTAGAAGTGTTTTGGAGGCTGCCAAGGATCCTGTCAGAGACTGGGCTTTCTTGCAGGTTTGGTCCGGGCTCATCATACACAGTGTTTTTATCTCAACCCTCAACTGCTCTCCCAGCGTATTTTATGGAAAAATCTGTTGACACTTCAATAGCTAGCTTTTTTACTATAGGAGCCACCACCTAATGCAAAACCCTTCAACCTGAAGGGTAGGGGTGTCCTCTTCATCTGATTCCATTTGATCTGTTCAGCATTGTTAAACCTACCAGCAAGGTTACTTGTCTATCATCACTTTAATATATACTTGAAGTATTTGTATTGGATGCCAGTAAACTAATCTTGTAGGTATACTTTGCTCACTGTGGCTTTGCAGCCCATTCGTTTCAATGTTTTTTCCGAGTTTGCTTACACTTCTATGTGATTCAGAAATTTTGCAGACCACAGACTTCAGGGTTGACAAAGTCAAGCATCTAGTCCTATCTGAAATAAATTTTTAAAAAGTAAACTCCCTGTGTGAAAGTTGTATAGCGTAAAAGATTTTTTAACAGAATTTGAAATAATAGTAGGCTGTATACTTCTACCTGGGTCCACAGACATACCAAAATAATAAAGTATTAATATTTTGATATGATTTTATACTGTTTAAATCAATTCACTGTATGCTGTGTGATTGTCTCTTTTTTGTATTTATAAAAACACAGTCAGTAAACCAATTAGATGCACATTGCAAGGCCATTATTTGATTACCAAAGCCAGAAATATTTTTATTTGATGTGAACATTTTTAGGCACTATTTTTAAAAATAAATTCTGAATTTATAAAAGAATTTGGAACCATGCTGCATTTGTAGAACTTATTACCCGTGGGGTAGAATGAGAAATATGTTTTATCAGTGAATCATAGGAACCATCAGTATCCATAGCTGTCAATATCTGCTAGAGAAAATTGAGTATTATGTATCTGCCTGGATTGCTACGATGTCAGTTCAGTAACCAGTAAATACATTGCCAGTTACACTTTGACAACTGATAATTGTTAATAATAGGTCACAATTTGCGTTTTCACTTCTGTCAAGTGACTAATGTAATAAAATATAAGTGTTGTGCTGTTACTGTTAAATAAAATGTGAGTGCTCCTGGACTGAACTGGCTTTAATATGTTTTATTTCTTGTCAGCCCATATCGGAAATGTCAGAAACTGCTAGTGATGCCTGGAGTACAGATGTCTTGGCTAGTGACACAGAAGAAAAGCACTCTGAACTTCTAAAGGATCTTGAACAGGCAAGATATCTTATTAATTCATCACTATTCTTGAGCACAAATCATTGCTATTAGCTCCTTGGGCATAATGACCACTGATTGCTTCATCTGTGTCAAGAATTAATGAACCAGCTTTCCAGTGTATTTTCTTTGCAGTCTTTTATATATTAGTATAGATTATTTCAAACATTTTGTATGAAATTCTTCCAGCTTGAGTTTATTTTATCTCAAGGGTTAAAATGAAAATTGTTTTGTTGACTTTTCTGTATGAGTTTGGTTCTCACTTAAGATACATCATAGAAATCTGTCCTTGTAGTATAATGCCGTAGGAAAGTTGCAAAATGAAAAGACATCATCCTTATTTATTTTTTGTTGCAATAGAATCAAGATAGTATCAAGATGGCGGATGAAGTGTAGGTCATGTTTATACCGCATGCTCAAAGTTCAGAGAAATTTCGAAATTGGATTTAACAGATGTGAATTTTTCATTATAAAGGGTTATTGTGAAACATACAGTAGATTGTGTAATATATGGAATGGTATAGGTTAGTAAATATCCTGAAACGTCATCAATTCAGTGACTAACACCTCACTGGACGGGTCTCGCAAGCCGGTAGCGTAATATTGCTAAATTGATTCTTTTATTCAAGGAGCGACAATGACAACAAACAGAACAGCAACAATAAATACATGTGGCCTGGTCAAAAACATCTGATCTAATAAATTTCATGGAAAACAAAAACATACATATTTTAGGTATTGCAGACACTAGGAAAAAAGGAAACAACATGAAAGAAGTACTTAATAAATACGTTCTAATATGGAGCGGGGTAGACAAAAATGCAAGAGTAAAACATGGTGTCGGCTTTCTGATAAAACAACACAAAGCCAAACTCATAACTAATGTCGACTATATATCAGAAAGAATAATAAGCATACAGATAATGGGGAATGAGAAAACAACAACATACATTCAAGTATATGCCCCATGTAACGACAATAATAACATACATTCAAGTATATGCCCCATGTAACGACAATAACAACATACATTCAAGTATATGCCTCATGTAACGACAACAACATGCATTCAAGTATATGCCCATGTAACGACAATAACAACATACATTCAAGTATATGCACCATGTAACGACAACAACATACATTCAAGTATATGCCCTATGTAACGAAATAATAACATACATTCAAGTATATGCCCCATGTAATGACAATAACAACATACATTCAAGTATATGCCCCATGTAATGACAATAACAACGAAGAAAAATGAAAAGATTTCTTTGAAAGTCTCTCTATCACTTTAAATAACATCAAAAGCAAAGAAGAGATCTATGTAATGGGAGATTTTAACGGAAGAGTAGGGAAGAAAACAAATGACCATGAACACTGTTTAGGACATTTTGGAGACACATCAACAGAACGAAACAACAATGGGGAGGAGCTAATAAATCTATGTTTAGAACACAGTCTAATAATAACAAACACATTTTATCAACATAGACAGAACCACATAAAAACTTGGTACAGATGGGACAATTTGCTTCAAGCGCCACAGATTGATTACATACTTGTAAGATACAGGCAGAAGGGATATATCACAGACGCCAGAGTTATACCAAACATTAACATAGATACCGACCATCGACCTGTCGTAGTAACTGAAAGAAGACAATCGCTGAGACCTAAAGACAAAACTGAAACAAAACATTGGAAAGAACCTGTTATAAACTTTAAAAAGTTGGAGGAAGAAACAACCAGAGACGAGTTATATCAAGAAATGATCCAGATCTACAACACCTTACCCAAGAGAATTGATAACATCGAGAAGGAATGGGAAGTATTTAAAACCTCCATATCAAACAATTTACTAAAAGTATGTGACACAAGAGGACCAGCCAAAGTTCATCAAAAAACAGCATGGTGGAGTGAAGAGATACAAAAAGCCATACAAAGAAAGAAATATTGTTTCCAAACATGGTTGAAATCTAAAAATAATAACGACTATGTACGATACCGTCTAGTCAGGAGAGAGGTGAAAAGAATAGTCAAGAAAGAGAAAGAAAACTCTTGGTGCAAATATGGAGAACATCTAACAGACTTATGTAGGACAAAACCAGAAAATTTTTAAGAGTGTCAAGGCAATGAGAGCGAGAGACGATAGCTACAACCCTACCACTATCATAAACAGTAAGGAAGGAACACCATTACTCAACAGACAAGATAGAATGACCAGATGGAAGGAATATTTTCAAGAACTTTACAACCCTACTAAATTAACTGAATATATATACACAACAAAGGAAAGTGAAGAAACAGAACCATATATATTGATCCAAGAAATTGAAACAGCAATAAAGAACATAGGAATAATTGTTAAGGTCCCCAAAAAAGGTGATCTCAAAGATTGCAACAACTGGAGAGAGATCACCCTATTATCAGTAATGACCAAGACTTTCTGCAAAATCATTCTTAATAGAATCAAAGTAGCAGTGGACACAACCCTGAGAGAAGAATAAGCTGGTTTTAGACCTGGGAGAAGCTGCTTAGACCAAATAATTACCCTACGACTAATTTTGGAGGAACATATTGAAAAGCAACAACCACTCATACTAAATTTCATTGATTTTAAAAAGCCTTTGATAGTCTACACAGAATCTCCCTGTAGAATATTCTGAGATGCTATAGAATACCAGACAAAATAATAAACATTATTAAGAGCCTCTATGATGGTTCACAGTGTGCAGTTCGCACTAATGGTGGACACAGCGACTGGTTTATGGTTGAAACCGAGTAAAGCAAGGCTGTATTCTATCTCCGCTATTGTTTGGAGTGGCTATTGACTGGGTGATGCGAAATGTTGCAGGGGCGAAACTGGCATCGATTGGGTAGAAAATAGTCAACTAGAAGATTTGGATTTTGCAGATGATATTGCCTTGTTAAGTAGAAACAACCAAGATATGCAAAGAAAAACAGACAACTTGTCATCTAAGCATCAAAAGTTGGACTGCAGATAAGATATAAAAAAACAAATATAATGAAGACACCTATGGCAAGTAATGCAGATATCACACTGGAATCTAAAATGATAAAAATAACAGAGCAGTTCACCTATTTAGGTAGCAATTTTGATTGCACAGGAAATGTTAAAAAGAAATTATGATACGAATTGGCAAAGCAATATCAGCTTTAAAAAGTATAAATAAAATATGGAACTGCAAGTTATATAGTATTAAAACTAAATTACGAATTTTCAATTCAAATGTTGTATCAATCCTAACATATGCCAGCGAGAGTTGGAAAATGACTAAAGATATAGAAAGCAAGTTGAATACATTTGAAAATAGATTGCGAAAAATAATGAATATAAAATGGAACGAATTCAGGAGAAGTGATGAAATCAGAGAAATGTCTGGTCAACCACTAGTGACAACTGTTATAAGAAAGAGATGATGGAGATATGTTGGACACGCCTTGAGAAGAAATGATCAACGAATATCAAAGCAGGCATTGAAGTGGGATTCAAAGTGTTAAAGAAAGAGAGGTCGACCTAAGGAGACCCTGAAACGAACTTTGCTGAGAGAGGCAAGAAATATCGGTCTCAGTTCCATGGATGAGATTGAGCGTGTTACACAGGATAGAGCAGTATGGAGAAATTACTTAAAGGCCCTATGTAACGTATAACGGTACGAGAGGAATTATTATTAATAAAGAACAGTCTGAACAACAAATCACCAAGTGTAGATGGCATACCCAACGAAGCAATTAAAGCATGCCAAGAAATAGGTGTAAAATGGTCAAATAGAATATTCACAGCTGCTTGGACAGAAATAAAAGTTCCAGATGACTGACAATAATCAGTAATAGTCCCATTATGGAAAAATAAAGGCAATAAAAGAGAATGCGAAACATACAGAGGTATTTCACTATTAAGCCACACTGTTAAAATATACGCAAAAATATTAGAACAGCGCATAAGACACATCGCTGACCCACAAATAAGCCCCTCACAGTTTGGATTTAGAAGAGGAGTGGGATGCACAGACGCTCTATTCACTCTGAGACAACTGAGTGAAAAAGCAATAGAATATAATAAGAGTTACACTTATTATTCATCGATCAAGACAAGGCATTTGACAGAATAGATAGAAGTATTCTATGGGAAATATATACAAATAGCCACAGTGTGGTAAGAACAACAGACGGAATGACAGACTCATTCGAAACAAAATCAGGAGTAAGACAGGGTGGTGTGCTCTCACCTCTTCTCTTCAACATATATATACGACAGAATAGTGACAGAGGCACAGTGCAAAAAGACCTTATTGACATAGACAATGATCACGACGACAAATTAAACAACCAAATCAACGAATTGCTTTTTGTGGACGACCAAAGTTTAATCTATGAAAATGAATATCAGCTACAACATCACATAAATTCACTGCTAATAGCATGTAGAAAGTACAACATGAAAATCAACAAATAAAAGACAGACCATGAAAATCAGCAGAACACCAAGCCAAGCAAACATACAAATAGATAACACCAGAGTAAAGCAAGTTTCTGAATTCAAATATTTAGGCAGTATTTTTAAAGAGGAGGGAAAACTCGATAGAGAAATAAAGACAAGGTGTCAAAAAGCAAATTCAGTGACCTACCATCTGGCACCATTACTACAACACCCAAGATCAAGATGGAAGGGAAAAGTCAGATGATAAAAAGTATTTTCCTACCAACACTTTGTTACTAGTGCCAAACTTGGTCTCTCACAGCAACACATCACAGAAAGCTCACAACGTGTGAAATGAAATGCTTGAGGAAGGCAGTGGGAGTCACTAGGAAAGACAGACTACGAAATGAGGACATCAGAAGCAGAGTGGGCATAACTCGTGCACTGAATACATCAAAGACAACAAATGCAGTGGTTTGGATGTTTAATGAGAATGAAATACAACCAACCACCAATAACAGCATACAATAAAAGAGATCGGGTACTAGAGTTAAGGAAGACCAAGAAAAGATTGGTAGACAATATCAAGACCACACTACATAAACACGGATACAACACAACAAGGGCGACTCATCTGGCCCTAGAACGCAAATTAAAGCTCCCATACCTACACTTAACGGCAAGAGTGGACAGCCAACTACATCTTCCACCTGGGAATAGACAATAGAAGCATTGAAATACCATTACAGTTGACACTATGCAAGAAGATTTCTGTAAATAATTTATAAAATAATTTTTATAACCTTTCATAAATGGTTTAATAAAGATGCTAGTCTCATGCTCAATCCTCTGAATATTACATTTCTTGGTGGGTACGGTCACCCTATTCTGTTCTCCACAAAACATTTTATCACATATTGTAGAATAGCTTACCACAAGTGGCATGTGATTTTACAGTCGATTAGTTTCTCTTCCCCAGACCATGAAAATCAGCAGAACACCAAGCCAAGCAAACATACAAATAGATAACACCAGAGTAAAGCAAGTTTCTGAATTCAAATATTTAGGCAGTATTTTTAAAGAGGAGGGAAAACTCGATAGAGAAATAAAGACAAGGTGTCAAAAAGCAAATTCAGTGACCTACCATCTGGCACCATTACTACAACACCCAAGATCAAGATGGAAGGGAAAAGTCAGATGATAAAAAGTATTTTCCTACCAACACTTTGTTACTAGTGCCAAACTTGGTCTCTCACAGCAACACATCACAGAAAGCTCACAACGTGTGAAATGAAATGCTTGAGGAAGGCAGTGGGAGTCACTAGGAAAGACAGACTACGAAATGAGGACATCAGAAGCAGAGTGGGCATAACCATGCACTGAATACATCAAAAGACAACAAATGCAGTGGTTTGGATGTTTAATGAGAATGAAATACAACCAACCACCAATAACAGCATACAATAAAAGAGATCGGGTACTAGAGTTAAGGGGAAAACCAAGAAAAAGATTGGTAGACAATATCAAGACCACACTACATAAACACGGATACAACACAACAAGGGCACCTCATCTGGCCCTAGAACGCAAATTAAAGCTCCCATACCTACACTTAACGGCAAGAGTGGACAGCCAACTACATCTTCCACCTGGGAATAGACAATAGAAGCATTGAAATACCATTACAGTTGACACTATGCAAGAAGATTTCTGTAAATAATTTATAAAATAATTTTTATAACCTTTCATAAATGGTTTAATAAAGATGCTAGTCTCATGCTCAATCCTCTGAATATTACATTTCTTGGTGGTAGGTCACCCTATTCTGTTCTCCACAAAACATTTTATCACATATTGTAGAATAGCTTACCACAAGTGGCATGTGATTTTACAGTCGATTAGTTTCTCTTCCCCAGACCATGAAAATCAGCAGAACACCAAGCCAAGCAAACATACAAATAGATAACACCAGAGTAAAGCAAGTTTCTGAATTCAAATATTTAGGCAGTATTTTTAAAGAGGAGGAAAACTCGAGTAGAGAAATAAAGACAAGGTGTCAAAAAGCAAATTCAGTGACCTACCATCTGGCACCATTACTACAACACCCAAGATCAAGATGGAAGGGAAAAGTCAGATGATAAAAAGTATTTTCCTACCAACACTTTGTTACTAGTGCCAAACTTGGTCTCTCACAGCAACACATCACAGAAAGCTCACAACGTGTGAAATGAAATGCTTGAGGAAGGCAGTGGGAGTCACTAGGAAAGACAGACTACGAAATGAGGACATCAGAAGCAGAGTGGGCATAACCTGCACTGAATACATCAAAGACAACAATGCAGTGGTTTGGATGTTTAATGAGAATGAAATACAACCAACCACCAATAACAGCATACAATAAAAGAGATCGGGTACTAGAGTTAAGGAAGACCAAGAAAAGATTGGTAGACAATATCAAGACCACACTACATAAACACGGATACAACACAACAAGGGCGACTCATCTGGCCCTAGAACGCAAATTAAAGCTCCCATACCTACACTTAACGGCAAGAGTGGACAGCCAACTACATCTTCCACCTGGGAATAGACAATAGAAGCATTGAAATACCATTACAGTTGACACTATGCAAGAAGATTTCTGTAAATAATTTATAAAATAATTTTTATAACCTTTCATAAATGGTTTAATAAAGATGCTAGTCTCATGCTCAATCCTCTGAATATTACATTTCTTGGTGGGTACGGTCACCCTATTCTGTTCTCCACAAAACATTTTATCACATATTGTAGAATAGCTTACCACAAGTGGCATGTGATTTTACAGTCGATTAGTTTCTCTTCCCCCTACACACGTGCACCGCGCGTGAGAGAGAGAGAAGAGCCTTTCCCTCATTACAGATGGCCATTTGGCAAATTTGTAACCATTACGACTTCTGAGTGTGCGTATGTTACTTTCCTACAAGCCCATTCAGAAGTTTCTCTTCAAAAGATTCTTTAGCTTGGCCATCATCTAGTTTTTCCCTTTTGTTCAGCCCGATATCTCTCTCTTACTCGATCCCAAGTTCGGCCTGATATAATGATATCTGCAAGGTCTTTCATTGAGACCTTGCAGCTATCATTATATCTGAGCAGCGGGGATTGTGAGAGAGAGAGAGAGATATATATGAGCAGTGGTCTGCCTTGGAGCCTCTTCCCTTCCAAATTCTCACAGAATAGTACCTATTGGAGTATGCAGCTATTATCCATTTTCGTACTTG
This sequence comes from Arion vulgaris, assembly GCA_020796225.1. NCBI lineage: Eukaryota > Metazoa > Mollusca > Gastropoda > Stylommatophora > Arionidae > Arion > Arion vulgaris. Next base: position 39,399,695 of record CM036770.1, read on the forward strand.
ACATAGCTATGTTAGTATTCTACTGCTGAGTAGTCCCATTGATGGATGGTCAGTTGCAGTACTTCAGAGATGGTATATAACCTTTCTAGTATATAACAATACATTATGATGTTCATCTAAACTATTTTCGTATTCTCTTTTGCAGGATTTTATAGGTGGAGTCTTAGATCGTGATGAAGGAGACAGTTCTCTTGGGCATGATGAAAGTAATGATATTATAGTTTTGTTTTGGCGAAACACGTAATAACAAAGTACTGTAGTTATACAAAAAACACAGCAACGCTTCGACCAAAAAGGAACTAACCATTTGGGTGCTCGCGACGCTTCAGGTCACTGCCATCCGATCATGTTCATCTGATGACCGTAGTCGATTTGCCCTGGAGAATCGCTTTATTTCTTTATATGGTACCTTGCAACCTCATGGACTCAACGCTCTACATTCCTATGCTGCTTAGTACTTTCTCTTCTCATGCTCTATATTTTCTATGTGTATATGTTAAATGTATATGAATCATATATTTCCTTGATTTTTTATTGTGTCTCTTCTTTTTCCACTTCTAGTTTTTCTGTCTTTATTTTGTTATTCATTTTTTAGTCACATATTTACATTCATTTTTAAACATTGTAATATCTTTGTCAAAGTCTATATGTGGTGTTCTGTGACATTCGTCACTTTTGTTGTATCGTTTGCTTGATAAAGGCCTTTTTGGTCAAAACGTTGCTGTGTATTGTCATTGTTTTTGTATTTTGTAAAACTACAGTACTTTGTTATTACGTGTTTCGCCATTCTACATAGTTTTACTGCAGTCTCCATCTATATTGAGATTGTGTTTTTTTGTGAAAATGTGATTAGTATTTTGTATGTGTCCATATATTCTGTAAAGAAGTTTTTTATCAAGATTCTAAATATGCAAAACCTGTATAAAAGAATGAATTTAATAACGGCTATTGGTGGGTGTGGGTATGAAGACATTTACCGTTGACATCCATTCCTTGTTGATAATCTGTTTTTCAAACATGTTTCCTTTTAAACCAGTTGATGAAAGTGCCCTTGAACTTGACCAACTTGGTGCTGTGGGTGGTTGCAGAAGTTGCCAGTTTTCATCACAAAATGCTTTAGAACCAATTGACTCTTTCTCTGACGTCTTTGTTGAGATGCCTGGAAAGCCTCTTGATGACAATGAAAGAAATGGTAATGGGAAGAAGATTTCCAGCATTGTGCATCATTTTCAGTCTGGGCCCAACCTTCAGTTGCCTACAATACATCGGTTGCCATCTCAGTCACTTAAGCATGCTGAGGGGAGAACTACCTCAGTTGTAGGAAGTTTTGAAAGTAATCCCATCACTGGATCTACTTCCACATCAGCAAGTACTATCATCCATCCCTCTACAGGAGCAAGAAGTAAAGTTAGGGATAAGAAAAAAGAAAGAGAAGGAAGATTTAGTAGTAGTGGAAAGGATGATGGAATAAGTGAGTTTGACCCATTATCAGGTACAGGTGGAAATAGGAGAAGCAAGGACAGGTGGCCATGGAGCAGAAACAGTAAACCTAGTTCTGATCATCAAAAGTCATCTCATACTGATGACCAGGATGTGCCTGCCCCTGCTGCATCTGCGGCTAACCAAGATCTGCCAACTCCACCATCAGCAGGGCGAAGTGGTCATGCCTCTTCTCGAGATTCAGGAATTGATATATGGGTCAACACAAATGGTCAGATGTCTGGAAGTTCATCACGCTCACCATCAACAGCACTTATGAATCCCCGTTCATCATTTGATTCTATGACCCAACATCACACAACACCACCATTACCCGGGAGAGCTTCCTTAGATTCAAATCTTCAACGACTGCATTCCATTGGTGGAAGAGAGATGCCCGGTATGTTACCAACTACAGATTCCGGCATTCCCTCATCCTATATATCCAGTACTGTCTCTTCATCCCTTGATAATAATACTCCACCTTTAGAGATAGATAACCCATTATTCCAGCTTATAGACAATGAGATGCCATGTGGCACTCAGAGTTCCAGAGAAGCATTACTCTTCAAAAAGATTCCTGAACAGCAAGATCACACCACTTCTATAATTCCTCACAATGAAGACTCCCTTATCATGTTAGACTCCCATACTGAAAATGAAACTAGATTTCCAGATACCATAGATGATCATTATAAAAATCGGAAACTTCAGAGAAGCACACCACAAATTGAAGTGACAGATATATTCAAATCATTTTCTGTAGTTGGAGACCAGGTTGAGCTTGAGATACCAAACACTGGGGAACAGAGAGTTTCCAATGTGAATGAAAGAAGACTGTCATCAGCTTTGACACTGTTTGATCCATTTGCATCTGAGTCTGATAACACATCTGTTGATCTAACAACCACAACAGAAACAGAACTTATGAAAGACTTCAGTCTTGACAGTTGTATTAAATTTGATGATCAAGAATCCCATGAGAACAATAATTCATTGTTTCCCCAAAAATCAAATGGTGTTTTGATAGCGGATGAAGGTCAGAAACTTGACCAAGGAATAGCAAGTAAAGGTCACAGTCGTCAGGACAGCAGTGGAAGCAGCCAGTCAGCATCCTCCTTGAAACTGAACACAGCATACGAAACATTGTCCAAACCACAAACATCTGATACATTGGATGACAAGGTTAGTAAAACTGAAACTTTCAATGTACTTATCGCAATCTATCATAGCAAGTTATATTCTAACACAAACAATTTGATGAAAAATGTCCTCTAATATTTCATATTTCCATGAATAAAATATTTATCTGCTGCTCAAATCTGTCGCAACATTTCTTGACTATGTTGTAATTGAGATATACTAGTCATATTTCTAATATGATTCTTCTTCTTCTTTTGTCGTCATACTGCTACCAGATTGTTGTCCAGTGTCATGGTTTTCTGTTTTTGTCTTGCTGTTCTGGTGGCTTGTGTGATTGTTATTTTTGCTCTTTCACAGGATTCTGCTATGCCATCTAACCATCTTTTTTGCGGTATTCCTCTTGCCTTCTATCCCGATGTTCTGTTGTAGAAGACTGTATACTGTGGAGTATGGATGCATTCTTATTAAGTGGCCTAACCACTTCATTCTTTGTTTCTCAATGTAATTCAAGCAAGGTTCTGTGCCAACTTACTTTCTTATGCTGATGTTAGTGACTGTCTTTTCTCGTGTTGTTGATAACTTTTCGCAGGTAGTGCATTTCACATGTAGTTATTTTTGTGACTGCGCTTTGCTCATTGTCCATGTTTGGCTCTGGTAACACAAAGTAGGTATAAAAATGATGTTGATCATCTGTTGCTTAGCTGCCTGTGAAATTTTTGGGTGCTTGGGATATGATTAACATACATTAATTGCACAGACACCTAACACTCACAAACAGACATGGTAGATACAGAATTCCAGTTCCAAGTATTGGTCATTCTAAAGAATATAACATTTTAGATATATTCAGTCATTTTTATTTTGCATTTGATCTAGAATAACTGCTTGTAAACCCTCTGTGATTTGATTTGTGCCAAAGACCATAAGTACATTGTGATGTGGTTTATAGCTGTTAAGCTATTATATTTTGCACCTATAGGCCCAGCACATTGATTTCAGCAAACATTTAATTGGTTACTTCACACTATCCTGTGACAGTTTATACAAAAATTACATGGCAACATTAGCTTTTTGTGGTGGATGGTGTCTGTACCTTCAGGACACTTCTGTGTTCAGTTTAGAACATCTGCTTATTAGCTACTCCTTGTTATTTGTATTGGATCTAAGTCGAGCTTCTTCTGCAATTTCTCTAGAAAAACTCCTTGGCAACCACTATGTACAGAATATTTGCAAAGAGCATGTGTGCACTGTGCTGTAGTTTTTAACGGGTTGTCCATTCTGAAAAGGAACCTGCTTCTCAGTTGTTTTTTTAAGGACACAGATCATTTTTGTCTCCCCAAAGAATTATTTTTCATTTCATTGTTTTTCTATATGGAAGTATGGAGATAGTAACTACTAAGAGAATTTGCCAGGACCAAGTATTCTGGCACCACCAACCAGTTATGCAGTCAGGGTCTCATTACTTTGATTACCTGACAACACTTGTTAGGAATCTGCCACAGATATGATTGTATAGTAGCTAAACTGGGTTTCAATCTCTAGATGTCGGCCAGGGAAATTGTATAAGCACAGAGATTTGGAAATATTGTTAGCCTGGTGTGTGAACAAATCTCATACTGTGGCAAACTGCACTTACACTTATCTCCTCTTCTGTATAGCTTCCCTGTTCGATCCCTACTCATTTTACCAGTTGGGGGTATCAATGGCAAAGTGGTTAAGTTGTTTGCCTGTCATACTGAAGTGCTTGAGCAACTCTGTGAGCTATGAATATTACATGGAATGCTTTTTGCTATGGCAACTGTGCGTTTGTTGTGGCTATTGAGAAAATGGTGACAGCGTTATGACAAACCGACTCAATCTGCCGTATGCAGTGATATTGCGTGTGCAGAAAGCTGGATTTTGTTGTGATTGATGTTCCTGCCTCATGAATTGCAATTCAAGTGATGAACAGTTTGTGTTGACACTTTAGCAACGGCCATATGCATTTATGCGGTGCGGGTTGCTTTTTGTGACGGTACAGCTTTTTCATTCTTGAATTTGTTCACACACTGACACAGAATACAGTTGTTAGCATTTCATGTGATTTTTTTTGGCACAGGAACGGAGCAATTATGGGGCGGAAAATTGCAGTGAAGTTGGAACCGTACATATGAACTGAAGGTTGTGGGTTCGAATCTGGACACACCTTTCCCACAGAGAAGAATACATAACAGAACATAGAGATCTCCAGATGACCACACAGAAAATCAGATTGACCATATTTTAATAAATGAAAAGTAGAAACACTCAACTACAAGGTGTGAGAGTAAAAAGATTCATAGTTGTTGGAAGTGACCACACTTTAGTTATAGGTAAAGTTTCACTGAAAATGAGGAAGACAATAAAAGCAAGAGTAATTTGATATCGCAAAATTCAGAAACAAAACAAAAGTTTAGATTGGCTTAAAAAAAATTCATTTCAATCTACAAGAAGAGATAGAAATGACAACATGCAAATTTAATGAAGCTGTTAGACTATATCAGGAAAGAATATACTGAGATACAGAAAATCAAATTTAATGAAGCTGTTAGACTATATCAGGAAAGAATATACTGAGATACAGAAAATCAAATTTAATGAAGCTGTTAGGCTATATCAGGAAAGAATATTCGGGATACAGAAAATCAAATTTAATGCTGTTAGGCTATATCAGGAAAGAATATACTGGGATACAGAAAATCAAAAAGGAAAAACGAATTTCATCAGCAACATGTAATAAAATAAAACAAAGAAAAGAGGTAAATAAAAGGTTATTCAGTACAAAATCACCTAGACTGAAAGAGAAAATTGTAGCAGAATATGCTCAAAGGGACAAAGATGTTAAAGCAGGGACAAAAGTTGATAAACACCTGTATGTTGAGAAACCTGCAACCGATGCAGAAGAGGCAGTCAGCAAACATGATATTAAATCTCTGTATCAATCAATCAAGTGCCATGCCTGCCAGCATAGATGATCATGTCTCTCCACAACTCACTCCTTCGTGCGGTTAATCAATTCTGACGTCGATCTTTTGTTAAACCACAATGTCAGACGATCCAACATCTTCTTCCTCTGTCTTCCCTGATCTCTCCTTCCCTGAATTTTATCTGTTGTCACCAAATGTTCTTAACCACTACTTTGCATGTTATGCCTGAAGAACCTTGATTGTCTGATTCTTATTCTTTTGATAAGGTTTCTTGTGTGCAGGCCTATTTTAAAACCTCATAATTTGTTCTCTTCGCTGTCCATGGAATTTTCCACATTCTTCTGTAAAACCACATCTCTGTGGCTTTCAGTGATCTTATTGATTGCTTCTTCATTGTCAATGATTCACTGCCATACAGAAATATTGGCTCAATGTAGCACTGGAGGACTCTTTTTCGCAATGTCATTGGTAGTAAGTTCACGCATAGTGTGTTCATCATTTTCATAAAAGCTGCTTTCACTTGACCTATTCTACTCCTAATCTCTGTTTTACATCTTTCATCTGATGTTAGGAATGTCCCCAGATACTTGAATCGATGGACTTGTTTCAGTGTGTTGTTATTTACTTTGACATTGGATTGTGATATTACAAATCTCTGTATAATAATAATAATAATAATAATAATAATTACTCTCGATGCTATAATGTACATAGGGCCTGCAAGTAATTTCTCCATACCGCTCTATCCTGGGCAACTCACTCAATCTCCTCCATGGAACTGAGACCGATATTTCCTGCCTCTCTCAGCAAAGTTCATTTCAGGGTCTCTTTAGGTCGACTTCTCTTTCTTGAACCCTTTGCATCCCACTTCAATGCCTGCTTTGATATTCGTTGATCATTTCTCCTCAAGGTGTGCCCAACATATCTCCATCTTCTCTTTCTTATAACAGTTGTCACTAGTGGTTGACCAGACATGTCTCTGATTTCATCACTTCTTCTGAATTCGTTCCATTTTATATTCATTACTTTACGCAGACATCTATTTTCAAATGCATTCAACTTCAAATCTCTGTATACCATAACTAAATGGTTGAGAGTAAACATTGTATCAAATCAAGATCTCCCATTAAAAGCAGAAAATGGAAAACGGATCTTTGGAATGAGAAAATGTGAAAGGTGGAGAGATCAATTTTCAGCAGTTGTTAAACCATGCAATGCTGCTCCGATACAATGGGTACAAAGCAAAAGACAGGCCACGCAAAAGATGGACCTCAGAGATAACAGAGGCGATGAAAGACACTATCTACGAAGCACACACAAAGGCCTGTTTGTGAAATCTCATCTTGACCTGATGTTGTGAGGCAAAACAGGATTGGAGAAAAGAAAGAAAAAGTTAAACCACTCAAATCCATTTTACTTACTGGCGTAGCAAAGACAGAAGAGGATTGAATAAATCCAGAATAAATGCCGAGAAAATATCTGATCTGAAAATGGATATACAATGCATCTGTCGTAAGAGGTGGGTAGCAACATCGCAAGTTAAAAAACAAAAATGGAGGTAAATAATTTTTTTAAAATCTTTCCAAAACATTTTTGCTTGTCTAACATTAATATTTATGTTGTCATTTGTGTATGTTGTAGCTACAAAAGATCAATACTGATCTTGTTATATTTTATATGTATTTTATTTTCCTTTTTCATTTGACATTTAATTCTACAACCAAATACTCTGTCTTTAGGAATATATTAGCTTAGCTATGTTGCTGTAAAAAAAAAAAAAAAAAATGAGCTTAAAAATGATGACTTTATAAAACATTTTTTGTTATAATAAAATGTTTAACTTTTCACAAAGTGTTTAATATTTTCTTATAATAAAATTAAAATATGTGTGTATCCTATGGCAGTCTATACTTGTGGTTACTGAAATCATCCCTGATAGAAACTGGTTGGATGCACTGAGTGAACATTTATTTGCGTGTCTCTTTTCATTATATAGTTCTGTAGTTAAATATGGTTAATATATATAGTTAAATGTAGTTGAATATGACCATCAGTGAAGTGGGTGAACTGGCTAGAGACAGAGTGAATTTCAGATGTGCTGCAAAGAGAGCAACTTCCTATAAAGGATGCACACCTTGATGATGAGTTAAATATAGAAAACTAGTTTGGGAAGTTTCAAAATGCAAAGGAAAAAAAAAATATTTTGGAAAAAAAACCAACGGAACTATATACGATTGTACATAACACAAACTGGTCAAAAGCTTAGTTGGTAATGCACAGATTGGCTGACTTTTTAAAAATCCATGTTGAGTCACACTATTTAAAAATCGGACATGCTTACTCATTAGTTTTCTATGTTGTGTTTTACCTACTGCAACATAGCCTTATCCTGTGCATAAAAGAACAACATATTAAATGGTTTGGACACCTGACCAGAATGCCCTGGTATTGCCTACCACAGAGAGCCACACAGAAAAAGTATAATGAGTACAAGGCAAGAGGAAGACCATGCAAAGATGGAGCAACGGCATCAAGAACAGCCTTACGAACATGAATATCAGCTTACAAAGTGCCTTAAAAAAGCGCACACAAGATCACTACGTTTAACCCCAACACTTCCATAAAGAAGTAAATGGTGGAAGAGAAGAATATAGGTTCAAACGAGACTTTCCACTATTTTACTAAACCATTAAGGGAAGCATTTCATGTGTTTGATGTTACATTAGTACACAAGTTATCTTAGAACACTAACAAATAACGAGGAGGGGGTTATCATCCTGATATATAGGAACCATAGGGAACAAACATTGATAATAGCCATTGAAAGGCAGTGAAAGACATGTACAAAGTGCACAGAAGTGCCAGTTCTAGAAATCTCTTCTTATTCTGATGCTGTGATTCAAAACAGGATTTAAGAAAAGAGGGAGAAGACCACACTTCTATCTCACATACATAAAAATATCCTGGAAAAAACCTTCCACCAGCCAGATGGTTGAACTGAAAATCAATCAGAAGAAAACATAAATAATTACTCTGAACTTTGCCATGCCAGCACCAGTCAAACTAGTAGAACAGGAACTAAAAGAAATGAATCACAGCTGGAACATACTACAGAGGATGGTGAAAATGCTAAACATCATTATCTCATGTGAACTTGTGAAGCAAATAGAAGTCCTTCTTAACTCGTGAAGCAGAAGTCTCAACATAAACCAGTAGCTTGCACATGCATAACACAGTCGCATGTGTGCCAACACCACTGTAATTTGCAATTCATGTCAAAAGAAACCGCTGTCTCAGCAAAACAAAACAGTCTGCACAGGCATTATTGCATATGGCAGTCGCTAGAACGTCGGTGAATAGCTGTCCACGATTTTCTGAATATGCATTTCCTAACACAACCACAATGGGCACAAACAAAAATCATTCATTATAAAATAATTTGCAGCTCACAGTATCACCCCAAACACTAAATGCAATAGCTTGGTGATGAAACTGGCTCTCACAATTCCAAATATGAGGGAAAATATGCTAGCTACTGCTCCCGGAAGCAAACAACACTGCAAGGTCTTAACAAATCGCTCGCCTTTCAGTCATGTTGACTAGATAATTAGACCTAGTAAATGGAGTCTTAGAGCTATTGAAGGGCAGCAGTAGGCCCTCAACTTTTATCCTCATACTGGAAGTCATTTTACTGTGTGCTCCATTTCTCTCTACAACACCCTAACCCAGCACACCAGCTAAAAAATGTTCAGCCTGTTATCATAACAATGCATAGACGCATCCATGTGTACTATTTAAAGCCTTTTCGTGGTCTACAAAGTCAATTTATAGAGGTGTTTGCTGTGTAGTAGTCTCTACAATATTTCTCAGTATTGCACTTGATCTTGATCACTTGCACTCATTGTACTTGAACTTGCACTTGAACTTGCACTTGATCTTCCAGCAGTGATGGTCACCATTTTATTTAGCTAATAATAATAATACTAGCCATCCATTGCAAACAATGATGACAACAGTCTCAGACGTGTGCTGCTGCACCTCTCTGGTGTGTGCGGAGATGACTGTAAAGTCCAATCCTAGAACACAATCCACCACCACAGGTGGGGCACACATGATCAAGGTTAGACATGTGCGAGTTGTGTGTTCTGTCTTTTCGCACAACTCATTTTCTTTGTGCCTCAATGGCATGGTGATTCTCAGCTTTGCAGATTCCTCTTATGTTGTTACAGCGCCACATTTGATGATCTTGCGCAAGGGATTCCCAGCACCTGGTCTATATCAAAGCATTTCAGAGACACTTTAAGAGGGTCTTTCAAGTGTTTTTTTCTGTCCACCAGCGTTTTCTGTCCACCAGCGGTTTTTTCTGTCCATCTGCCCCCTTTAGCTACTACCATAATGTTATGCCTTAACTATTGATGCATGTAGCCTAGTTGTCATTATATGCTTATTAGTGGTGATCTTGTTTTTGTCTGCTTTATAGGACCTTGCAGATGGTGATAAAAATAGAAAGACCAGCAGTGTGGGATTTCTCCGTTCTATGAAAGATAAGTTTAACAAAGGTAAAGTATTTATATTTTCCTCTGATATCGTAATGATCTCATGCATCAAACAAAAATCATAAAAATAACAAAAATTTCTGGGATAAGTGAGCTGACTCTAACCAAGACCCTACTCTCCACCCTCTTGTAGTGGTCATTTGAACAGATTGCAGCGGGTAGCACAGAGAGTAGGGATCAAGGAGAAAGCTACCCAAAAGTGGAGGTATTAGTGTGGGTTCAGATGCATACAGTATGAGATTTGCTTGCACACCGGACAAACATCTCAGAGTGTCTGCCCACACAATTTCCCTGGCCCACCTGTATAGATAGATCACTGACACTGCTCAATGTGCAGTAGTGTTTGTGACACTACCAGAATTGGCTATTGGGAAAAATAGCGGCAAACCCATTTATCTGATGCACCGGCTGTGATTAGGAAAAGCCAGACTGATATTGACGAAAGTAGTGACCAGAACGGTAATGTATCACTTGGAGACAGACAAACATCCTCCCTAACAAGTTGGGTAGCTACCGGCAACGAAATGGACTTAGACAATGCTGGCACATTTGCTTATGATGTTTAGGAGGGCTTCCAATCCAAGCAAGAGACTGTTTCTGTGGTCATTGACGGAGAATGCATATAACAAAGTGGACTTTTATACTCTCTTTGCTACAATGTTAATCCTTGGCTGGTGAACTGGATAGCTGCTTCTTTGATGGAAATGACCGTTTAGGAACATGGGCTTCAGATAATACATGTGCATGCCCAGGATTACCACAGATTTCCGTTCTATCACCACGTTGTTCAATATCTGCACAGCAAACATTGCCAAAATACAGCCAACTGGGTTGTGTCAAACATTTAACTTTTGCAGATTAGTTAGTTAGTTAGTTTGTTCCTTTCGTGCCAAAGGCGGCACATAGGGCAGAGGTTTTAGATCTCAATGTGATACGGTTCTTTGCTAGCAGTTGCAGATCTTGTATGGTTTTACATACCAATAGTTTACTTTCTTGTTGGATGGTTCTTGGAAGAGTGGTCTTTGGTCTTCCAGTTTTCTTTTCCCAACTGGTGACCACATAAGAACTTGTCGATTTAGTCTCTTTTCGTCTGATCTAAGCACATGACCTAAATATTTCCACCGTCGTTTCCTTATAATATTTGATATGGGTTGTTGGTGTGTTCTATCTCTCACTGTGTTGTTAGAAACGAAATCACTCCATTTGACTTTTAATAATTTTCGTAGACATTTATTCTCAAAGCTGTCCAGTTTCTATCAATTTTCTTTGTTGATTTCCAACTTTCACAACCGTAGGTCAGTACAGGAATCACACATGACCTAAATAATTTAACTTTTGTGCATATACTAAAGTCTTGAGATTGCCAGATATTCGTTAATTTAGTGAAGGCACTAGCTGCTATAGCAATACGAGAGTTTATTTCTTTCATCGTGTCTCCGTTGTTTGACACTTTACTACCCAAATATGTAAAATGTTCAACTTTCTCCAGTGTTTGGCCATTTATTACGATGTTGTCTGTCGAGTTTGTGAGGTCCATAATTTTGCAGATTACATCCTAATATATAGGACTGGATCAGAAAGGCAAGAAAGGATAGAAGACATTCAGGAAACATTCCATTCCATCTTGCTTTGGTGCAGGTAGTCTCACGCTAAGATAAATCCTGAGAAGGCATGTATGTTGTGTGCTCTTTGAATGATTCCATAGTCAGGGCTGACCTACCTAGGGTCGCCTGTGATGGACAGTCTATTGAGTGTCGTGACAAGTTGCACTATCTTGGAAAAAGACGTGTGATGTCTCTGGAGCACTAGTTAACCCTATAAAAGCAGCAGTAACATTGCTTCCTTAATAATCACACTTTACGGCATGTAGTGAGATTGTGCAGTGTTGGTATATCTGGAAGGGTCAGAAAAGTGGCAAGACAGAAACATTTTCTTTTGCTCAGAACATACACAAGCTGCATTAAGTGGCTGAAAAGGGATAAATAAAAAGTGATTGACGTTCAATGAGAGAAAGAACGAAAGATGTACAAGACTTTCAAGGAGGGGTGGGGGCTTCATTAAACGCTAAATGGAAGAAAAAAACATTTACACAAACTCAAAACGCTCTCATTCGAAAGATTCAATGAGGCTCAGCGTTGACACGTTTTCACAACTACTAAGTCTATGCAATTTTTGGATGTGAAATTTGACTTTGTGTTGCAGAGAACATGTTGAGCATGTTATTGTCAAGGCATGTAAAGGTCTGGCCGCAGTGAGAGTCATGGTGGCTGCTAATATCGAGCAGTGGTTGCTTGTCATTCCTGTGTCAAGATCTGGTTTTTTTCAACCATTGAATATGCAGTGGCCTTCCTCACTGTTAATAAAACACAAATTGAATTACTGGAGAGAATACACAAAGAATCTATGCGTATCATCCTGGGTTGCACTAGGAATATACCCTGCATGGGGTTGAGGTTTGTCCTTGATTTCCCGACCATGGAGTATAGACTCAAGATTGCTATAGCACTTGCTTATCTTAAATAAGTGCTAAAAGGTGTTACCCATTGAACAGGCTGCTCAGCATCAGTAGTGGAAATTGGTTAAAGCTGGGCAAGTCGTGGATTGGCTGTGCTGTAGACACTTCAGCTGGTATGCAGACTCACAAATATTGACCAATATATTGGAAAACCTTTTGGACCATCATCAAATTCAACAAAAGTTGCTGAAAGAGTGCTGTGTGTTGCCGGGGCTTTCAAGGGGAGCAAAGAATAGTAACACTGCGACCTACAAGGCATGTCACAAGAGGCGACTGAGGTAGGGGCCTAGGGAACCTATCTTAGTAAATAAAAAGCATCGCAGAAATTGGATGTGCTAGCCTGCTTGTAGGTGCATAGCTGGCACAATGTATAATCGCTCTTAGGCCTGTAACACATACAAATCACAGAGTGGTTAACAAGTGGTCGATATGGAGCGTTTAAAGAAGAAGAAGCTGAGAGAGGAATCCTGTGACTTTGGAGGCAGACATCAAGGCCATCATTAATGAGAACTGCAATGAAGGTGACATTGTGATTTACACGGATGGATAGGTAGTTCGCCAAGAAAAGTCTGCATGGGCCTTCTCTGCATGCTCATCCAGCAGAAATGATAAGGAAGCCAGTGGTGCATTTAGTATAACAACAAGTAGCATGACAATAGAAGTACTGGTGGTGACTAAGACACTGGCTGGAGTCACAAAACTACACTCATGCATGTATTCTGGGTGATAGAGCTGACACTCTGAACGCCCTCATAGAGTGTGGCTGTAAAGAGAATTTTCATTTAAACCAATCCATGTCAACTGCTTGATTGCAAGAGCTTTATTGAAGATTGGAATGGTCAGAAAAGATTAGCAAAACATGGTATTTGAGTAGGCTCATCAATCAACATTGAACTGGCACGGTTAGGCGCTGACGCTGTTGGAGATATTGCGAAGGAGATCGGAACACCTATGGACATGTCCTGAGGGCAATGAAGATATACCAAACTGAAACTGAAACATTTGACCACAGTCTGTCTTTCCAACATCATGTTGAACAAATGATACAACATTTCATACATGGTCTTGCAACTCTCAAGGTTATGGTAGCCACACATCTTGAGCAGAGACTGCTTATCCTTCACCATCAACAGGTAATGTCCATGGTATCTTGGCACAGACTGGCATCCTCACGATATCAAGATCACAATGAGAATGGCTCAAACGTATTCAGAATGAAGCCATGCGTATAGTCCTTGGCTGCACTAGAGATACTCCCTTTGTAAAGATGAGATATATGCTTGGCATTCTGTCACTATACTTCTTCATGCAATCAGTAGAACCACAGCACTAGTTACTGCTGATCATAGACATCCACTTCAGAAGAATACTAACGATGTTAATGGCATGAGAATCAAGCGTGGCATGTCATGGATGGCCCAGGCTGAGAGAAAAATTAGCCAGGTAACCACAGTTGCAAGTCTACCGCAAGGGGAAGAATAGATCCCACTAAATGGTAGCATGGCCAACTTCCGCAAAGTTATCATTACTCTTGGAAGGGAATGTAGAGATTGAGGTAACGTAAAGGCCAAACCTGAAAATAAGCAGCTGACAGCAGATAATGCAAGTGATGATGATGTTATTTATACCACTAGGTCTGTGCACCGTGTTGAGAAGTCAGGCTCTAGTTTCCTGGCAAGCGAGCATAGTAGGGTCATTACAGAGAAAAGTGGAATAAACAGGACAACTACTTCCAGTATGAAGATGGAGGTTAAGGCCATTACTGCTGCTACCTATCCAGTGGATCTCTAGGACTCTATTTACTTGGGCTGTTGTTGAATCTGACTCTTAGTCATTGCTTAGAAAGATCCAGAATTGTAGTTTGTGGCATGAATGAATGCCATCTATAGAACCCTCAGAGGCTAACATGAATCTACTGTCCTGGACAGGTAGGTTTTGAGATAGCAAACTTACTTGCATCTACATGATTACTTGTCAGGGAGTTTAGGGTGTTCGGTCTCTTGGCGACCTACTGTGGGATGAAAACACTAAAGTTGATGTTGAATCTATCCAGCAATTTAAGGAGTTTAAAATGACATCCTCAGCCTCTCTTCAACCGCCTGCCCTTGTTTTCATTTATGGCATTTCGCTGAGGATGATTTGTATCAGATACTCTCAGATAAGCCTTTACCTTTGTGACTTTGTGTCTCATGGTCATCGTTGGCAAGCCAAGAACATAATACATTGCCCCACATGTTGTACAAGTAGAACTGGATGCTTGACGGGCAGAGACAGGAGTGTGTTTAACTTGTGAGCAACAGGAACCATTAGTATGCATACCATTGGACATCTTTCTGGGGAGACTATACACCTATAGGTCTGCCCAGAATGCTATGTCTTCGGTTCAATAACCAATAGGGAAGTATATTTCTGTCTCCTTTCCGGGATGGGCAGAAAATCCACAGACTCCCCAACTCTACAATTGTATATGTTAACAGATATGTCATAAATGTTAACACAAGCACTTATATTGCATTGTGTTGTAGAGTAAAATCTCATGCGGCACTAGATCAAATTAATGAATGAAAAATGAATAGAAATGACTATAAATGCATAAATATAACATGAGGCTGCATTTGACATCCAAATAAATAAAACAAATTGTAAAACCTCAGATGCTGTATGATATATTTCTGTTGCATTACTAAAAGATACAGAAACTTGGATAGTGAAAAGACAGTTTAAAATACTATAAAATATACTCTGGAACACAAAGTCTATGGGCTTTTATTTTTATTCAGTGTACAAAAATGAAGTAAATATATTCTGCTGTATTTGGAACAAATATCCAGTGTTTTACTTTAATATATTTGATTGTCTTGTCATCGCCTACAGTGAAACTCTTTCTTTTGCAGGAATCAAGAGGAAACCCACAAATAAAGATAAAGATCAAGGTATTACACTTCTGTCATCACTAGAAAGTATAATACATCAGGTTCTAGTATGAATTCTGTTAGAAGTGTATGTCATTTTCTTATTTGAATCACATAACATGGTCTGATATTCTTAAACCTTGACCAGACTGCAAGGATATCAAACCAAACATGGCGAGGCTAGAGAACAATATGCTGGCGGCTAAAGAGGGGTAGTAAACAAACACAGAGCTGGCATCATTAATCGCTACATGCTGAATTATATCCTAAGGAACAGATCAGAGCACTTATGGACATAATTGGTTCAACATTCAGTAATGATCTTTCAACTAAAACAGAAAACCTAACAATAACATAACATTGTCATATTAAAAATCGCCAGAGTGGTTACCAAGGCCCAAATTTGGGGTGTAAAGAATAGATCTACTGTTACCTGCCACACATATCGTAAGAGGTGACTAAGGAGGTTTGACTGAAATCGGATGCACATGCCCTAAACATGTAGAAGTCTATGGGTTTAGGGGCCAATGTGCAACGTATACACGTTCTTGGCAAAGATAAAAAATATCACAAAGAGTGATTAAAATTGGTCATAAAGAACGCAAAGAAGAAGAACAAGATATTTAAAATAATAATTATAATAATGGATACAACAGATCCCCTGTTGGTGCAGAAAATGTGTACCAGTTGTAGATCATGTCATATAGGACAAACTGTTATAAATTGGTATTTTTTTTTCAAGAATGATATTTGATGGCACATGCTTGTGTCTGGTGATTAATACATACAGTGAAAACAGGTTAGAATGAAAAATTAAAACTATCTTTTTATTTTAACTGCACCAATCTATTTTTTCTCCACTTCTTTAAAAGTTTGTCTATTGTCTATTCCCAGGTGGAAGATGTAGTTGACTGTCCACTCTTGCCGTTAAGTGTAGGCATGGGAGCTTTAATTTGCGTTCTAGGGCCAGATGAGTCGCCCTTGTTGTGTTGTATCCGTGTTTATGTAGTGTGGTCTTGATATTGTCTATCCATCTTTTTCTTGGTCTTCCCTTAGCTCTAGTACGTGATCTCTTTTTATTGTATGCTGTTATTGGTGGTTGGTTGTATTTCATTCTTATTAAATGTCCAAACCACTGCATTTGTTGTCTTTTGATGTATTCAGTGCACGAAGTTATGCCCACTCTGCTTCTGATGTCTGTCTTTCCTGGTGACTCCCACTGCCTTTTTTAAGCATTTCATTTCACACATGGTGAGCTTTCTGTGATGTGTTGCTGTAAGAGACCAAGTTTGGCACTGGTAACAAAGTGTTGGTAGGAAAATACATTTTAATCATCTGTTTTTTCACTTCCATCTTGATCTTTGGGTGTTGTAGGTAATGGTGCCAGCTGGTAGGTCACTGCATTTGCTTTTGACACCTTGTCTCTATTTCTCTATCGAGTTTTCCGTCCTGTGTGAAAATGCTGCCTAAATATTTGAATTCAGAAACTTGCTTTACTCTGGTGTTATCTATTTGTATGTTTGCTTGGCTTGGTGTTCCGCTGATTTTCATGGTCTGTCTTTTGTTTGTTGATTTTCATGTTTTACTTTCTACATGCTATTAGCAATGAATTCATGTGATGTTGTAGCTGATGTCATCATAATTTAAACTTCAGCTTATAAATTACTACACTCTGAACTTTGATGAGAATTCATTCATCTTTATTCCATACTTATTAAATATTTCATATTCGGCTTCCAATAACAAATTCCAGTGGTTTGGCTATCTTTGACATTTTGTATGTTTATATTAAGGGAATGAACTTTCACCTTTCCATGTTGAGGGCATAATAAATTGTTTAAAGGATTCAATCACATGCCTGCCAGCATAGGCTATCGTATCTCTCCACAACTCTCTCTCCCTGGTGCAGCTAATCAGTTCTGATGCTGATCTCTTGTCAAAACACAATGTCAGACCATTCAACATCTGCGGGGTTGGATATGGAGTGCACTTAACATTTTGGCTGCCACCGATGACAAAAGTCAGGGAAATACCAAGTCCCTTTCTCTGCCATCGTCAACTTTTGTCGTCCGACATTTGTCGGCGACAATGTATTTTTGAAGCGGGGAGTTTCGCTGACCGTACACTGGTATTACATTACGCACTACTTCTGTATTGTTATAAAAAGCTGTCCAAAATAGCAGATCTAGCGATTTTTCGTGATTTGTCGTAAATAAACAAAGATTTTCAAAATAGTTTACGTAGCTGATGAATAGTGATGTCCAAAATCACTCTTTTTCTGACTTTTTAGCCAATCGTAGTGTTAAAACGGACTCTGATTGTGATATAAATTTGAACTTTGATTCACGTGACGATGTTTATAGATATATAGCAGATATTAAATGCGGGAGTAGGTATTGGACACCCATCTCAAACGGTGGCATATCAAACTGTGGATAGGTATGGAGCGTGACACCAATATCAGTTACAGCAATAGCGTGTGGATTATGAAGAATATACATATAGACAGGTTCGTAGCTCATTAATATATGAACACTATTTCATAGTTTAAAAGTCCCAAGTTTATTAGCTAATTTTTTACGATTTTTTAAAATTGTCACCCTGAAAACTGATCATGCCTAAAAAATAGCGTGACAGTGAGCCAGACTTGGTTGAAAAATGGGTGGCAGCAAAAGTGTTAACAAACGAGACCTCATGAATAATCAGCATGCATACCCTTTGGCATCTAATGTCAGCTCCCTTAGTCTGAAGCATGTCCAGGATAATAATATCCACATGAAACCTTGAGGTAACTACATTTGATATTCACTCATGCACACTTTTCAAGCATTGGGGAAGAATGAATTGAAAGTCTTTTGTTAATTCCCAGTATTGCAGACTTAAGTCTGTATGGGTGCTATTCCGACATGGCAGGATTTAGAAATTACCATCACAGCTTTACAAATAAACATCGACAAAACAGAAGTAATGACATTCGCCAGAGAGGAAAATACTACCAATATCTCCATCGACAATCGCCCACTAAAACAAGTAAAAGACTTCACATACCTGGGGAGCATTTTTCAGCAAACGGAAGAATAACTAATGAAATTCAACACAGATGCAACAAAGCAAATCAAATGATAGGACAAATGGCGCCAATTTTATGATGTAAACACGTCACCATGAACACAAAAAGAGCAATGTTCAACACAATCTTTCTCCCACATTATGTTACCAGTGCCAAACCTGGACGCTGACAACAAATGATAGAAGAAAACTAGTCACGACAGAGATGAAGTGTCTATGCAGAATGCTGGGTTTAACAAGAAGAGACCGGTTGAGAAATGAAGACATCAGGATAAAAGTGGGCAGAACATCAGTACTAGACTTCATCAAGAAATAACAAATTAAATGGTTCGGCCACGTAAACAGATTACCAACAGACAGTGCACCTCAAAGAGCAGTGCACCTCAAAGAGCAATGCTGCTCCAATACAATGGGTACAAAGCAAAAGACCAGCCACGCAAAAGATGGACCTCAGAGATAACAGAGGCAACGAAAGAGACTATCTACGAATCGCATGCAAGGGTCCGTTTTAGAAATCTCTTCTTGACCTGATTCTGTGAGGCAAACAGGATTGGAGAAAGAAGAAGACAATTACTTGTCAATGCTTATCTCTGTGTGTCGCTAATTATATCGCTAACTGTTTCACTGTTAATAATTTTGCAGATTCAGCTGATGGTGATAGTATCAGTACTCCTAAACCATCACCTCAGGGTCCCTCTCCTAAAGACCTAACAGCTATTCCAGTTGCTGGTATTAAAATGTTGTGCTAGTCATTAGTTAACTCTTAAATGTTCATGGGTTTTTTGGTGGGTTTTTTTTAAAGTGCCTGCTTTATTACTAGCAGCCATATATATTCCTTGCATTGAAAATATGCATGTTAAATATGGTTGGAATGCTAATTGAATGGACTATCAAGATATGTGGTTTTAATATCAATGTGATATGTGATATCAGTGACCTAATTTTGGTGATGCTAAAAATAAGACTATTCTACAAATGGCAAAAAATTATAGTCATAAAGTATGAAAAGAAAAGGGATGAAATATATCATGAAACTATTAATACTGTCTCTTATTTTTCTTCATCGTTAGACAATATATCGAAAAATAAAGTTGTTTGAACAATATAATAATAATTCCTCTCGTACCGTTATACGTTACATAGGGCCTGCAAGTAATTTCTCCATACCGCTCTATCCTGGGCAACTCGCTCAATCTCCTCCATGGAACTGAGACCGATATTTCCTGCCTCTCTCAGCAAAGTTCACTTCAGGGTCTCCTTAGGTCGACCTCTCTTTCTTGAACCCTTTGCATCCCACTTCAATGCCTGCTTTGATATTCGTTGATCATTTCTCCTCAAGGTGTGTCCAACATATCTCCATCTTCTCTTTCTTATAACAGTTGTCACTAGTGGTTGACCAGACATGTCTCTGATTTCATCACTTCTCCTGAATTCGTTCCATTTTATATTCATTATTTTTCGCAGACATCTATTTTCATATGAATTCAACTTGCTTTCTATATCTTTAGTCATTTTCCAACTCTCGCTGGCATATGTTAGGATTGATACAACATTTGAATTGAAAATTTGTAATTTAGTTTTAATACTATATATATAACTTGCAGTTCCATATTTTATTTAGACTTTTAAAAGCTGATGTTGCTTTGCCAATTCGTATCATAATTTCTTTTTAACATTTCCTGTGCAATCAAAATTGCTACCCAAATAGGTGAACTGCTCTGTTATTTTTATCATTTTAGATTCCAGTGTGATATCTAAACACGTAAACACAAAGTACTACAGTTTTACAAAATACATAAACAGTGACGATAAACAGCAACGTTTCGACCAAAGGCCTTTATCAAGCAAACAATACAACAAGAATGACGAATTTGAGGAACACTACAAATGGACGATTACATGTGGAAACATAAACCTATCTAATGAAAATCTGGGAATAAAACGAACAACGAAATGAGTGCAACACAAAAAACCGAAAGTGGAAAAGAAGAGAAACAATAAACAATATAGTGGATAAATGACACATATATGGAGCAAACACACATATAGATAACAAGGCACGAGATAAGACAGTACTAAGAAGCATAGGAATGTAATGCGTTGAGTCCAAGAGGTCGCAAAGTGCCATAGAATGAAATAAACGGTTCTCCAGGGCGAATCGACTGCGATCATCGGAGGAACATGATCGGATGGCTGTGACCTGGACATCGTCCACTCCTGAATGGCCAGTATCGTTGAAATGAGTGGTCACAGAGCATTGGCGAATATCGCGTAAGTGTTGGACGAATCGGTCACTGAGTCTCTTACCGGTTTCGCCAATATAGGACTTGTTGCATCGTTTGCAGGTGATGGCATAGATGATATTGCGGGACTCACACGTGAAACTGTCTTGAATGGCATACGTAGCTTTTGGAAAAGTGACAGTGGGGGTCTGTATTACATATGCACATGTATTACAGCGCCGACGTCCGCACTGGATGGTGCCAAAGTGACTCTGGATATTAGGCTTGAGGCGACTGTGTACCAACAAATCCTTGAGGCTTCTGTCCCGTCTGTAAGCCACCAAAGGATAGTGTTGGAAGACTGAACGTGTCTCAGGATCAGACTGAAGAATAGGAGATGATGGAATAAGACCTTTTCACCAGGGAACTATGAGGGTGGAAAGTTAAGATAAGTTTAACCCTGTCAGAATTGGGGGTTCTATGTATGTGAGAAAGGGCCTCCTGGCGAGCAATTAGCTGAACCCGATGCATGGCAGATGTAAGCACATTCTCCGGGTATAGGCGCATGCGGAAGAAATCCAGCATCTCGTGAGCTCTATCAAGAAAATCGTCCTCACTACAGAGGCGACGAAGGCGTAAGAGTTGAGAGAAAGGTAAAGAGTCACGACAGGCCTGGGGATGGGAAGAGGTATACAGAAGAAAGCTATGTGTATCAGTAGGCTTGTAGTATACTGATGTAGTGATAGTGGATAGGCTGATGGTGATAATGATGTCAAGAAAATTGACACAGGAGGTAGAGATGTGAGAGGTGAACCGAATAGCAGGATTGAAGGTGATGAAGCGTGATGAAGGTGATGAAGCGTGACAAATCGGCTTCAGACATATCGGTAACTCCAATACAATCATCGATGTATCTATGATACACGGACGGAAGAGGGCCATCATAGGTGTTCCATACTAAGTGTTCAAGATGACCCATGAATAGACAAGCATAGCTGGGTCCCATTTTAGTACCCATGGCGACCCAACTAATCTGTTCGAAGAACTGGTCATTGAACTGAAAGGAGTTGAGGTGTGATATCTGCATTACTTGCCATAGGTGTCTTCATTATATTTGTTTTTCATAGCTTATCTGCAGTCCAACTTTTGATGCTATAGATGACAGGTTGTCTGTTTTTCTTTGCATATCTTGGTTGTTTCTACTTAACAAGGCAATATCATCTGCAAAATCCAAATCTTCTAGTTGACTATTTTCTACCCAATCGATGCCAGTTTCGCCTCTGCAACATTTTCGCATCACCCAGTCAATGGCCACTCCAAACAATAGCAGAGATAGAATACAGCCTTTCAACCATAAACCAGTCGCTGTGTCCGCCATCAGTGCGAACTGCACACTGTGAACCATCATAGAGGCTCTTTATAATGTTTATTATTTTGTCTGGTATTCCATAGCATCTCAGAATATTCCACAGAGAGATTCTGTGTAGACTATCAAAGGCTTTTTAAAATCAATGAAATTTAGTATGAGTGGTTGTTGCTTCTCAATATGTTCCTCCAAAATTAGTCGTAGGGTAATTATTTGGTCTAAGCAGCTTCTCCCAGGTCTAAAACCAGCTTGTTCTTCTCTCAGGGTTGTGTCCACTGCTCCTTTGATTCTATTAAGAATGATTTTGCAGAAAGTCTTGGTGTTTGAACAATATATAAGGCTGTAATCAGGAAATTTGTAATGTCTAAATATTTCCATATTTTGAAGATAAAATTAATAAATAAGGCCTTCAAGAGAAAATAATGCAGAACTGGTCTAGTAAGCAGCCCATAAAGAACTAACACTCATCAGGACAGTAATCTAAGTCACTAGATGCCATTTTATAAGCAAATGTGTGGTTTTGACAAAAGCAAGGGAAAACACATCAGCAGAGATTATCCAAAATTGCGGCCCGATCGGAAATACTGGTGTAATAAAAGCATGCTCTTACCTATGAATTCGGAGAATGCCTGTATAACAAGGGACACCGTAAATACAGTAATTAAGCTTTTATGCAAAAATCAGAAAGGCCATACCAGACTATGCCTGAATTTATAGTGGGTGAACACAGAAGAAAAAAAAAGCATACTTGAATCAACATGATTAGACATTTTAAACATATATATTAATGGTCAGGTCTATTTTTACTGTTCGTAAAAATCAGGGAAATAATTTGCTTCCAAACTGCCTGCCGCTGATTTTGAACCAGGTACACTTGGGTTAAACATGGACATTGAGCAAAGCGCAGTCACAAAAATAACTACATGTGAAATCGTTGCCTGCGAAAAGTTACCAACAACACAAGAAAAGACAGAATTACCAACATCAGCATAAGAAAGAAAGTTGGCACAAAACCGTGCTTGAATTACATAGAGAAACAAAGAATGAAGTGGTTTGGCCACTTAATAAGAATGCATCCAAACTCCACAGTATACAGAGTCTTCTACAACAGAACATCGGGAAAGAAGGCAAGAGGAAGACCACAGAAAAGATGGTTAGATGGCGTAGCAGAATCCTGTGAGAGAGCAAAGATAACAATCACACAAGCCACCAGAACAGCACAAGACAAAAACAGAAAACCACGACACTGGGCAACAACCTGGTAGCAGTGTGACGACAAAAGAAGAAAGAAGACGACACTTGGGTTATGATTGAGCTCACTACCACTTAAGCTACAGATGCCCACTGTTGTATTATACCTTATTAGTTATTGTTATTGGTAACTAAATTGAAGTCATAGTGCTACAGGCAGACCCATAGGTGCTCAGTCTCAACTAGCAGATGTCAAAATTTATGCATATTGATGGTTTCGATGACTACTTGTTAAACATACTGCTCACTCTGCCTACGACTGACTGTATAATGGCCTCAGCGCAGTCTGCCATATTGCCATAATACATCATAGGCTGAGACAGTGTATTCTCACAGACTAACTATTGTCTGTTACTATTGGGAAACGCTGATCTAGACAATACATCTTGTAGATGTTAGAAACTTGTTGTTGGATGCATGTGTGTATTACAGAAAATGTTTGCTGATGAGCAGCTATAGCTGTTGCTCTCACATACTATTTTAGTTTAATTTTATACAGAATACTTAGAGTAATTTATGATTGCTAATGTACTTACATCAGCTTATGGTAATCTCTTATCAGTAATCCATGAATAAGTAAGTCACAGGTTTGCACAACACCGCAACTTGATTAGCACATAAACTAACATCAGCTTATGATAATCTCTTATCAGTAATCCATGAATAAGTAAGTCACATGTTTGTACAACATCCGTAAAGTCGAATCAGGAATGGTGAGATGCAACTGGTTGGAGGTACTGGTACAGACAATGATCAGAGAAACTACCTTCATTTTTGTCCCTGGGCACGCAGGAGTTAGGGGTAATGAGCGAGCTGATAGATTGGCTGGCTTGGCTACAATATCAGAGGGAGCTGCCATGGATCGAAATGACATTCTTCACGCATTGAGAGAGTCCTTCCAAACAGAGGAGTTTCAGGGCTGTGAATCCCACTCACTGACCAGATTGAGAGAGATGGGTGTCAATATTGGTGAAGCCGAAAAGAATGACATACTTAATATGCAAGGAGATTGATTAATCAACATCGAACTGGCGTGTTGGGTCGCTGGACGCTGCTGGATTTGCTGAGGCAGAGATCGGAGCACCTATGGACATGTCCGGAGAGTGCTATGATGATAGTCCTCATATAACTGATAACTGATGTTTGCATAACACCACAGCTTGATTAGCACATAAACTAACATCAGCTTAAGGTAGTCTCTCATCAGGGTAGTTTCTCAACCCTTTTATTTCCTATCACCCAGGGGTGTTAAGGCAAGGATATCAATAAGTCTACATGCCAACTTTTGTTCCATTACATCGAGGGAGATCAATAGTCTACATGACAACTTTTGATACATTATCTCGAAGGAGATCAATAGTCTACATACCAACTTTTGTTACATTATGTAGAAGGAGATCAATAGTCTACGTGACAACTTTTGTTACATTATGTCGAAGGAGATCAATAGTCTACATGCCAACTTTTGATACATATGTCAAAGGTGATCAATAGTCTACATGCCAACTTTTGTTACATTATGTTGAAGGAGATCAATAGTGATACAGGATAACAAGGGAAAACAAAAGTTTGCTCCGTGTCCTTCTGGTTGATCCAGTTGTGCCATATACATTTCAGTATATGTACTGAATCATGAAGCAAAAAGATTGGTGTTTCAGAATACACTGGATTCTCAAAAGTGTATGCATTCTGTGAACTTCCTGCAAGTTGTTTGTACACTTTTCTGTTTGCTGCATTATTATCCGCAATAACAGCCAGGACTTCAAAACCAACGGACTGCACTGTCTGTATAGTCTGAAGCAAATTTCCTTGCAAGTCATCTGATGTCATCTTCTTTATTGGAATTAGTCCAACCACTACAGTGTAATTGCCAAATACTGAAGAAATAAAAAATGCCTGCACAGTGGTAGCACTTTCAACTACATTTGATGCTGTGCCAATCAATTTTCCTCCAGTATAATTCAGTACAGCTTTATCATAAATTTCATCCATCTGAATGGCTACAATTTGCTCAGTTGCAGAAAGTTTGCTGCTCTTGATCTGTAAATATTTGCTGATGTCAGAATCTACAGACTTTGTCAATGGCATTAAATTTCTGAGTGTGCTATGATGGGGAAGACACAGATAATTTGATCTTCTCAGAAATCTATAGCATACTGGGGATTTTATATATGTCATAAATGCAAAACACTGGGTGTTACTGCTGTACCATTTTCTGTTATCTGGAGTTCTGACCAACTGCAACTGTTCAGCGAACAATTGAAGTGTTTTCTCTGGCACAACACTAGTTCTTGTGGTGGTGAATGATAAACTAATTGCTTCAACCAGATATCATGTATCTTTGTCATGTAATAGTCAACAGTTCTCTCTCGCGATCGTTCTTATGCTGTTTTTATCATTCTATTGTGATATATAAACAGCCAAACATCAGAACGGGATGTACGTGCAGTCTTCAGTACCAATTGGAGCTCAAGTGCTTATCTTTCGGTGGTGTGTTTGGTTTCAACCAGCATTTGTGTACGGTTCGCTCTCCGCTAGCCTTTTGCTGTCCCCAGCCAAAACCCACAAGGCAGCAGGTTGCTATTGTCTTTCAGGGCAGCGACCTGTAGACGACCTGCCCTCCCGGGCTGATGAGCGTCATCTGCCCAGCAAACCGTTTTGTGGACTCCTTGGTTTTCCGCCCGTTCAGTTTTGTGTACGGTTTGTTCCGCTAGCCTTTGATTGTCCCCAATCAAACTACAAGGCAACAGTAGTTCCCTGCGAGCGGAAACGCGTACTGGCTTTACCTCTGCTGGGCTTTCCAGTTGTTCTGCACACTCAGGTGGTCCGCACACCCTCTTGCCTGGCGCGCCTGCCATGTTTGTGCTTGCCGTGCCTGTCGCTGCGGTGCCCGCCTGAGGGCCCATCCGTGCATCGCTCACATGCGATGCCAGCTCTGCTCTGGTGCCAGCCTCACCATTTCCGTCAATTCCAATCGTGCTCACACTTGCCTGTGCTGTTCCCGCCTGGGGCTTAACTTAGTCCCCACCCATGAGATGGAGGCGTGAGTTTCGCCCGATGCGGGCCCACACATGCATCTTCTGCGTGCTTGTTCGATCTTCCCTGGTGCCTACTTCACCATTTCTGTCAAATCCAACCGTGCGCACATTTGCCTGGGCTGTCCCGCCTAGGCTCAACCCGCAAATCAACAATTCGATCTTCTTCTAATTCTTTGCATAAACAATTTGGTGCACAACACTTTCTAGGCATCGTTATTTTGTTGTTAAGGAAGATAATTATTAAGTTATAACTATATAATTATACAATAATTAATAGACTTACTAATCCGATAGTAGTAATACAGGAGAATAATAATCCGTTTGAAAAAAGTCTCTGCCTCACCTATCTGCCATTAAAAAGGGATCGTTATGGCCAGATTATTATAGAGTCAATCGTGCTCTGCCCCATAGGTATGCTGTTCTGTTGATCATCATCATCAGGTGCTGTGTCGGCTGGTGTAGCCGATCATGGATCTCCACAAATCTCTGTCTCTGGTGTTTGCTATGATCTAGATGTTGACGCTCTTCTGTGCCATGAAGTCAGACAATTCAAAATTGTCTCTCTGTCTTCCTCTGCCTCTTTTCCCCTCTATTTTACTGGTTGTTACAATGCGTTTTAAGCCTCCCTTTCTCACCATGTCAAAAAATGATGACTGCCTCTTTCTTATATTGATGAAAAGCTTTCTCTGTGTCTTGACCTCATTCAACACCTCCACATTATTCATTTTAGCAGTCCATGGGATTCTCAGCATTCTTCTGTAAAACCACATCTTTGTGGCCCTCAGAGATTTGTCATTCTGTTTGTTTATTGTCCATGACTCGCATCGGTATGTCAGTATCGGTTCTATGTAGCACTGTATAACTCGCATTCTGATCTCAATTGACAATGGCTTGTTATATACAATGCTTCTCATTTTCTGAAACATTGCTTTCGCCTGCCCTATACAGCACTTTATTTCTGCATCTGCCATTTTTTGTTACCAGGACTCCAAGATATTTAAATTGCTGAGCTCAGTACTTGTCTTAGCTCAGTCCCATTTACTGTGATGGTGCATTTTATCGAGTCTGCTTTTTATATTCTCATAACTTCTGTCTTCTTTAATATTCAAACTGAGTCCTTTGTTGTTACTTTCTGTCACAACCTTATCAACTAATTTCTAGAGCTCTATTTCATTTCTTCAGCGTATCTCAGGTTATTTATGGTATGTCCTCCTACAGCTATTCCAGCAATATCCTTTATAGACCTAAAAATGTTTTCACAATACAGTGAGAACAGATCTGGTGATAATACATATCCTTGTCTAACACCCTTTTTGATCTTCTGGAAAGTTCCTATATTTTTGTCTACTCTTATAGCAGCTGTTTGCTGCCAATATATGTTCTGAATGACTCTTAGATCTTTGCTGTCGATGTTTAAGCTCTCTAACATTTTTGAAAGTTCCTGATGGTTCACTTTGTCGAACGCCTTGGTGCAAGCTATAAAGCACAAGTATAGATCTGTTTTTTACTTGTATTGATCTGTCTTTTAGTGTTCTTAGGATATATATATATATATATATAGCATTGCCAGTGCCCTTGCCTTGAACAAACTTACACTGTTCTTTGCTGATTTCTGATCTTATTCTGCTTCTCATCATTATTCTCAGTAGTATCTTTGTCATATGACTCATAAGACTGATAGTACTGTGATCTTCACATTCACTGCTCTTGATTTCTTTAACAAAGCAATAAATATGAACTTTAGTAGATCTTTTGAAATACAACCGCTGTCATATATGTCGTTTAAAAGCTTTGCTATCACTTCCGTTCCTAGATTTCCCATAGCTTGAATTTCTTCTGCTGTTATATTATCTTGGCCTGGAGACTTTCTTAATGTGTTTTATGGCATCTTCATGCATTGAGAGAGTCTTTCCGAACAGAGGAGTTTTAGGGTTGTGAATCCCACTCGCTGACCAGATTGAGAGAGATGGGTGTCAATATTGGTGCAGCCGAAAAAGCGACATACTAAATATGCAAAGAGATTGATTAATCAACATCGAACTGGCGTGTTGGGTCGCTGGACGCTGCTGGATTTGCTGAGGCGATCAGAGCACCTATGGGAGTGCTATGATGATAGTCCTCATATAACTGATAATTTATGGCATTTTCAATTTCCATTGCAAGTATTAGTGGTAGTTTTCTTTCTCTACCCTGCATTTGTCTTTTGTTTCCTTATTTAGTCTGTCGTATTCTTCTGTCTCTTGCTTGCAATTTCTTCTTGCATATCCTTTAATTGTATCCTCCATCGTCCATTTCTTCCTTATATTGTGTTTTATTTTTGGTATGATTTCAGATGATGTTTGACATATTAACTTCTTTAGCATTTCTCACTGTTCATCAATGCTTTATATTTCTGCTATTGCGTTGTATCTTCTTAAATCATTGGATAAATTGAGTGTCAATTTTAGGGCCTTCATCCAACAGTCGATTGCATAGAAACCGAACGATGCATCCTCTAAGTCAATCACCCCAGCACCAGTCTCCTGCTTGAACAGATGGTTTAGTTCTTCAAACTGTTTTTTGTTTTCTTTTACAGATGGCACAGATGACATTCTTGCCAAGTACCGTACACCCAAGAAGTCTACTCAAAATAAAACAAATGCCACCACCAGTAACAGCATAATTGCCAACAACAACACTTCCTCTGTCAACAATAACACATCCAAGTCAGAATACACAGAGGTCACAGCAGCAGGCAGCAGTAGTGCCATCACTTTAGCAAATAGCAGCAGGAATAGTATCGATGACAATCACCAATTTTCTTATGAAGGTGGTCCACGTTACTTTGATCTGGATAACCTTGAAGGGTGTGCAGCATTTCAAGATGCCAAGAGAAAGTTGCGACTTGTTTTGAGTATGGCAGATGTCTCCTTTGGGCTTAGCCATGTAAGATTGTTTTTTTCTTGGCTACAAAATAACATTTACTAGTTTTGAAGATTCATTTGGGTAATATCTTCTATTTATTTTCTTTAGTGGCTAGTATTTAGTCCTTCAGAGACTGATAATTTTCTCCCATCAAACTTTAGATGATCCATGATTTCTCATTTCCTTTTGGCTGCTCATAATATCTAATCTACTCCCCTTCTGCATACCTAACTTAATCACTGCTACTGAGACTGTTCCACTTGGGGCTACAGGGAATGAAACTGTATGCTAGAACTCATTTGTTTTCTGATCTTGTCATTTCTTGTTACTGGACAACCTTCCCCAAATACCTTTCATCTGATGATGAGAACCAGTCTTTGAAACATCAGGTTGTAAAAATAGTACATTTGTCATCAACTAAATCAAATTATTTTATTTCTTTTTTAGAACAGCTAGTTTTAAATTGTACATAGGGACAACGTCGCACCAGGATTAGTGAGCTGGCACTTTAAAAAGATCCTATCCCACCTCCACTTGGTGACCCTGGAAACAGACAGAGGATCCTGTCTGGCTAAGTGGGTAGGGATCGAGGGAGAGCTACTCTGGTATAAGTAGTGGTGCAAACACAGTTATGTTTGATGAGATCTGCTCGCAACAGACGAGAGAATCCCAGAGTGATTATTCATCATCATTAATCCTCTCCGCTCCTCGTGGAGCATAGGGCCTCAACAGTTGTTCGCCACTCTTCTCGGTCTCTGGCTGTTCTTTTTATGTTCTCCCAGGTCAATTGAGCACTCTTCAGCTCCTCAGTAAGACCTCGTCTCCAAGTCTGCTTAGGCGTCCTCTTTTTCGTTTTCCCTGCGGGTTCCACTCGAGCACCTGTCTAGTGACACTCGACTGTGTCTTCCGCAAGGTATGGCCTATCCATCGCCATCTTCTCCTCTTGACCTGTGTCATCATAGGTTCCTGCCCTGTTCTTATCCACAGATCCGTGTTTGTAACTCTATCATACCATCTCAATCTGAGAATCTGCCGCAAACATCCGTTGACAAAGGTCTGGATCTTATTTGGATTTGCCCTAGTGACTCGCCAAGTTTCCGAGCCATACAGCAACACCGACTTCACATTTGAGCTGAAAATCCTGAGCTTTGTTTTCTTGGAGATGGCAGCGGACTTCCACACCATGTGCAGGATCGCAAAGGCCTGTCGGGCCTTCCTAATCCTAGCATTAATGTCCTCATCTGTACCTCCTGATCTGCTGATCTTACTTCCAAGGTAGACAAATTCATCCACATCTTCTATGTCCCTTCCCTCAATCCGTATTGGATCTTGCTGTATGTTGTTGCTACGCATTACTTTAGTCTTCTCTTGACTGATTTTAAGGCCGACTCGTTGTGCCGTTTGTGCCAGAGCATCTACTTTTTCCTGCATGTCTTGTAGTCTATGCGAAAGCAAGGCGAGATCGTCCACAAAATCCAGGTCTTCTAGCTTTGACATAAGTGTCCACTGTATAGAGTGATTATTAAGCTGAATAAATAAAAAAAAGGAGTCGTAAGAATTGACAAAGTACAAGTCGTCAGGAGACCCATGTCCCCTCGAAACAATAGTTGAACCAAATTTGCCAGCTCTGCAAGAATCGGTCGGAAAAGATGCAATATGTCATGATGACACCAGGGAAGATTGCAGTAAACTCCGTATCAGAAGCCAAGCACAGATACATTTATGGGGTAAGGTTGGCCGAGTGCAAATCCTAAAGTTGCGTTCTAGTGCCTAACGGAACTGCCCTCCCTGGGACAACCGGACAAGGTACTGTTGCACTAACAACTAACATCCCCGGAAGAACTGGGGGTGGGTGATGTTGGCGATCGCAAAATTTTCAATTTCATTGATAGCGCCAATTGAAATGACCCTCTAAAATATATGTGCACAGTCCAGTGTTTCCCAGGGACAGGGAAAAGGCAGGGTAGACATTGCCAAGTGCCAACACGCGTCCCAAAACAGCTGAGAATACTCCTATTCTGGGGGGACTGCCTAGAGTAGTTGATAGTAGCTCGGCCTGCTGGCTGTGAGACGCCTCATAGCTCGGGTTCGAACCCACTATCCGGCATTTG
Organism: Arion vulgaris; assembly: GCA_020796225.1. NCBI lineage: Eukaryota > Metazoa > Mollusca > Gastropoda > Stylommatophora > Arionidae > Arion > Arion vulgaris. The sequence continues at coordinate 39,431,206 of CM036770.1, forward strand.
TTCGAGTCCCTGGTCTTACTCAGGACGATAACGTGAGTACCTCTGAAGTCGGAGAAAATCTGCATGTATGGCGAGGAAATACTAATTACGAGTACATTGAGCACACGGCTGCCAGTGTAAAGTAATTTACAATGTGCACGCTGCTGCCATTGTAAGAAATTGGAAAAACGGATTTTCACGCAAAAATCAGTTTCAGAGATGAAACTCGTCTGAGTTGAAAGCGGACGAAAGAAAAAAAAAAACTCCTATTCTGGAACAAACTCACAGTGGATAGAAAAGTATGGCAGATAATGTAAAGGTTGACCGGTACAAACCCAAACATTGGCGAAGGGCAATACTTTTCTCACACCGATCATCATACTCGAGCAAGATGAGGTCCAAGTGGCAAGCCCATCTATTCCACAGTTCTAGGGGAAAACTACCCTAGTAAATAAAGAGCGTGGCAAGAAATTGGATGTGCTGGCCTAGACACCCATAGGCGCATAACTGGTACAATGCACAATCGCTCTTAGGCTCAGATCACATACAAACCACAAAGAGTGGTTTAATAAGTGATCGATATGGAGTGTTTGCAGAAGAAAAAATTGCACTTATGGCATATTTTGTTCAAATGTTGAAACAAGCGGTCACCAATGCTCTTGTCAGTTTCATCTATGTAAGTCATATCACAACATTTGCAAATAATTTGCAAGATATATGTCATCACTCTTCAACCCATGTAGCCACCTACTTCAATAGCATTAATAATCCAGGTCATGGCCCATTAAATCATGTGGCCCTTTGGTTGACATCACATTGCTTTTGCCCTCAAATTTTATATTTTTATATAGTACTGTGTGTCTAATGTGTAAATTACTGTGAAGTACTGTGTAAATTATGATACGAATTGGCAAAGCAGCATCAGCTTTTAAAAGTCTAAATAAAATATGGAACTGCAAGTTATATATTATTAAAACTAAATTACGAATTTTCAATTCAAATGTTGTATCAATCCTAACATATGCTAGCGAGAGTTGGAAAATGACTAAAGATATAGAAAGCAAGTTGAATGCATTTGAAAATAGATGTCTGCGAAAAATAATGAATATAAAATGGAACGAATTCAGGAGAAGTGATGAAATCAGAGACATGTCTGGTCAACCACTAGTGACAACTGTTATAAGAAAGAGAAGATGGAGATATGTTGGGCACACCTTGAGGAGAAATGATCAACGAATATCAAAGCAGGCATTGAAGTGGGATGCAAAGGGTTCAAGAAAGAGAGGTCGACTTAAGGAGACCCTGAAGTGAACTTTGCTGAGAGAGGCAGGAAATATCGGTCTCAGTTCCATGGAGGAGATTGAACTAGTTGCCCAGGATAGAACGGTATGGATAAATTACTTGCAGGCCCTATGTAACGTATAATGGTACGAGAGGAATTATTATTATTACTGTGTGTCTGTTGTTCAAACTTATGTATTATGATTCTTTTATATTATTTTACTATTCTATTTCTGCATATATCTGCTTTTGAATATAAGTGTTATATAAGAGTCCTCCTTATATCATGGACAGAGAAGAGAACAAATAGATCTATCCAGACAGAACTCAAAATCAAAGAAAACTGGCTGATGCTACAAATTATAAAGAAAAGATTGAAGTAATTTGGACATACAAAGAGACATGAAGGTTTGGAGAAGACCATCATGGAAGGAGGCATTCCGACAAAGAGGAGAAGAGGAAGACCACAGAGAAGATGGATTCATGATATAACTGATGGTTTGAGCCTGACAGGTGCAGAGGCCGGACATCTAGCCTATGAGAGAAATTCTGAAGGACTGTATGTATGGCAAAGCTCTGCTCATGACAAGCTATTTGATGATGATGATTTCTACATTATTTTGTTTTGAGACATCTTTTCATTACATAGGCTTCTCCTTTGACCATTCTTATTGTGCATGTTCCATGTTTAGTATAGGACCGTTGTTTTAGGTCTTTAATGTGTCTCGTATCCTTTGCTTGATAAAGATCTTTTGGCTGAAATATTGATTTAACATTTTGCTGACCAAATGCGGCAATCGTCAAATTTTAGGTTATATGCCTTGATGACCAGATTCGATGGCTGTCCAATTAGTAACACATTGAATACAAACAGATGGCGGTATTGATAGATTTAAGCGTCATTCGGCTATTTTATGATTCCAAAATGGCTGCGCCAACAATCGGTAGTGTTAGAGCAGTTTCAACCAGTGTTTTCAGTGAAAATGTATTTTTATTACAAGTACACTTTCAGCATTTTATCATGTCTGATGATGGAAACTAGAATTGTAAAAGATAATTCTGACTGCCAGTGAATATTGCAACGAAAGTGATATTACAAGGCTAAACAGAGATGGATCAGTGAATAATAGTGCAAGTGACAGTCGTGACAACAATATTGAACTATATGGTCTTTGTCGTTCTGACAAAGGCTTTCGACACGGTTAACAGGGAGGGTCTATGGAAGATCATGGAAAAATTTGGATGCCCAAGGAAATTCATCAAGATCGTTCAACAGTTTCACGAGGGCATGATGGCACGTGTACTTGACGAAGGGAGCTGTCGGAAGCCTTCCATGTCACCAATGGTGTCAAACAGGGCTGTGTACTGGCCCCAACACTCTTCAGCATGATGTTTGCTGCCATGCTCACTGATGTCTTTTGGGAAGGCGACGAACATGGGGTAAAGATTAGATACAGGACAGACGGTAACCTATTCAATCTTCGGAGGTTAAAATCCTCCACCAAGGTAAAAGAATCAACTATCTCAAACCTGTTGTTTGCTGATGACTGTGCCTTCGCTACCAACTCTGAGGAAGAAATGCAGACTTACATGGACAAGTTCTCAATGGCCTGTGATAGGTTTGGCCTCACCATTAACACCAAAAAACAGAGGTCATGTTCCAGCCCGCCCTAGAGAACAGTATTACGATCCAGTCATCAACATTAAACACCAGCGCCTCCAGTCAACGGACAACTTTGCTTATCTTGGCAGCCTCCTATCCAGATCGGCAAACATAGATTCTGAGGTCCACAATAGGATATCCAAAGCCAGTGCTGCGTCGGAAGGTTACGTGTCACTGTGTGGGAACGGAAGGGATAAGCATAGTCACAAAGCTGAAAGTTTACCAGGCCATAGTGCTAACCACGCTGCTGTACGCAAGCGAGACATGGACAGTGTATAGCAGACACGGAAGAAAATTAAACCATTTCCACACAAGCTGTCTACGCAGAATACTAAAAATAAACTGGCAGGACAAAATTCCAGACAGCGAAGTCCTCACAAGAGCAAAGATCCCAGCGTCAACACCCTGTTGCAGAAGGCCCAACTGAGATGGGTCGGTCACGTTGCTCGAATGCCTGATAAACGCATCCCAAAACAGTTGATGTATGGCGAGCTTGAAGGGGCAGACGTTTAGCTGGTGGACAGAAAACGCTTTAAAGACACTCTTAAAGTGTCTCTGAAATGCTTCGATATAGACAATACGTGCTGGGAATCCTTGCGCAAGATCGCCAAATGTGGCGCTGTAACAACAAAAGAGGAACCTGAATAGCTGAGAATCATCGTATTGTTGAGTCACAGAGAAAACGAGCACACAACACGCACATGTCTAACCTTGATCATGTATGCCCCACCTGTGGTCGGGGATTCTGTTCTAGGATTGACTCTACAGTCACCTCCGCACACACCAGAGAGGTGCAACAGTACACGTCTGAGATTGTTGTCATCATCGCTTGCATGGACGGCTATTAGAATTGAACGAGACAATAGGGTTGATGAAGGTACACCTGAAGTAAGAAGTGGGCTTGGTACAAGAGACCAGTGCATAACTATACACATAAGTAATCTTTGGAGGTGGAGAAATAGTCCTCAAAACGAACTAGTCGAGCTTCACATTCTTCTTCTATATGAAGAACAACAACTTGTCATGTCAGACATAACTGGGTATATGCCCATTGATTTCTTGCAAACTTCCTTTTTCTGATACTGCCATAGATCTGATCACTGATGAAGTGAATAGGTATGGTGAAAATCATCTCTCTCAGTACACATGAAGTGCCATGTACAAAAATTTTACTTGTAATTAAACTGATGCAGTTGAAATTTCTGCATTCATAGGCCTTCAAATTGGTATGGGAATGTTGTAAACCAGCAATCTCAGACTCATCACCAAATAGCTTGTCCTGAGCAGAACTTTGCCACCGCAACAGTCCTTCAGAATTTCTCTCTCTCTTAGGCCAGACGTCCTGCCTCTGCAGCCATGTTCAAACCATCAGTTACATCCTGAATCCATCTTCTCCATGGTCTTCCTCTTCTTCTCTTTGCCGGTATGCTTCCTTCCATGATGGTCTTCTCCAGCCCTTCGTGTCTTTTTATATGTCCAAAATATCTCAATTTTCTCTTTCTTATTTGTAGCATCAGCCAGTTTTTTCTTTGATTTTGAGTTCTTTCTGAATAGATCTATTTGTTCTCTGTCCTTGATATATGAAGGACTCTTCTGTAACACTTATATGTTTTTCCACTACCTTATTAAATGTTCATGCTTTACACCCATATGTTGCCACTGGAAATATGCATGCTCTTAGTATTCTGATCAGTCTTAGTAGTCTCAGACTACTGGTGTAATAATTACGGTTGTGTTGCTGCAACGTCCAAGGTTGTGAAAGATCTTCCTGATAGATACAACAACAAAGGACATATACTCTACTGTGACAGTTTTGCGTTAAAATCCAGCATCATTTCAAGAGCTGAAAGAAATGCAGATTGGTGCATGTGGAACAGTTTCTGAAAACAGGAATCATTTTCCTGAAGCAGTGAAGTAAAGCAACTCAAATTAAAAAGGCAAATCAACCTGTGTTTTGTGCGACAAAAGATAATGGCATGCTGGCAGTTACCTGGCTTGACACTAAAAAAAGAGTAACCTCATATCTACTATTCACTCCAATGATGATATGGACAAGACAGTCAGAAAATTCTTGGGGATAATCAAGCCCGCAAAAATAACTTGCAGAAAAATACAATAAAAGTATGGTGGTGTCTACCACTTCGGCCAACTGTGTGCAAGCTAACCCTACACACACAGGTCCTATAAATGATACCTGCCATTATATTTCATAGTTTAAACTGCCCTGGTCAATGGGCACATAAGCTACAACACTGCTAACTCCACAAAAAATATCATAGCAAAGAGGTTTATGCAGGATGTCAGTATTTCTTTTTTCTTGAACCTGCTATTCTTCAGTGAAATGTGACGCCTTCAAGACCACAACATCAGGACTATTTGAGCGCCATTTAGTTGGAAAATATGTATCGTCAAGGTACAAGCCAGACTGTAAAGTGTGTATGGCTGCAGGGAAAAGAAGCCAGACTTGCATATACTGCCCAAATTGCAATGTATATCTATGCTTGACTGCTTCAAGGTGAGTATGACAATAGAACACATTTGAGGATTATCAACGTTCCTGGCAAAGACTCCTACAGAGGCATATAGCTACAACCTAAACCCCAGTTAATGAAGGAAGCAGACTCTAACTATGGGTTAATTTTTAATTTAACATTCACAAACACTCATTGTGAGATGCCATATAAACACAATACACTAAAAAAAAATTCTCATTTTGCTCCAACTTATATTTGCTTTAAAGTTGAAACATGTTGTCAATCGCTAAATCAGTACTCAAAATGAGCTTGTTTTATTCATTGTCAACCATCTCAATAACATTTTATTGCCCTGAAATTGAATACTCACTAAAAACTGGAAAACAAGGATGGTTCTTAAAAAATATCCTAAAATTTCAATAAATAGCGACACAAAATCATGATGACCACCATGTTCATGTGACTTATTTGCATAAAATATTCTTGTTATGATGTAGCAACCATTCTTAATGGTGCTCAGAAAATTTCCAAATGGTATGTTGCTTTAAAATTAAAAGCAAAAATTTATTTATTTAAAAACCCAGTTATTTTGACAGAAATCTGCAAACACCCTCGGTAATGAGAGACAGTAATACTTTGGATTGCTGGTCAGCAAAAGTTTTAACCTGTTTGTTTTCTAAAGCTACCTTACTTCAGGTTTTGATATTTCTCCGTTGATAACAGAATTCTAAATATCTACTTCACAGATTCATTGCACCAGTCCCAGAGAAGTAAGAGCAACACAGGAGAATGAGATGATCAATATTTTAAGTGTTCAGCTTGCAGAAGCTATCAACTTACAGAATAAGGATCTTGTGGCCCAGTTGTATGAGGTCATTAGGTGCATGAAAATGTTTAACTCAGATGGGTAAGAGTTTCATTTACCTTTACTGTCCATAGGGGTTGATACATTATTTTGCCCTCCTGCCTAGTGTGTTTGTAGCGCGTTGGACAATGGGTGACAAGCCCCCTGTGAGTGCGGTTCAATTCCGCGGGCTGGCAGAAAAGCCATAGGTTCTCCAGATTTACGGTGTTCGTGGCACCGAATTGAAGGGTTACGATGTCCATGGCACCGAGTCAAGAGCTGAAAATCTCAAGTGCTTGATCGAAACAAAAATAAAATACATACATTGTTTCTTTGATGATGATGATGGTTTCAAACGGAGGTCAAGAAGAGAATAACGATGAGACAGTAATATATGGAAACAAAAACTATGATAGTTCAATAAATCCACAATTAGTTACCTTTAAGCATTACAATGCATTTCAGAACAGCTTAAACAAGTAAAAATGTGGTTTGAGCTCACATGAAATGCCTGTCACATGTCTCTTCAGTCCAGTTCACCTTCTTATTTTGCATAAGTAATCAACTTTTTGATGAAACATAACAGTTATGTTTGAATCCTCATGAAAATACCTTCAAAATGTTGGCAGCGCAGACACTTCTTCACATGGTCATAGTAGTTCATGCTATTTGATGTATAGACTAAAAAATGGAGTAGAACTAACCTTAGCTCTGGCCACCGGCAAGTTCTCAACCAATTTCAGGGCAGAGATAGAGGCCCTCAGTGCAGCTGCAAAAATGGCACTACAACATATGAACCAAATACATGGAAAATAGTGCTTTTGACCAACACATTGTCTGCTATCTCAGCACTGAAATCTGAAAGGACCACAGAACTAAGTGATCTCAGGTCAACCTTAGCCCAGTTATCCCATGATTCTGAGGGGGTAGTAATCCAGTGGATACCCTCACACTGCAATATCAAGGGGAATGAAGATGCTGACAGACTGGCTAAAGAGGTAGCAGGAAGCCCCAAGATGACAACCTGGTTAGCTATGAAGAAGCAAAACCATCGCCAAAGGGCACTACAGGGCAAAATGAGATAAAGAACACCTAAAACACAACAAGAATGATGGATATTACCAACTGTCCAGAAGAGAACAGACAGCCATACTTCGCCTCCGGACGGGTCACAACAGAATGAGACACCATCTGTACACTAAATTCAAAATAGGCACCAATGACCTGTGCTTGGTGAGTATGACAATAGAACACATCCTACAGAACTGCCCCCAGTATGCAGACCTGAGAAGAAAGAGGTGACCCACTTACACCAGCATCCGAGACAAAATGTATGATATCTGATGCAGACGGCTGCCTTTATTAGAGAATCGAAGTCACAATCTAGTGAGAATGCAGAAGACAAACTGTATGGCATGGCTGACAGACGGCTGCCTTTATTAGAGAATCGAAATCACAATCTAGTGAGAATGCAGAAGACAAACTGTATGGCATGGCTGACAGACGGCTGCCTTTGTTAGAGAATCGAAATCCCAATCTAGTGAGAATGCAGAAGACAAACTGCATGGCTGACAGACGGCTGCCTTTATTAGAGAATCGAAATCCCAATCTAATGAGAATGCAGAAGACAAACTGTATGGCATGGCTGACAGACGGCTGCCTTTATTAGAGAATCGAAATCCCAATCTAGTGAGAATGCAGAAGACAAACTGTATGACATGGCTAACAGACGGCTGCCTTTATTAGAGAATCGAAATCCCAATCTAGTGAGAATGCAGAAGAAGAAGAAATATTGCTGCTCAAAATTTTGACAAAATACCAAAAATAAAAGTTTGCGATTGGTTGGTTTTTAATGTGAAATAATGCATGAACAAGGAGTTGTAACACTGATCAAGCAACACCCGCATTTAATTTGTCGCTTAGTAAGGCCTGCTTGCCTTGGTTCTAATCACTTTTTGCTCTGCTTGTGTGTAAGGAGCAAGATTGTTGTGTTCCCAGAATGTCCATTTGTTTTAAACTTTTTATATTAAGTCTCAAACGTCGGATTATTGAAATATAGTTGCAATGTTAACGATCGTGAACTATTTTTGTTTAATTTGTGTATTTTAAATACATGTATTTTGAATATATGTTAACTAATGCAAAACATATGTATGTCACACTATTTATGCAAATAAATACTGAATACTGGTCTAATCTATGTTCTGTGATACAACATGCCGCAGATATGGGCAACACCAATGCAATATACAAAAATCAGAATAGCTTTAGGGCCAAGATAAAAACGACAGAAATCATTCTCAAGGCACTCCTTTTCACTGGCAATTTGACCATAGTCACACACAGTGAGACCACCCTGCAAACCACAATCAATAATTTGGCCATAATTCCATAATCACTGTTGCTCGTCTGGTGTGTCAGTCAATCTCGTACATGCACAGTTGCATCCGCACTACTACCTCCTCACTACTACCTCCTCTCATGGCTAGTTTCCCCTTTGATCCCTACTCTCTTTTCAAGACCTGAAGCATTTTAATGGTTCTAAGTTAACACAGGATTAGAATCTTGATCAGTGACCAGCTCACCAGACACTGGTGCAGAGTAGACATCTTCAATTTGTTGGACCTATTACCCCAGTCTAAGATACGCTGATGACACAATTCTCATGGCCACAAATGAACAAGATCTACAAGACCTGATAGACATATTAGTGCGAGAAAGTGAAAAGAAAGGATTAAGCATGAATATAAAGAACAGAGGTTATGGTTGTCTCCAAGAAACAGGAAACACCAATATGTAATATCAACATAAATAACAAGTTGATCGATTCAAGTACCTGGGAAGAATGGATCCCAACAGATGGTAGCATGATCAACTATCTCAACGTTATCATTACTCTTGGAAGAGAATGTAGAGATTGGGGCAACATGAAGGCTGATCTCGCAGTTAAGCAGCTGATAGAAGATAATGCAAGGGATGATGATGTTGTATATACCGATGGGTCGGTTCATCATGGTGAGAAGTCCGGCTGGGGTTTCTTGGCTAATGCGCATGGTAGGGTTGTTGCAGAGCAAAGTGAGGCATACAGGACAACTACTTCTAGTATGAGGATGGAGGTTGAGGCTGTTACTGCTGCCCTCCATTGGCTCTCTGGGACTTCATTTACTGGGGCAGTTGTTGTATCTGACTCTCAGTCGATGCTTCACAAGATCCAGAAGGACAGGTTTCGGAATGAGTGGATGTCGTCTATAGAAGTTTCTAACCTCCAGAGGCTTACGTGATATACTCCACTGGGCATGCGGTGTTTACGGTAATGAGAGAGCGGACAGACAGCATCAACAGCATCGATTGTTGGGGAGTTTAAGATGGATAAGGGGAATGTTCTTCGGTCTCTTCACGACTGTCTGTTGGATGAGGACACTAAAATCGATGTTGAATCGATCGCGATTTAGACAGTTTGGAGTTACCCGTTGTTCAAGTCGAACTGGATGCCTGAGAGGCAGAGTGAGAGGTGTGTTTAATCAGCGAGCCACAGGAACCATCAGTATGCATACTCTTCGATATCTGTTGGAGGAGACTGAGCACCTATGGGTCTGCCCTCCATTGGCTCTCTGGGACTTCATTTACTGGGGCAGTTGTTGTATCTGACTCTCAGTCGATGCTTCACAAGATCCAGAAGGACAGGTTTCAGTATGAGTGGATGTTGTCTATAGAAGTTTCTAATCTCCAGAGGCTTACGTGGATATACTCCACTGGGCATGCGGGTGTTTACGGTAATGAGAGAGCGGACAGACAGCATCAACAGCATCGATTGTTGGGGAGTTTAAGATGGATAAGGGGAATGTTCTTCGGTCTCTTCACGACTGTCTGTTGGATGAGGACACTAAAATCGATGTTGAATCGATCAGCGATTTAGGCAGTTTGGAGTTACCCGTTGTTCAAGTCGAACTGGATGCCTGAGAGGCAGAGTGAGAGGTGTGTTTAATCAGCGAGCCACAGGAACCATCAGTATGCATACTCTTCGATATCTGTTGGAGGAGACTGAGCACCTATGGGTCTGCCCGGAGTGCAATGACGTCAGTTTAGTAACCAATAACCAATAATAACCAAGTACCTGGGAACACTCCTGACATCAGATGGCAGGTGTAAAACAGAGATTAGAAGTAGAATAGCTCAAGCGAAAGCATCTTTTATGAAAATGAAAACACACTATGTGTGAATTCACTACCAGTGACACTGCGAAAACGAATACTCCAGTGCTATATTGATTCAATACTTTTGTATGGCAGTGAATCATGGACAATGAATAAACAATCAATACGATCATTGGAAGCCACAGAGATGTGGTTTTACAGAAGAATGCTGAAAATTCCATGGACAGCGAAGAAGACATGAGGAGGTTTTAAATCAGGCCTGCACACAAAAGAAACCAACAATCAAAGTTCTTCGGGCATATAATGCAAAGAGAAGGTTTAGAACATTTAGTGACAACAGGTAAAATTCAGGGAAGGAGATATCGTGGAAGACGAAGGAGAAGATGCTGGATGGCCTGACATCATGGTTCGACACTAGATCGTCGTCAGAACTGATTAGTGCACCAAGCAGAGAGAGTTGTGGAGAGACATGATCGCCTACGCCGGCAGGGATGGCACTTGAGATGAGATTACCGCAGTGAGATAAATAAAACATCTACAAAATTTGAAGAGCATATTTTAAAAAAGTCTTGCTGTTCTGTATTTAATTCAGTTGTGTTCTCATCCTTTCTACACTAATGTCACCTTGGATACTCAGATAAAATCTTTTTTAATTCTTTTTAAAGTTTGCAGCATGATCTTTTTTTTAGGTATTGCTTATTTTGGTGGTTTTGTGTCTGTCTTTTCCTTGTGATGACAGACAACATTGTAATAAATGGCCAAACACTGGAGAAAGTTAAACATTTTACATATTTGGGTAGTAAAGTGTCAAACAACGGAGACGAGATGAAAGAAATAAACTCTCGTATTGCTATAGCAGCTAGTGCCTTCACTAAGTTAACAAATATCTGGCAATCTCAAGACCTTAGTATATGTACAAAAGTTAAATTGTTTAGGTCCTGTGTGATTCCTGTACTGACCTACGGTTAGGAAAGTTGGAAATAAAAAAAAAATTGATAAGAAACTGGACAGATTTAAGAATAAATGTCTCCGAAAATTACTAAAAGTAAAATGGAGTGATTTCGCTTCGAACAACACAGTGAGAGATAGAACACACCAACAACCCGTATCAAATATTATAAGGAAACGAAGGTGGAAATATTTAGGTCATGTTCTTAGATCAGACAAAAAGAGACTAAATCGACAAGTCCTTATGTGGTCACCAGCTGGGAAAAGAAAACGTGGAAGACCTAAGACCACTTTTCGAAGAACAATCCTACAAGAAAGTAAACTATTGGGATGTAAAACCACACAAGATCTCCAACTGCTAGCAACGAACCGCATCACATGGAGATCTAAAACCTCTGCCCTATGTGCCGCCTTTGGCATGAAAGGAACAAACTAACTAACTTTTCCTTGTGATAGGTGCAAGAAACTGGTACAGTCAATGAAAGAGGACTATTGTAGCAGAAAGCCATATATTTCATACTTGGTGAGATGCCGGCAAGGTCTTCTATCCACTAGAAACCAACTTCAGAAATTACTGAGTAGAGTTACTAGGTAAGTATTCTCTTTTATGCTAAGTAAAGTTGCTGTATTTGGCAAAGTAGCATCTGCTCAAACTTTATGACAACTTGTTTAGAGTTTTAGAGGTTTAGAGTTTTAACCCTTTCGTGTTTTAATTTATGAGATTTGTGAATAAGTCAGTGAGAACTTAAATGTCCAAGTCTGTTAATGTTGAAACCAGACATAGGGCAAATCTGATAGTGCCCATGCTCTGTCTTGCAATAGATTGTTTTTCCACCATCCCTTATTTTTGTACTTCTCAAAGTTCATATATCGTACAACAAATCTTTTTCATTTTGGTAATGTTGTAGTGTCTCTGTTATGGTATAACTATCTGTTGTTATGTTGCAGAATAGCAGACTCACTGTAACAATCTCATCATGGTGGTACAATGAGTTTCAAATAATCCAATCAGGGAATAATTTAATTCTTCAATGTGTCTAAACAGGACACATTAGTCTAATTTTCGAATTTTCTTTTCTCTAATCCTTGTTTTGCCTCACAGCGTCAGGATAAAAAGAGATTTCTAGAACAGGCTTAAGTGTGCTCTTCATAAACAGTGAAACATGTACAAATAAAGTACTATAGTTTTACAAAATACATAAACAGTGACGATAAAAGCAACGCTTCGACCAACAAGGCCTTTATCAAGCAAACGAACAAACAGGAGTGACAAATTAAAATGAAACACAAATGGACGACCAAATACCAACGTAGCTAAGGAAAATCTGGAATAAAAACGAATAACGAAATAAATGTAACACAAAAACACACATAAAAACTAGAAATAGAAAAGAAACAATGAAACATCTAGTAAATATATAACTTGAATACATGCAACATATACCCTATAGATTATAAAGCATGGGAAGAGAAAGTACTAAGAAGCATAAGAATGTAATACATGCAACATATACCCATAGAGATTACAAAGCATGGAAGAGAAAGTACTAAGAAGCATAAGAATGTAATACGTTGAGCCCAGCTGGGTCGCAAGGTACCATACAAAGAAATCAACCGATTCTCCAGAGCAAATCGACTACGATCATCAGAGGAACATGATCGGATGGCTGTGACCTGACATCGCAAGCTCCTGAATGGCCAGTATCATTGAAATGAGTAGCTACAGGGGTCACAGAGCATTGGCGTATATCGCGCAAGTGTTGGGCGAATCAGTCACTGAGTCTCCTGCCGGTTTCCCAATATAGGCCTTGTTGCACCGCTTGCAGATAATGGCATAGATAATATTACGGGACTCGCATGTGAAACTGTCTTCAACAACGAACGTGGCTTTTGGAAAAGACACCGCAGTGGTCTGTATTACATAAGCACAAGTGTTGCAACGCCGACGGCCACACTGGATGGTGCCAAAATGACTCTGGATGTTAGGCTTGAGGCGACTATGAACCAACATATCCTTAAGGCTTCTGTCCCGCCTGTACGCCACCAAAGGATAGTGTTGGAAGATTGAACGTGTATCAGGATCAGACTGAAGAATGGAGAGATGACGGAATAAGACCACGCGGGCTCAACGTATTACATTCTTATGCTTCTTAGTACTTTGTCTTCCCATGCTTTGTAATCTCTATGGGTATATGTTGCATGTATTACATTCTTATGCTTCTTAGTACTTTCTCTTCCCATGCTTTATAATCTATATGGGTATATGTTGCATGTATTCAAGTTATATATTTACTAGATGTTTCATTGTTTCTTTTCTATTTCTAGTTTTTATGTGTGTTTTTGTGTTACATTTATTTCGTTATTCGTTTTTATTCCAGATTTTCCTTAGCTACGTTGGTATTTGGTCGTCCATTTGTGTTTCATTTTAATTTGTCACTCCTGTTTGTTCGCTTGCTTGATAAAGGCCTTGTTGGTCGAAACGTGCTGTTTATCGTCACTGTTTATGTATTTTGTAAAACTATAGTACTTTGTTTGTACGTGTTTCACTATTTACCAAGTTTTACTGCAGTCTTCCCCTATTTCGACTCTTCATAAACACTCTTTTGCATGGACAGCCTTTTGCTTTGTATCCACTGTCTTGAAGTAACATTGCTGTTTGAGGAGCACTGTCTGTTGATAACCTGCTTATGTGGTTGAACCATTTAATTTGTTTTTTCTTGATGAATTTCAGTACTGATGTTCTTTCTACCTACTTTTTTCCTGAGGTTTCAATTCTGAACCAGTCTTTCTTGATACTACTAGCATTATGCGTAGACACTTCATCTCTGTCGTGACTAGTTTTCTACTATCATTTGATGTCAGCATTCAGGTTTGGCAAAAGTAAAAAAAAGTAAAGGCATCCTTTCATACCTTGTGGTATATAGGGCAATACAGTGTTAGGCCTGTATTTTTATTGACCGTCGGCACACGATGGGTGATGTGATCAGCATCACGCCGGCCGCCTTTACTTTCCCAGAGCATGTCTGGTACCCAGTTGAGGCTGGGTCGACCTGAGAGCCGTCACGATCTGGAAAAATTCCATGCGCACTGCGGGAGTTGAACCCAGACCACCAGCCTTGAGAAGCGAGTTCACTAACAACTACGCCTACCGCGCTCTCATTCAGGTTTGGCATTGATAGCATGCTGGGAGAAAGATTTTGTTGTACAGTGTTCTTTAGTGTTCATGGTGACATGCTTGCATTAGTCTAATGTAGGCATGAATATTCCGCACTTCAATCTATCGCTTTTTCTGTCTTATATGTGGCCACACAATCATACCAGTAGTCACTCGCTAAATATCCCAGATTGAAAACTTTATTTAGCTATTCTCTCATATCTCATTTGTCATTACAATTTAACAGTAACGCCTTGTAATTTAAATATCTCTCAGTCTATTGTTCTTCATGGTAGGTCATCGGTACATGTCCACACTTCTGACTCCTCTGGATTCACCCTGCTGCTTCTCTCTACTACACCACCAGGTCACAGCTCTACTGGTTTTAGTTGCAGATTTATATGCTCCTTTCTGTCCTGGTCTATCAACTTGTTCTTCTAGCTATATAACAGACTAGCTAGTACAAGGTCCCAGAAATATAAAGAGAAAAAAAATAGCATCTACCACTAAGTCCGACACCTGACAATCGACTACATTAAATTCACACAAGACTGTCTAAACAACTTATACAAGTTTATTGGTATCTATATATATTGTATATCTAAACTGGTAAACGTACATACATACTCTCTCAACTGATATGAGACCAAAAGTACATAAATAACTTTCCTGAAAATCAATTGTGTAATCATTAAGTGCGCTTCTCTACAATTAACAGAAAGTTCAAGGAACCCTCTGTCGGGTTTTCCCACATCTATCACAACCTATAAATCAAATACACTAGTTCAGCATCTCCACTAATTATGCAAAGTTCAAGAAATGTTCAGTTGTGGGTTCTCACATCTATCACAACTTATAAATCAAATAACACTAGTTGAGCTTCTCTCTATTAACGAAAAGTTCAAGAGATCCTCTGTTGTGGGTTCTCACATCCATCACAACTTATAAATCAAATAACACTTCAAAGAATCCTCAGTTGTGGGTTCTCACATCCATCACAACTTATAAGTTAAATAACACTTCAACGAGTCCTCAGTTGTGGGTTCTCACATCCATCACAACTTATAAATCAAATAACACTAGTTCAGCTTCTCTCTATTAACGAAAAGTTCAAGAGATCCTCTGTTGTGGGTTCTCACATCCATCACAACTTATAAATCAAATAACACTTCAAAGAGTCCTCAGTTGTGGGTTCTCACATCTATCACAACTTATAAATCAAATAACACTAGTTCAGCTTCTCTATTAACGAAAAGTTCAAGAGATCCTCTGTTGTGGGTTCTCACATCCATCACAACTTATAAATCAAATAACACTTCAAAGAGTCCTCAGTTGTGGGTTCTCACATCTATCACAACTTATAAATCAAATAACACTTCAAAGAATCCTCCGTTGTGGGTTCCCACATCTATCACAACTTATAATCAAAATAACACTACAAAGAATCCTCCGTTGTGGGTTCTCACATCCATCACAACTTATAAATCAAATAACCCTAGTTCAGCTTCTCTCTATTTACGAAACGTTTAACTTACACGCTCAAGTGTTCAAAACTAGTCTTCTCCGCTCAAGAGATTTTGGCTTCCCATTCCGCTGCTCTATTCTAACTATTCTCTCTTACGCTACTAAAGAAATAATCTGTCCGTCCTCCACAACTTCTCTAGAGTAACTGTCCTACTGCCCAAACCAAAAGCTCCCAACTGTCCCTTCTCTGGTTCAAGATCCTCGATTTTACGGGAGTCCTCGCCTACCTCGGGCTAGAACCTATTTCATGAATTTAACCCTCTACTGGCAGCAAGTTGGGACTGGTAAACACATTTATTTACTACTAACTTGGTCAAGGACGCCAAGTACAATAAGGGGTGTTCTTTTCTGTTGACCCCCGTCCATAACCTAGTTAGCATAACAGTGAAACTGTTACAGCTATTGTCTGCATCTGTCTGCTCTAACTTTGCATCCCATAATTTATACTATGTTACAACCTTAGTGGTCAAACACGTAAAAACAAAGTACTGTAGTTTTACAAAATACAAAAACAATAATGATACACAGCAGCGTTTGGACCTTAGTGGTCATACCATACTTCCCTCCACTAACTAACAAGAGAAGTCGCTTACTATATCTGGATCAGATCGTCTGCTGCCTCATTTCAGTCCAGAATTTCTGTCATATCATGATGGTTAAGCATTTGTTTGTATATACTTTTGTCCTTGACACTATCAGCAAGTCGAACTACAATTAATATCCAGGTGGATGGTTGCTCATTTCTCTCCACTCCCCGTGATCGATAACCAAAGAATAGTATCTACTCACAACATGGCTAAATGCCAAAAAAGCATCATGTTGGGAAAAAGTGGTACATCTTAGGTGATCAGACCATGCTACAATGTTAATTTCTTAAAGAGGTGGACAAAAAGGTGGTGTTCAGGATTATACTCAATAACGGATTCCAAATAGTAGAGCAATTAGTTAAAAGTTATATCAATAAGAAATGGGAACATGTAAGAAACACTTGGACAACTATATATGAGGAAGTGTTAAGTTAAATGGAACACCAGCACAGAGAATGGATAACAAAAGGCGTTATGATTAAGATCAGAAAAAGAAGAGATGAAATTAACATTGTTAAATAGAAAAACAAGAATTTAGTGAGCTGAAGCAGAGGACTGCTCACAGATAAATAAAGAGGTTAAATAGAGTTTTTAATTGCACAAGGGAAGCTACATGAAGCTAATATTCTGTTGGTGTCAAGTGAGCCAATCTGGCATATGTTTATAAAAATGAGGTTCAGTTATGAAAATGAGATTCAAATAGGCCCAATAGCACAGTCTTCTACTCCAGATATTTAACAATAGTTGGAGACAGGGAGAGTTCCAGACATCTGGAAAATGCCACAATCCACCCAATTTTCAAAAGTGGAAAAGACAAAAAGGATCCACAGAGCTACAGACCTATAAGTCTGCTAAGTTGCACTGCAAAACTGCTGGAGAGAGTGATAACCACTAGACTTCAGTGGTTTTTAGAATCCAACCATAAACTGGATCCAGCCCAGACAGGCTACAGGCAGCATAGAAGCACTTGATGACCAAGTGGCATACCTCACACAGAACATAGAAAATGGTTTTCAAGAAAAGAAGAAAACCCTCACAGTGTTCTTCGACATGTCCAAGGCCTTTGACAAAGTCTGGAAAGATGGTTTGCTACTCAAGCTCTTACGCAGTGGAATACGGGTAGAATGTACTATTGGATAAAAGACTGTCTTGCCCATAGACAAGCATCTGTAAAATTGGATGGAGTGCACAGTCCCAGATTCAAATTAAGAGCAGGAGTCCGACAGGGCAGCGTACTGTCCCCATTGCTTTTCCTGGTATATATTAATGATCTGCCACAAACTCTGCCCAGACATGTATCACACTCCATGCTGATGATCTAGCTGTGTGGTATACCTCAGAGTTTCTGGGTCCTGCCATCTTTAAACTCCAGGAAAGCCTGAACAGCGTCATAATGTGGGCAAGTAAATGGGGTCTAGAAATAAACCGTAGCAAAACTATAGCAGCCTTTTCTCATTGTCAACAAAGGAAGAACACTTCAGACAGAAATTTAACAATGATATCGTTCCCATACTCCAACCTTTTTGGGAGTTAAACTTGACAGTCGTCCGACATGGAAACATCACATAATGGAAACAAACAGAAAGGCTATGAGGAAACAAAGCGTGATGCGGAAGCTGGCTGGAACTACCTGGGAAGCTGATAGTCGAATCCTGAGTCAGGTGTACACTGGTGCAGTTAGACCGACTCTGGAATATGCATCAACATGGATATCAGCAGCACATTCAAACAAATTGATACTGAAAAAAACACAAAACAGGTGTCTGCGTACTATTTTGGGAGCCATGAAATCTACACCAATTGTAGAAATGGAAAAGGCAGCCAACATCCAGCCCTTGGAAGACAGAAGAAATAGAAAAGTGATTCTACAGACTGAAAGGATCAAAAGGATGCCTCACCATCCACTGCATGAAAAAATGACGGCTAGGACAAAAACCAGACTAAAGCGTATGTCTAACCCACAAAGCAAAAGAAATAGGAAAATCATACTTGGAACTACTAAATCATAATTCCATACCTGAAGAATTACTTTTGATCACTGGGAACTCAGTAACACTAAACTTCTCAACCTCCATCCCTAAATTGTTAAACAAAGATGCCGAGCCTAATCTAGTGAAGAAAGCAGCTACAATGGAACATCTCCATTACATGTTTCCAGAAGACAGCTGGATAAGAATTTACACAGATGGATCGGCAATGGAGGCAACCATGAATGGTGGAGCAGGAGTGTACATTAGGCACCCAGATGCCACTACTGTGTCTCTAGCGACCCCTACTGGAAGAATATGTTCCAACTACAAAGCAGAACTCTTAGCCCTTCTGATGGCAGCACAGCACATGAATAAGCTGCAAGCACCTGCATGCAAGATGGTATTTCTTACAGACTCACTGTCAGCTATACAAGCCCTGGAGACTAAATCCGCTGACAGCACAGTACAAAACCTAAAAAGAGAACTTGCTCAGCTTTCAGAAAAGGCAGAAATTCACTTGCATTGGATTCCATCTCACTGTGACATTGCAGGCAATGAGAGTGCCGATCTTAGCTAAGGAGGGCAGTGCCAAAGAGCAAATTTACCAACCCTTGTCTTTTCAAGAGGTTAAAACCCTCATACAGAGAAAATCTGCAGTAGACTGAAAGACAAACACTGGATATGATTCTGGAAAAGACTCCCTCAAAGACTTAAGCAGAACAGACCAGATCATTATATTTCGACTACGCACAGGACACTGCAGACTCAACAAACACTTATATAGACTAGGAATAAGTCAAACAGCCTCTGCCAGTGTCAACAGGCTGGAACAGACACCGGAGAATATCCTGCAAGACTGTCCTCTCTGTGTGAGCTGAGAAGCAACATGTGGCCACACCCAGTCGACCTGAAAACTAAGTTTTGGTGAAACCTGACAGACCTGAAGCTGACTGCCCAGTTTGTGGTCCACAGTAAATTAGCGAATGACCAGAGATCGCTGAAGAAGAATAATTATGACGTAGTATAGGTCAAGTGAGCGAGTCTTTTTGTGATGGCGTGTAATATTGGTGCAGGTAGGGGTGATGAGCGAAAGGGCAAGCTAATCAGAACCGGTTTACGCGGAGACTCATCCAGAACAAGGGTTGTCTTTTTAAAAATTAACGCAAAAAACTAACAAACATATTAACATACAATTTTTCCACATGTTGCAAACAACGTTGTTGATGATAAATGTTTATGGTATGCATCGAACGGGCTCAGAATGAAGGTTTGCGTATAGTTCTGGGCTGCACTAGAGATACCCCCATTGTGAAGTGAGATATATGCATGGCCTTCTGTCACTACGCTCCCGTCATGCAATCGCCCAAACCAAGGCATATATCCGGGTTACTTCGGATAAGAGACATCCACTACACAAGAACACTAATGATGTTAAGGGCACGAGAATCAAGCGTGGCATGTCGAGGATGGCCCAGGCTGAGAGAACAATTGGCCAGGTGACTACGGTTGCGACCCTACCAAAAGGGGAAGAATGGATCCCAACAGATGGTAGCATGATGAACTATCTCAACGTTATCATTACTCTTGGAAGAGAATGTAGAGATTGGGGCAACATGAAGGCTGATCTCGCAGTTAAGCAGCTGATAGAAGATAATGCAAGGGATGATGATGTTGTTGTATATACCGATGGGTCGGTTCAACGTGGTGAGAAACCCGGCTGGGGTTTCTTGGCTAATGCGCATGGTAGGGTTGTTGCAGAGCGAAGTGGGGCATACAGAACAACTACTTCTAGTATGAGGATGGAGGTTGAGGCCGTTAATGCTGCCCTCCATTGGATTTCTGGGACTTCATTTACTGGGGCAGTTGTTGTATCTGACTCTCAGTCTATGCTTCACAAGATCCAGAAGGGCAGGTTTCGGTATGAGTGGATGTCATCTATAGAAGTTTCTAACCTCCAGCGGCTTACGTGGATATACTGTCCTGGGCATGCGGGTGTTTACGGTAATGAGAGAGTGGACAGGCTTGCTTCAACAGCATCGATTGTTGGGGAGTTGAAGATGGATAGGGGGTATATTCTTCGGTCTCTTCGCGACTCTCTGTTGGATGAGGACACTAACATCGATGTAGAATCGATCAAGCGATTTAAGCAGTTTGGAGTTACCCGTTGTTCAAATCGAACTGGATGCCTGAGAGGCAGAATGAGAGGTGTATTTAATCAGCGAGCCACAGGAACCATCAGTATGCATACTCTTCGATATCTGTTGGGGAGACTGAGCACCTATGGGTCTACCCGGAGTGCAATGACGCCAGTTTAGTAACCAATAACTAATATGCATTGTAATTATTTATTTAAAGCAATTAATTTTCTTGAAAATATATTTAACCTTCCTCTCCCATCATCGGGAGTAGATTTCACTAACACAAGAAGTGCAAAGAATGTCAACCCAGCATATGATGTACATATCACCCATAGTTATTGCGTGAACCTCCACTTTTAGTCTGAACTGTATATAAGCATAGAAATTGCTGTTCTAATTTGAAAATTTTTTTTTATTTTAAAGGATTATATTGCAAAAGCCATATCTACAAAACCAATTGGGTTAGACATTTTTGGGAGGTTCATGCTATAATTATGGGTGATATAATGGGTGATCATATGCTCGTTTGGCATCTTTGCATTTCTTAAGTTAGTGAAATATACTCCTGATGATGGGGGTTAAAATATTTTTAAGAAAATTGTTTTTAAATAAATTATTACAATGCATACACTAAACGTTGCATATCGTCAACAACAATGTCTTTTGCAACAGGTGGCCAAATTGTATGACAATATGTTTGTTAGTTTTTGTTGTTAATTTAAAAAAAAAAGATAACCCTTGTTCTGAGAAATAATAAATAGAGAAAACACAGCGAGTATCTGGCAACTTTTGATTTGTCACTGAGGCTGCTTTTAACTTGAACACCCTGTATATTGATAGTCTTGCTAAATCAGAGGAAGCTGCATTAGAAGGATATGTGGGAGGTTTGAATGATACAACTAAAAAGCTATCATGGAAGTACTAACAGCATAACAAACCCATCAAGGAGAAATCTTGGGATAAGATCACAAATCTTGAACAACAAAACAATAGATGAAATACTTTGAAGAGCTCCTGAATTGATTAGGGTCAGTAGATCCAAGATAACAGCTGTGGGACAAGATCTTACAATTAACCGTAACAAACCAAGAAGAGATTAAAGAAATTATAAGGTTCCTTAATAATGGAAAGACAGGCTAGAGCAGATATAATACAAGCCAAAGCTATGAAAGCAGACATTTAAACATCCCCTAATATGCATTGCTGGTTGATTAGAAACATCTAGAATATCAACAATATTACAAGGAAGTGGAAAGATAGATATCAAGTCAAATTGCAGAAGAAAGAAGATTTGAGGAGGAATAAGTTGATTGCATGGCTACCATCAATGGGATCATTGGTGACTAACAACCTGTCAGTCATATATCACCACTCTGAGACAATGGCGAGTTTTTTCCGCTTTATTGTGTCACTTTTTATGTCAGCAAATTGTGTCGACATTGTGAGATGAAGCTGAAGTGGTCTCTCCGGGACGCTATTTAGGTATGCTAATATGCAGGACTTCTGTTGCTTTGCAGCAGTTCTCCACCTCTCCATACAGCAGACAAATCCAAGGGAACGGCAAGACTGATACAACTTGGCATCAGAGACATTGCAGTAGTTGCCAGAATACAAATTATTACCATGACATACTGCATTAGGGACTTCGCTCCAGATTTGATCTATGGTTTTACTCCCAAGTCTTTTCCATGAATGATTATAGTGACAAGGTAGTGGAGGTTTATAATTAAAGTTTATATTCTCCTAGATGAGTTTCCTAACTAGATTAATGAGTACTGTACCATCTGCCTGAAGTTACTGAGTTTCTGGCACCAGTTACGCGCAATTCATGTCTCCTGTCTGTTCTCCTTCTTTAATCGCTATGAATTCAAACGTAGTCATGACATCTAATAGGGTGCCTTTGACTGATTTTTGCATGAAGGCTTGCTTTCTTTATCACAAGTGTCCTTCGCCAATCAGACTTCAGAGGTAAATCCTGTTTGTTAAAACAGTTCCCCACAAGAAGATCAGAAACTGGACTTGGCTATTACAGACTTTAAGAGATGCACACTTTAGGAGCTTTTTATAGACATTGAGACCTTATCATCACTTCCACCACCGGCATGGTCAACCATTTTGAAGGCGATTTACAAAAATGTACACAAAAAAATGCAATGCAATGTAGACTTATCAATCTAACTTTTATTTGTCTGCAGAGATAAGGAGATCTGCAGCAAACATCTGACAAACATATGCGCTCGTAATTTCCTTGAGAAAGAGAAAGATCATGTGGAGGTTCATATCGGAGTTTCAGAAGCTTTCCATGTCAGATGAAAAGGTAGGGCCTCAGTTAAATGAAAAGCAAACCACAGGATATGTAAACAGTTTTAGTTATTGCTCTTAATTGATGAACCAAATTTTTGTAGTTTTCTCAATCTAATAACCATGTGATATGTTTGACTTAACGCGGAGGGCGAGAATACGTTGAGCCTGGTCATATGCTTTTACGCATGTATTCGAAAAAGGGGGAGACTGCAGTAAAACTTGGTAAAATAGTGAAACACGTAACAACAAAGTACTATAGTATAGGCCTATATTGGGGAAACTGGCAGGAGACTCAGTGACCGATTCGCCCAACACTTGTGCGACATACGCAATGCTCTGTGACCCCTGTAGCCACCCATTTCAATGATACTGGCCATTCAGGAGCTTGCGATGTCCAGGTCACAGCCATCCGATCATGTTCCTCTGATGATCGTAGTCGATTTGCTCTGGAGAATCGGCTGATTTCTTTGTATGGTACCTTGCGACCACGTGGGCTCAACGTATTATATTCATATGCTTCTTAGTACTTTCTCTTCCCATGCCTTGTAATCTATATGGGTATATGTTGCATGTATTCAAGTTATATTTTTATTTGTTTCTCTTCCGTTCTATTTCTAGTTTTTATGTGTGTTTTTTGGTTACATTTATTTCGTTATTCGTTTTTAATCTCAGATTTTCATTAGAAACATTTGTATTTGGTCGTCCATTTGTTTTTTTAAAAATTTGTCACTCCTGTTGTTCGTTTGCTTGATAAAGGCCTTGTTGGTCAAACGTTGCTGTATTTTGTCATTATTTTTGTAATTTGCAAAACTACAGTACTTTGTGATTACTTGTTTTACTATAAACGATATCTTCGATATCTGTTGGGGGAGACTGAGCACCTATGGGTCTGCCCGAGTGCAATGACGTCAGATTAGTAACCAATAACAATACAACAGGAGTGACGAATTTCAAAGAACACTACATATGGATGATTACATACGGAAACATTCAAACGCATCTATAGTCCATTCAACTTGTCATGCCCACAGATAAAAATTTGTATTTTTGTAACCATTTGATGAAATAACTTGAAAACTTGCATGAGAACTACACATGTTCCCGACGCTACAAAATATTTTTGCCATTCAAACAATCATACCATCTAGAAGTTTCCTTTTGTGCCATATATTTAACACATCCATTGGCTTGGTTGGAGAAAACTCATGTTTACAGCCATTTAATTCATTGGGGACAAAAATAGCAACATTCAGGACGAATTCCATGGTTTTTTGAACATGGTTTTTTTAACAATGCACCAAAAAGACTCAGGCTTGAACATCGTAAAGAATTGACGTCATTAGTGCGAGACGGACATTTAGTTAAAGGGGTATATCGAAATTAGTGTGATGCTATTGGGTCATATTGTTGACTTCTCAAAACAGAAATTGGTATAACATTTCTAATGAGTTTGAAGTTACAATGCAAAAGTATCATTAATGCTATACGTGCATTACCGCAAAGAGGCACATATGGGTCAGTTTCAGTTTGGAATATCTTCATTGCACTCCGGACATGTCCATAGGTGCTCCGATCTCCTTCGCAATATCTCCAACAACGTCCAGCGACTGACCGTACCAGTTCTATTTTGATTGAGGAGCCGACTCGTATACCTGTTGTACGTTCTTTTCTTGCCACACCAATCTTCAAACCCAGTTCTCGCAATCTAGTAGTTGACGTGGATTGGTTTAGATGAAGGTCTTTTCTGCGGCCACGCTCTATGAGGTCGTTCACGATGTCAGCTCTGTCCATTGGCTGGCCCTCTGATATAGCGGCAGAGCCAGCCAGTCTGTCTGCTCTCTCATTGCCAACGACACCCATGTGCCCCGGAACAAAGACAAGTGTAATTCTGCAAATTGTTGACGCCTGCAGTGATTCAGTCCATTGCCTGCGCACCGAACCGGCCTCGACCTTTCGGATCATACTCAATGAGTCACTCAGAATGCACGCATGAGTGTAGTTTTGTGACTCTAGCCAGAGTAGTGCATTGGTCACCACCAGTACCTCCATTGTCATATGGGTCATCTGTACTACAGTATACAAGAACTAGAGAAAAGAGCTATTTTATTGTAGTGATTCCTCCATAAGTTAACACACGCACACTTTAACGAAGAATTAGCAATTTGAAAATAATCTCTCCAGTAGCTCCGCCATGACAAGGTGATATAGAAAAGTTCTTAGAGCATCATGGACAGAGAAGAAACAAAGATATCCTACAAGACCTGAATATCAAGGAGCATTGACTCACAAATAACATCATGTCCCGGAAGATGAAATATTTTGGCCACATTAAATGCCACAGTGGTCTGGAGAGAAAGGTAATGAAAGGCATGGTTCCTGGAAAACGAGTCAGGGGACGACCAAGATGAAGATGGCAGCAGGACATCAAAGAAACCCTGAACATGACGCTGTAAGAGGCAAGAGAAATTGCAAGAGATATAGAGCTTTTCAGGCGGGCTGTGATGAATGCAAGGTTCCGCAAGGGACATGCTACTACTTGATCTCCGCCATTGCCAGTCTGGACGTGAAAGGGGAGTGGCATTATGACATGACAGCTAACGTTAACTGTAATGTAAGTTATTTAAAAGCAATAATACAACTAAGTCTACATTTCTTGTTTATTTCATGACTGTATTGCAATTATCAACATTGGCCCCATGTATAAGCTGAGATGATACGCCTTTGCATGAGACTTGTCATCAAATGTCATATGTGTGCGTTTACTGTAAAACTAAAATGCTGTATCAGACTAGCCAAATATGCCCAACATCAAAGGAAACCGTTATATTACAAAATCCAGGTTTCCTATAGCAATTTCTTCCATCAGACATTTGCATCGGTATAATTCTAAGATTGGGTGCAAAGTTTTGCTACTGTGGAACTGGTGGTTTTGCTACAATTCGCATTGAACTGTGGGCATGAGTTGTTGAACGGACTATAATGAAAGTCTGGGAATAAAAATGAATAACAAAATGAGTGCAACACAAAACTAGAAGTGGAAAAGAAGAGAAACAATTAAAAAATCAAGTGAATATATGTATGAAGCAAATACACATATAGATTACAAGGCATGAGACGAAAAAGTACTAAGGAGCATAGGAATGTAATGCGTTGTCCAAGAGGTCGCAAGGTACCATACAACGAAATAAAACGTCCAGAGAACTGTTTTGTTTCTGTATTTTGTAAAACTATAGTACTTTGTTTTTATGTGTTTTCGCTATTTTACGCATGCAATAAAGTCGCATCCACAAATTTCAGGCCTATGGAAATGTTTGGGTTTGTCTGAGCTGACCATCCATTACATTGTCGGTCTATTTTTTACTTCTATGTTCAACACTCTTTACTCATCATTGTTAAGCCATTTATGTGGACTTATGCACCGAAGAATATGTTCCCACTTTGCAATTTTTCTGACCAGATGAGGTCGTTCTGGATTAGGAACATTCTCAACCACTTTTGGCTGCTTCTTGTTTTGTCACCACAAGGCATTTTGAAGTGTCACCTCTGGATTTCTAACACTGACACTGAATACATATTCATCTGCAAGAGCAGATTCATTAAGCACAACTGCAACTTTTGTTTTTACGCTATGCCCATATTGCCCACCCCAGTTCTCCCAGGAAGGACAGTTTCATAGTCGCTAAAATGCAACATTGAGCTTTGCGCATGGCTAACTCTGCCCTACCCACCTCTTGCATTCCCTCTAGTACAGAGTTTACTACATCCTTCCCTTGTGCCGACACAGGACAGACAGATTGCACAGATCTTTTAGTCTTGCCAAGACCAGGCAAATATACTGTGACCAATGGCTCTGGACGATGAAAGTCTACACTCAAGATAGTTTTACATGCGAGTCCCGAAATATAATCTACGCCCATCACTTGTAAATGGTGTGACAAGGCATATATAGGCAAAACTGGCAAACAGCTTAGTGACCGTTTCGGCCAACGCTTACGTAATATACGCAATTGCTCTTTAACCCCTGTAGCCACTCATTTGAATGGAAATGATCATTTGGGAGCTCTCGATATCCAGGTCACAGCCATCTGATCATGTTCATCTGATGATCGAAGTCGATTTGCTCTAGAGAATCGTTTTTATCTTTATATGGTACATTGCGACCTCATGGACTCAGCGCACTACATTCCTATGCTTCTTAATACTGTCTATTCTCTTGCTCCATATTCTATATGTGTGTATGTTAAATGTATATATATTTGATTTGTATTATTTATCTTCTTTTTTCCACTTCTAGTATTTTGCATTTATTTCGTTATTCATTTTTAGTCACATATTTTCATTTTAGGGCCATTAGGAACTAGTTGTTTTACTCTATATGTTGTGTGTTGTGCGAGAAGTGAAATTCACTTCTTTTGTATCCTTTGCCTTTTGATCGAAACGTTGCTGTGTATTATTATTGTTTTTGTATTCATTGTAAAACTAGGGCCCATCCCCCGTTGATCCAAACCTGACTTTCAGCTCACACCTGTGGCTCCTAGTAGTTGTCAGCGCCACCCCGACACGGCTGTGACAGGCCAGCTCACCAGGCGCTGGTAACCGATTCGGTACTAAACCAATCGGTGAATCCGGGTACGCCAACCCTGCATGCGAAGACTGGACTCTGCAGACTGTGCGGAAGAAACTATACTCTGGTTCAACGGACAAGAAGGTGTCTGCCACAGCAGCGCTGCGGAGCGTACCATGAGCACGGCCAGGCACACAGAACGCCCTGGTCATCTGCTGCACCCAGATCCTTCTCCAGCCGTCTCGACTTTATCCTGCCACTGGACACAGAAGGAATTGGGTGAGAGAGTGAGATCGACGAACTGCGCAACTCTTTCTCACTTTAAACCAAATCATCGCGCAAGTCACTATTTCATCCATCCATCCATCATACATCACACACCAAGTCCTGTGGCGATGGGCGAGCAGCAGGCGTGGGTACGCTGGCAGCCGTAGACGCAGACCTGCACACAGGCGGCTCAGGCCATATGGTCGTCTTCTACTGATCGGAGCAGCAGTGGGATTTGGCAGCCCGCTGAGCAGCCCTCTCTAGGAAAGCACTGCTCACCTCCATGGCATGAGGAAGGGGCTAGAAAAGGTGCCCTAAACATTGCCTGTTCCAACACTACCTTGCCAGCTTACCGCGGCTGGTAGGTACCCTACTCCTGCGATCGAAACAAAAGGAAAGACAAAAAGAAAGGCAAGATCCTTTCCACTCATTTTAGGTGCATGGACGTCGCACTCTGTGACAGACAAAACAGAAAGACGTACGCCCTGATTGAAAGAGAATTAACCAGATACAACATTGACATAGCTGCATTGAGCGAGACTCGACTCGCTGGCGAGGGCCAATTGTGTGAGGTTGGTGCAGGCTATACATTCTACTGGAGTGGTAGACATCCTGAAGAGAAGGAAGCAGGGGTGAGCTTCGTTATAAAGACAGAACTTGTTGGAAAACTGTCCTGGTCTCCCAAGGGTCTAAATGACCGCCTAATGACAGTAAAGATTCCATTGCAGTATGGCAATAGGCATGCTATGATCATTAGTGCATATGCACCTACTATGACCAACCCAGAAGATGTCAAAGATAAGTTCTACGAAGAACTGCACGCAGTTATTGCATCAGTCCCAAAAGCAGATAAGCTTATTATTCTTGGTGACTTTAATGCAAGGGTAGGCTTAGATAGCATCTCCTGGAATGGTACGATTGGAAAGTATGGTGTTGGTCGCAGCAACAGTAATGGGCTCCTGCTTCAGACCTGCACGGAGCACAAGCTACTTGTCACAAATACAATTTTTCGTTTACCTACCCGAATTCGGACATCCTGGATGCACACCCGCTCTAGGCACTGGCACCTTATTGACTATGTAATTGTTAGAAAAAGAGATAGGCAGAGTGTGCGTGTCACAAAGTCTATGTGTGGTGCCGAATGCTGGACCAACCATCGTCTTATTGTGTCTAAGCTAAATATGCATATCAAACCCACCAGGCGTCCCCAGGGGAAGACAACTCACAAAAGATTAGATGTCATCAAACTCAAGAATGTTAACATCAGGCAAGAGCTGGTGAACAAACTAGAAGACTGTCTCCAGTCAATTGCGCTAGACAATCAAAATGTTGATACAAACTGGACAACCCTAAGAGAATATATATATGACACTGCTACAGAGATCCTGGGCCCCGAAACCAAGAAACATAATGATTGGTTCGACGAAAACTCTGTGGAAATAAAACAAATGATGGCTGAGAAATCCAACCTTTATAATGCTCTTCAAAATGATCCTAAATCATCATCAAAGAAAAAACATATTTAACAACTTGCGCAGATCCATCCAATGTAAACTACGCCAGATGCGTGAATCATGGCTGAGTAGAAAGGCAGAAGAGATTCAGAACTTTGCAGATAGACATGACCTGAAGAACTTTTATCATGCACTTAAAGCGGTCTATGGTCCAACATCACCATCATCATTCCCTCGCCTTAGCTCAGATGGAACCAAACTGCTGACAGATAGGGAAACAATTCTTCTTCGCTGGAGTGAGCATTTCAGCAGCATATTAAATCAACCATAAATGACATAGCCATAAACCGCCTACCTCAAATCCCCATAAATAACGCATTAAATGAAACTTCAACCTTAGAGGAGACAAGAAGAGCTATTTCTCAGATTTCTAGCGGCAAGGCTCTCGGTGCTGATTCAATTCCTGCAGAGATCTACAAAGTGGGCGGTACAATTCTCATTGAGAAGCTCCATATTACCTTCCAACAAATATGACAGAGTGAAATCATCCCACAAGAAATGAAAGATGCTTCCATTATCCACCTATATAAACGAAAAAGAAACAGACATGAATGTAACAATCATCGAGGCATCTCCCTACTATCTGTTGCAGGAAAGATATTTGCCAGAATCCTTTTGAACCGCCTCACGGCTCATCTAGACAGAGGACTCTTGCCTGAAAGCCAGTGTGGATTCCGTAAAGATTGTGGGACCACAGACATGGTATTTGCGGCAAGGCAACTGCAAGAAAAATGCCAAGAACAACATCGTGACCTATACACAGCGTTCATCGACTTGACCAAGGCGTTTGATACGGTCAGTGGAGAAGGTCATGGCTAAATATGGCTGTACTGAAAAATTCATCAAGATTGTGCAGCAACTGCATGAGGGATGCACGCCAGAGTGCAGGACCAAGGTGAGCTATCAGAGCCTTTTCCTGTCCTGAATGGAGTCAAAACAAGGCTGTGTGATTGCACCAACTCTGTTTAGCATTATGTTTTCTGCCATGCTGACAGATGCATTCAGAGATGGTAACATAGGTGTCGACATCAAGTATCGTACAGATGGAAAACTCTTCAATCCAAGGAGACTTCAAGCAAAACAAAAGTAAAGTCTGATACCATCAGAGATCTCTTATTTTCTGACGACTACGCCCTCACTGCCAACACTGAGGCAGATCTTCAGACTAGCATGGACAGATTCTCACAAGCCTGCTCCAACTTTGGTCTTACCATCAATATCGAGAAATCTGAAGTCATGTACCAACCAGCTCCTGGAAAAGTATATGCTGAACCAAATATTACAACAAGCGGCAGGAAACTGAAAGTAGTGGACAGATTTACTTATCTTGGAAGCACACTGTCCCAAAATGTCACCATAGATGATGAAATAAATACCAGAATCTCTAAAGCTAGCAGCACTTTTGGCAGACTACATAGAAATGTCTGGCACAGATGTGGCATTGGCCAAGCCACAAAACTGAAGGTATATCGAGCTGTCGTGCTCCCAGTCCTTCTTCACATATGCGAAACTTAGACTGTATATCAGAGACACGCAAGGAAGCTAAACCACTTTCACACAGTCTGCCTTAGAAAAATAATGAACATCAAATGGCAGGATATGATCCCAGATACAGAGGTCCTAAAAGAGCTGCTCTTCCCAGCATCTACACAATTTTGATGCAGTCCCAGACAAGATGGGCAGGACATGTGGCTCGAATGCCAGATTGCAGAATACCCAACGACTCTTTATGGTGAGCTGCATAGTGGTAAACGCTCACAGGGGCCAGAAAAGCGATTCAAAGATACACTCAAGAACTCAATGAAATCTTTTGGCATAGATGTCAACAACTGGGAGAATGCTGCTCAAGACAGATCAGCTTGGCGCACACTTCTTTGACACGGTTCCTCGGCCTGCGAGGCAGATAGAACAGCACGGATGGAGCAAAAACGTCAAAACATTGCAAGTATACCTTGCCCACACTGTACACGAACATTTCAAGCCCGTATCGGGCTCACTAGTCATCTACGAACACACAGACAAACATAGCGCAACTACATTCCCTTGGATGAAAATTTGTGTGTGGTCATCATCACCTGTGATGGACGAGCATCATTGTAAAACTACAGTACTTTGTTTTTACATGTTTTGCCATTGCTACATAGTTTTACTGCAGTATTCCCTTAAATCGATAGTTTATTCTTACTGAATTACATTTAGTTATAGGAACTCATTTCTTTCTTTTTACAAACAGATTGATTTGGTGGAAAAGTTTTTACAAAGCCTGTATCAAGACATGTGTATTGATGCACTATGGAAAGGTACTGTCAGTAACTTCCAGTTCAAAATGGCAAATGTCACTTTATTGTTTTGTGCTATACTAATATTTCGTGTATGGGGATGCTTAATTTAATCCTTCTTATGCAGAGTTATGCCAAAAGAGTAAAATTTGTTCATTGAGCATCTTCTGTGCTATGGAGTTTGTGCATCTGTGCTGGAGTCTTCCCTAGTGTTTGTTATCGACATGTGGTGAAGGTTTGGTTTGCTTAGTTACCACCTGACAGACCTGAGCCAATGTTAATAATAAACGCAGGAACAAAAGAGGATGTATGCAAGGCAAGAGAGCTGGACCATAGATAACACATTTTAAATATGTCTGTTTGGGCATAAACAATATTTACCTTCTGTACTAGAATTGTGCAGTGTTAGTCACGCGGTTTCATTCTCAAAACCTTGTCTATAGAGCAGACATGATAGCTCTTCAGGAAATTCGACTAGGTGATGGTTTGCCACTCATTACTGGTTTCTTCTGCTTGTCTCGATCGTTCTTTTACAGCCGTTTTTATCAGTCAAATGTTATGTATAAAACAGCCTAACACTAAGAACGGTGTCGTTCACAACCTTGGTACCATTTGGAGCTCTGGTGCTTATCCTTCGGTGCTGCGTTTGATTTCAACCAGCGTTTACTGGGTTCGCTCTCTGTTAGCCTTTTGCTGTCCCCAGCCGACCTGCAAGGCAGCAAGTTCTTTGGCAGTATTTTCTTTTAGAGTAAGGACCCTTAGACTATCTGCCTTCCGAATTGATGAGCGTCATCTGCCCAGCTAACCGATCTTTTTATGGGCTACTTGGTTTAACAACCATCCAGTTTTATGTACGGTTTACCACCTGCTACAAGGCAGCAGTAGTTCCCTGTGAGCAGAAACACGCACTGGTTTCAGCCTCTGCTGGGCCCTCCAGTCTTCTGCACACCTGGGTGATACGCTCACGCCTGCCATGCCTTCCCTGCCATGCCTTCGCTCCATTACTGGTTTAAAATATTTTTACAGAAGACAAATATGTGTGCCTAGCAATTCTAGTGTGTGATAGCATTATTATGTCAGAAATAGACATGTCTCGGTGGGATAGTGGCGAATTACATCTTCAGGCCATTAATGTCCAGTCTGAGAAATTGTTTGTGCTTATCAGCGTTTATGTCTGTAATGCAAAAGTGAACTCTGAGAAATTGTAGTGATTGGGTGAAAATATAAATCATGAGAGCAGTGTCATATGTATGTTTTTTGCCATTATCTCAAAATTGTTATTTTCCTTCAATGTATAGTTACCACCACCAAAAGAAAAGGATGATTAAATCAATCAGAAAGTCGCAAATACCAACACGAGACAATTACTTTAATATGAGCAGATTACAACAAGTTGTCATCAGCCGTGTGTACATGTGACCCTGGAAACAGACAGAGGATCCTGTCTGGTTAAGTAGTAGTGCAAGAGTAGTTACGCTATACAAGATCTTACCACAAAACAGACGAGCAGAATCCCAGAGTAAATACCTTCGCAAGCCTCTCCTGGATGCTGGGAAAAGCTGCATAAATACAAACGAATCATAAGAAACTAACATGGGCAGTGGACTTATAACGCACCTGTAGTTAATGAAGTTGCCACTATCATAGCAGGAAATGATTTTGGAAAGCAGGCGCTGGTGCTCAATGTTGTTCGTCTGAAGTGCAAACCTTTCTCATTCCAGGGACATGGATCTTGCAGAAACATGGCAACAAGCTGCAACTTATATCACGAGCATAACAGGGTTACCTAGTACTTTTACAAATCACAAAAGAATCATCCCAGAGAGACTCGTGAGAATGCGCCTTGCCCATTTTGCCCAAACCCCCTCCTACCCTACTGTTTCATCCAAAGGAAAGACAAAGTCTATACATTTGGAATCAAGCAGGGTTTGCAGATGCCAGAAGATGGTAAGGAATACACACTTAACCATCAACTGCCTTAGGGTCCCTCCTCCGGATTTTTGGTCAAGGTTTACTTCTCTAGTTAGTTAGTTTGTTCCTTTCGTGCCAAAGGCGTACATAGGGCAGAGGTTTTAGATCTCCTTGTGATGCGGTTCGTTGCTAACAGTTGCTGAGTTGGAGATCTATGTAGCCCTCTGCAGTACCCTATTATATGTCGAATACAATACTAGCGAATACTTATTCAGTATATATATATATGGAACTGCAGTAAAACTATTTGATTGGCAAAACACGTAATTACAAAGTACTGTAGTTTTACAAATTACAAAAACAATGACAAAATCAGCAACGTTTCGACCAACAAGGCCTTTATCAACAAACGAACAAACAGGAGTGACAAATTAAAATGAAACACAAATGGACGACCAAATACAAACGTATCTAAGGAAAATCTGGAATAAAACGAATAACGAAATAAATGTAACACAAAAACACACATAAAAACTAGAAATAGAAAGGAAAAGAAACAATGAAACATCTAGTAAATATATAACTTGAATACATGCAACATATACCCATATAGATTACAAAGCAGGGAAGAGAAAGTACTAAGAAGCATAAGAATGGAATATAACATGAATACATGCAACATATACCCATATAGATTACAAAGCATGGGAAGAGAAAGTACTAAGAAGCATAAGAATGTAATACGTTGAGCCGCGTGGTCGCAAGGTACCATACAAAGAAATCAACCGATTCTCCAGAGCAAATCGACTGCGATCATCCGAGGAACATGATCGGATGGCTGTGACCTGGACATCGTGAGCACCTAAATGGCCAGTGTCATTGAAATGGGTGGCTACAGGGGTCACAGAGCATTGGCGTATGTCGCGTAAGTGTTGGGCGAATCGGTCACTGAGCCTCTTGCCTGTCTCGCCGATATAAGCCTTGTTACACCGCTTACAGATAATAGCATAGATAAGATTATGGGACTCGCATGTGAACCCATCGTCAATAAGAACGTGCCTAAAGGAAAAGATACAGTACGCGTCTGTATCACATAAGCACACGTGTTGCAACGCCGACGACAACACTGGACAGTGCCAAAATGAGTCAGGATATTGGACTTAAGGCGACTGTGTACCAACATATCCTTAAGACTTCTGTCCCGTCTGTAAGACACCAAAGGATAGTTGGGGAAGACAGAACGGGTCTCAGGATCTGATCTAAGGAGAGATAGATGACGGAATAAAACATTTTTCACCAGGGAACTATGGGGGTGGTAAGTTAAGATAAGTTTTACTCTGTCAGAGTTAGTAGTCCTATGCTGACTGGTAAGGGCCTGCTGGCGAGTGATTTTCTGAACTCGATGCATAGCCGAGACAAGCACCCTCTCCGGGTATAGGCGCCTACTGAAAGAAATCAAGCATCTCGCGAGCTCTCTCAAGAAAATCATCGTCCTCACTACAAAGGCGAGGAAGGCGTAAGAGCTGCGAGAATGGCAAAGAGTCACGACAAGCCCGGGGATGGGAAGAAGTATAGAGGAGAAAACTATGTGCATCAGTAGGCTTGTAATATACTGATGTATAGATAGTGGATAGGCGTAAGGTGATAGTAATGTCAAGAAAGTTGACACAAGTAGTGGAGATGTGAGAAGTAAAACGAATAGAAGGGTTGAAAACATTAATGAAATTAATGAAGCGTGACAAATCGGCTTCAGGCATATCAGTGATGCCAATACAGTCATCAATGTATCTGTGATAGACAGACGGAAGGGGCCATCATATGTAGTCCATACTAGGTGTTCAAGATAGCCCATGAAAATACAAGCATAACTAGGTCCCATTTTAGTACCCATGGCAACCCCATGATCTGCTCAAAGAATTGGTCATTAAATTGAAAGGAGTTAAGAGTGAGAACTAGTTCGCAAGACGAAGGAGAGCAGAAGTTGACACAAGTGGATTAGTTCTCCTATTGAGAAAGAACTGGAGAGCTATAAGGCCTTCAGGATGAGGTATAGAAGTGTACAATGAGCACACATCAAGGAGGAAGAGACGGTAGGTTCTCTCGGTAGCAACTCAATGGTAGAAAAGACAGACAAAGCGTGGTTTGTATCCTTCAAAAATGACGGGAGGGTGGTGACTATGGGATTAAAGATGCTATCAAGGAATTCGAGATGTGTTCCGTAGGGCAGGAGCAAGCAGAAACTTAGCGAATACTTACCAAATTGATTTCCCGTCAGTCTGGGTGTGCCCGAGTTACTGGAGCAAATACTTGGGTTACCAATACAGTAGAACCCGGTTATGTCGCCGGCCTAGGGGTTTGCCAAAAGCGTCGGGATAACCGATGATCGAGATAAACGAAAACCAATATGGCGGCAAAATATTAACATGTGCTTGAAATTTCTTTATGTACATGATGTGCGTTAATAAATGAGAATGTACATGCACTTGTTATTTGTTTGATGAAGCGATCGGCATGCTATAAAAATGTACATACATGTTTGCTAACAACAAAAGGCATATGTGCACCAACTAACAGCAGAAATTTACCAATATAAAATAAAAACCACCGATTCTCGATACAAACCTTTATTTATACAAACTGACACAGCTCTGAAAAGTATCGTACACGCGTTACTATGGTTTCTTTACAAAGTCTAAAATGCTTTTGCCTTTAACAGTCTGCTTGAAAACAAATGCTTCAATATTATTTATGCTGTCTGAAACAGTTTCATCTCCTACAAAAGAACCATACCGTCGAATTTTCTGTAGCATTTCTACCACCTCACCAGCTGAGGAATTGGTTCCAAATCTTCGTCCGCATCTTCTTCATCTTCTTTGTCATTGCCGCATGCAGATGTGCTTGCCAGTGCTGACTGCACACTTGATACAATGTCTTCATCGGTGATCACGCCATCAGTAACGACGTGTCGATTTCTATGTAATCTCGGAATTCCTGGACAGTGATGGCTAACTCCTGTGCCTCCTCTTCCAAGATAGCATCTGTAAGACTTGATTTTTCTGCCACTTCCAGAGTTCTTCGGGCTGCACGGAACTGTGCCTGAAACTCATCGGAAATATCCTGAATGACGCAGTGCATCCAGCAGTTTGAGATTGTTTCCTTCTTCATGTCATTCCAGGCTGATCTCAGGAAGTTCATTGCATCTAGAAGGGAAGGGGTGTACTGTGCCTTCTTTTCATCATGGAGTAGGTATTGGCGCATCAACATTTTCCTGTAGTACACCTTAAGCACTTGGATTATCCCCTGGTCCATTGGTTGGAGCTAACTCGTTGTGTTAGGTGGGAGGTAAACGATCTTAATGGCCTTGAGACCAGGAACATCCGGATGAGCTCTACAGTTGTCCACGATCAATGCCACCTTCCTTTTCTCTGCTTGGAACTTCCTGTCCCACTTTTTCCACCCATGCACTGAATAGATCTCCTGTGATCCAGGCGCTTGGCTGGCTATCGTAATCACATTGGAGAACTTTGGTCTGCTTAAAGCATCTGGGATTCTTGGACTTTCCTATAACGTAGAGCGGGAGTTTTGGCTTCCATCCATGTTAGCAGCAACTAGCACTGTAAGTCGGCCCTTCGACTTTTTTCCGCCGTGACAAGCCTCCCCACGAAACGCCATAGTCTTGTCTGGAAGGCATTTCCAAAACACCCCAGTTTCATCAGCATTAAAAATGTTCTGAATCTCATAGGTATCCAAAATTGTGCGCATTTGAGTCTTCAGCCATGAATCCACTTGTTCCTGTTGAACCACAGCGCTCTCTCCACAAATTGCTTTGAAGACAATGTTGTGCCTCTTTTTTGAAACGATCCAGCCACCCCTGACTTGCTTTAAAGTCAGTGTCCTAGCTTTGCAGCAAGGATGTCCGCCTTCTCCATCAGCAAGGGACCATTGACGGGAAGGTTTGTTGCTCGCGTATTTGTGAACCATTGAAACACTGCATAGTTGACATCTTTGTGCTCAGCCACTCTAAATTTTTTTCTTGCTGGATCAAAGACAGACTTCTCGTACATTTGCTTTATCATGTCTGCCTTCTTTTTCCATCCCGAAATGGTGTTTGCTGGAATGCCATGCTGACGACTGAGGTCTGCTGGTTTTGTTCCTTTTTCTAGCTGCAGTATGATTTCATACTTTTTTCTCTATTGACTGATTCTCCAGTTTTCTCTTAACACCTCCAGACATTTTTAGAATGGAAAAATAAACAGAATAGCTACAGCATATTATCCTTCAGACAAGGAACTCACGTGAACTCAGCACATGCACAGTGAACCAAGTACGGTAAATTAAAAATCAAAATACCGTGTTCTTGCAAAATGGGATCTCCATTCCCACGAAAGAAACTTACATGAGTCAACACCTGCCAATATTGGACTGTATATATTACTGTAGCATAAGTTAACACCCATGGTCATGGGGATCGAGATAACCAACGTTAGGTGGCAAATTTGGCCCTCTTTTGCTCTGAGATATTAGGGTTCAGCGACATAAAAGAATCGAGATATCCGATGAGAAAATGCTAAGACAAAGAGAGAATTTGGCGGTTCCACTTCAAAAGCGTCGACTTAATAGGGTTGGCGAGTTAACCGAGGTCGAGATAAGTGGGTTCTACTGTACTTGATTTGGTAATGCTTGACTTGAATAAATGGAAGATTCATTTTGTCACTTTATTTTCAACTCTCAAAAAATGAATGCAAATGGCGCTAATAAATACGAATACTAATGTCGAATACTAACGAATTGTTAGCAACCAAATTTGTAACTATACGACATATCTAAAAATAGCCACAATTGCTACCAAATTTGTTTGAAAATGAAAATCGTGGCATATCCCAAAGGACGTAGCCATCAACCACAGTAAACAAGTCGTTGATTTTCTAGGCACCACTTATACGTTCAGTAGTTGCCATTGCTTCTGAACGGTGGCGCCATCGCCTTTGTTAAAATCAACGGAAACAATTTGCAAGCAAACTGTCCACAGCGTGATTCGAACTCAGAACGTCGGGTTAATAGACAGAGCCACTAACCCCTAGCCACAGACGCCACAAATTTGTTTACCTGTCCTAAAATGGACCATCCTACGATTTCCTTCGACTCATCACGACATATCTAAAAATAGCCACATCCACTTGTTTGGGGTAAATTATTACACTAGAACCTTGTCTTCTTTGATCAAGCCACAGGATTGGTGAGTGATTCAACACCACCCATTGTGTGCCATTGGTCAATGAAAAATTTATGTTTAACAAGGTATGTGATCAACATCACGTCAGCCATCTCTACTTTGCAGTATCTCTATGGTACCTAATTGAGCCTGGGTCGACCTGAAAGCTGTTACAGTCTGAAAAAATTGATGCTCCAAACCTGGGATATTGAGTCTGCAAAGCAAATGCACTGCTCTCCTGGCTCTCAAAACACATTGTGACAACTAGTAGAATTTCGAGCATTGAGATAGAGGATGGCAGAGAGAAAAAAATTCTGGACAGTCTACTTCATGGTATGCATAAAAAAATGTCACCATTGGAACTAATTTTCAGTACTCTGGACTGATGTTTGTTGAGAGCCATGATCGACTCTGCTCCAGCCAGTATGATACATGATGACGGTGATAATTCACCATTAGTAAAATATAATAATTGTCATAGTTTTGTCATCATATGTGTTGTAAATTATTGTTTCAGCTGCCAACAGTGCTCAGATTGAAGATGGACAACAAGCCATAGAGCGGTTTCTCATGAGTCGTATATACACTCATGCCTTGTTTCCAAATGGGGATGGAGACATTATGAGGGATCAGTAAGTTGGAATTGTCACATATTCTATGCTGGTTAAATGTTGGTCGTAGTAATAGTTGGGCAATTCTTAATATTTGTTTGCTATACATGACTGGTGATAGGATTAGTCTGTTACCACATGAAATGGAGAAATACATATTATGATAAACTCTACAGTCATTTTCCTATATGGTGATGGCACTGAGCAGGGGAATGTTGTGATCTTGTGTATGCTTGTTTTAAGGCACTTTGTAAGCTGATATTCATTTTTGTAAGACTGTTCTTGATGTCGTCACTCCATCTTTTGCGTGGTCTTATTCTTTCATTATATTCCTTTTCTGTGTGGCTCTCTATGGTAGGCGATACCAGGGGATTCTTGTTTGATTTAAATATATGTGATCAATAAACCCTTCTTCAATTATAATTAAATACAACTTGCTTTATTTACAATTTTTATTTCAAATTTGGTATAGACTTTTGCAGGTGCATCTACGGAAGCTCTCTAAAGTGATTACTCCATCACACAAAGATTTACGCATTCCTGCTATGTATCACTTGGAGTGCCCATGGCCAGCAGCACAGAAGGAAATCTTTATGATCAATGCATACAGGGTAAGATTGAAGTAATGCTGTGTTAACATTTCATGGAAATATATAGTCATTTTGATATGTTGTGGGGGAACCTTGTCTTCTTTGAACCCTCCATATTGACCACTTGTTAAACCACTCTTTGTGATTTGTATGTGGTCGTGAGTCTAAGAGCGATTTAACGTTGTGCCAGTTATGCGCTTGCAAGTAGGCCAGCACATCCGATTTCTGCATCGCTTTATTTACTAGGTAGCTTCCCGTCCCTCAGTCGCCTCTTACGACATGCCTTGTAGGTCGCATGTTACTATTCTTTGCTCCCATTCCGAGCCCCAGCAACACATGGGCGGTAGGGAAACAATTTGTCCTCTATTTCTTTTGTAGATCATAACAAAAATGAACATGGTTATGATGTCATCATGTTATTCTTGAGAGACGATGGATGGTAATGTCTAAGAGGGAATTTTGAATGATTCGCTGCTTTCCCCTTGCATGCACAATATCAACATGCTACCTTAGTTTGATTTCATCCTTGTTCAGAACCTGCTACCAGTTCAGCTTGTCTTTTGCAACCTTTTATACTTATCATGTAACATGTCCTTTGCAGAAAGCTGCTCTCATCACAGCTCACTTGAAAAACTCTTGATCTCTAGGAAGTTGGTTGTAGTTTGCAATACAATTATTAATTGTTAGGTGCCCTAACAAAATCTATTATAACTTTATTATATTAAACATCAAAGCACTAGTTCACATATTCAGAATGTGCAGAGCTAAAGGTTCTATGTTATAAATTAACTTTTTGTATTTTACAAAGAATTATACACAAATAAAATAAAATATATCTTGTAAATAATTTTTTTACTTAAAAACTCTTGCTTGTAAGGTGGTTTTTGTATTGTAGGACTTAATGTTCTGTTGCCACTGTTGTCTTGGTTGCTCCCTGTCACTCCTTCCAGAAACCATGTCATCTGTGGTGTTTAATGTCACCAAAATATTTCAGTTTCTGAGACATAATGGTGTTTATGTCTTTTTTTCTAGTCTCTGTCCAGGATGTTTCAAGAGATTTTCTGTAGCACTTTATTATAAAAGTTTGATTTCATTTTTTAATGTTTATATTATGGTCCATGATTTACATTCATATGTTGCCACAGAAATATTGCATGTCCTCAGAAGTTAGATTTTTCTTTCCTTGATTGCTATTATATTATTAATATTTACCTGATCTGCACTGGAGCAATTGCAAACATGCTACTGAGCTGAAATCCAGTATGACAGATACATTGAAGAGGAGGAAAAAGATTGAGGAAATGACAGAATGGAGTAAGAAGAAGACAATGGAAAGCGGGAAGACTTGCTAATAAAGTACCTACATGTTTACTGGAACATGCCGGTTCTACATGATAACCATTTAGGGGACGATGCCACACTTAGGTCTCCTGTGGTTGATACCTTTAACACTTTCGCTGCCACCGACACAAAAGTCTGCAAATACTAACTCCCTTTTTCTGCCGTCAGCGACTTTTGTCGGCCGACATGTGCAGTCGACGATGTCTTTTTTAAACAGGGAGTATCGCGTGCTGAAAACTGGGGTCCCGTGACATACTACTTCCGTATTGTTCTGACGAGCTCTCCAAAATGGTGGATCTAACACATGTAGTAAACATCGGTATTAGTCCGATTTTTCGCGACTTTTCGTAAGTAAACAAAAATTTTCAAAATGGATGACGTAGCTGATGAATAGTGATGTCAAAAATAACTCTTTTTCTGACATTTTAGCCAGTGATAGTGTTAAAACGAACTCTGAATGTGATATGAATTTGAACTGTGATTCACGTGACGATGTTTATAGATAGATAGCAGACATTCCCAGGGGTACAGGAGTAGGTGACGGACACCCAACTCAAAACGACCGCATTTCATACTGTGGATAGGTATGGGGATATCAGTTTCTACAATAGCTTGTGGATTATAAAGAATATATTCCACATATATACAGGTTAGTAGCTCATTAATATATGAACACTATTTCATAGTTTAAAAGTCCTTAGTTTATTGTTTCCTTTTTTTTTAAATTGTCACCCTGAAAACTGATCTTGCCGAAAAAAATAGCGTGGCAGTGAGCCAGACTTTGTTGAAAAATGTGTGGCAGTGAAAGTGTTAACTCTTTCCACGCCCAGTTATTTCCTCAGTTGTACACATTTAATTTCAGAATGAAGGTATGCGTATAGTTCTGGGCTGCACTAGAGATACCCCATTGTGAAGATGAGATATATGCTTGGCCTTCTGTCACTACGTCCCGCATGAAATCGCCCAAACCAAGGCATATATGGGTTACTCGGATAAGAGACATCCACTACACAAGAACACTAATGATGTTAAGGGCATGAGAACAAGCGGCATGTCGTGGATGGCCCAGGCTGAGAGAACAATTGGCCAGGTGACTACGGTTGCATCCTACCAAAAGGAAAAGAATGGATCTCAACAGATGGTAGCATGATGAACTATCTCAACGTTATCATTACTCTTGGAAGAGAATGTAGAGATTGGGGCAACATGAAGGCTGATCTCGCAGTTAAGCAGCTGATAGAAGATAATGCAAGGGATGATGATGTTGTTGTATATACCGATGGGTCGGTTCAAAGTGGTGAGAAATCCGGCTGGGGTTTCTTGGCTAATGCGCATGGTAGGGTTGTTGCAGAGCGAAGTGGGGCATACAGAACAACTACTTCTAGTATGAGGATGGAGGTTGAGGCGTTACTGCTGCCCTCCATTGGATTTCTGGGACTTCATTTACTGGGGCAGTTGTTGTATCTGACTCTCAGTCTATGCTTCACAAGATCCAGAAGGGCAGTTTTCGGTATGAGTGGATGTCGTCTATAGAAGTTTCTAACCTCCAGCTGCTTACGTGGATATACTGTCCTGGGCATGCGGGTGTTTACGGTAATGAGAGAACGGACAGGCTTGCATCAATGGCATCGATTGTTGGGGAGTTGAAGATGGATAAGGGGGATATTCTTCGGTCTCTTCGCGACTCTCTGTTGGATGAGGACACTAAAATCGATGTTGAATCGATCAAGCGATTTAAGCAGTTTGGAGTTACCTGTTCTTCAAGTCGAACTGGATGCCTGAGAGGCAGAGTGAGAGGTGTGTTTAATCAGCGAGCCACAGGAACCATCAGTATGCATACTCTTCGATATCTGTTGGGGAGACTGAGCACCTATGGGTCTGCCCGGAGTGCAATGACGTCAGTTTAGTAACCAATAACACATTTAATTTAAGGGAGACAAAAAATGCAATGGGTTATTTTTTTCAAATCATAACTATTCATTAATAAATAAACATATATATATCTTATCATATACTAATTTGAAGAAAACTGGACAACCTATTAGAATAACAAGGTTAAATAGCAATACATGGAATATTTTAGAAGAAACTGGGGCAAATATGACAACATAAATAGAAAAAATTATAAATTGTTAGTGACATGCAACACTTACATGACATTATAACAGCATCTTCACAATGTATCCCTGTGTGCTTCTAGAAATCATTTTGTAATCCAATTTGTGAAGTCCAGACAAAATTTTATGACAATATACCCAATAGAAATGAAGATATGATGAAAAGTTGACATCAAGCTCCTGTTGGCTTTGATAGCCATTATATTATGATGATCGTCTGCCTGATTCACATCGTTATATTCTGGATCGGAATCATTAGTAATACTACTTATAATACTACTATAATCTGAAATGTCCATGCATTTTTCTATAAAAATCAGCACCTGCTCGCCTGATACACGCATGAGACGCTTATTACCTGAAAGGCCTGGTCCCACATTGAACTGTTTACAAAAACTGCGTCTGTAGCAACAACAAATAAGCTTGAAGCAAATCGAAACGTGGGTGAATGAACGATGAAATCGAAAGAGAAAGTGACGCTATTAAAGTGAAGGAACCGGAAGAATAATATTAAAAACTAAAATTAGTAGAATTAAAACTAGAAAGACTTGTATAAACGAAACAACTCGAACGGCGAACGAAACATCTTGATGGCGCAGTGTGCGGCTTAAAGCGTGGAATAGAAGTCTGTGGCACAGTGTGTGGCTTAAAGCATGGAAAGAGTTAATAGCAGGGTGCACTTGGCCAAGGAAACCTGGTTAGGAAAAGGCTCTGTGCCACAAATTAAGACACTTAACTGAAGTGATGATAGCACCCAAGTGTATGCGACATATTTATGCACCAGACAACTGGACAATAGCAGAGACTGTAAACCATCCAGTAGCATGTCATTGGTAGCATTCTACCATGCTGCAACTTCAGTTCTGGAAGCATGTTTTGGGACAGCAATACTACTCATGATTTCTTTTGTGTCGTTATATTTTCGCTTGTCTGTTTAACATATATGCTATAAACATCATGAGGAATGTTGCAGAAGAGAGTGTACAAGAACAAGTTACAAGAATTACTTTTACAAGTGTAAAAGATCTACCCGATGACGGGAAATACCTGAACTAAAATATGCTGACAATACAGTGTCCACATCGTAAAAATGGATGGAGAAA
This sequence comes from Arion vulgaris, assembly GCA_020796225.1. Taxonomy (NCBI): domain Eukaryota; kingdom Metazoa; phylum Mollusca; class Gastropoda; order Stylommatophora; family Arionidae; genus Arion; species Arion vulgaris. Next base: position 39,475,735 of record CM036770.1, read on the forward strand.
TTAATAGGAGTACAAGAGAAAAGGGAAAAACAAAATATATATCTAATGTGGCAATATAATGACAACTCTCTTTCTCTCTCTCTCTCTCTCTCTCTCTCTCTCGCGATCACCGCTTAGACTGATGTTCCAGATTTCCCATAAATATTCATGTGGAAATATGATTCATGCAGCCTTAGCATGGGTGTGGTTCGTCACATCTTTAGTGCCATTTGGAGCTCTAGTGCTTATCCTTTGGTGATGTGTCAGATTTTAGCCAGCGTTTACTGGGTTCGCTCTCCGTCAGCCTTAGGCTGTCCCCAGCCTACCTGCAAGGCAGCAGGTTGCTATTTTCTTTTAGGGTAGCTACCCTTAGACAACCTTCCTCCCGGGTTGTTGAGCGTCATCTGCCCAGGTTACCAGTCTTTTTGGGGACTTTTTGGCCTGCCGTCCAGTTTTGTGTACGGTTTGCTCGCTAGACTTTGATTGTCCCCAATCTAACTACAAGGCAGTAGTAATAATGACAACTGATAAAACAATCATGACAATGGATATTTTTATAAATGGAGATAAAATAGAAAATGTGAACAGTTTTGAATATTTCTGCTTACACGAAATGGAAATGGGATGAAGGAAATTAAAAGAACAAACATGGCCTTACAAAAAATTAAACAACTAAAACAGAATGGAATGGAAATTATGAGAAAACAAAGATCAGAATACTAAGAGCATACATATTTCCAGTGGCATGGCATTGTATGGGCATGAAGCATGGACATTTAACAAGGCAGTGGAAAAATATACACATGCTTTTGACTAATAACACTTATGTGTTACAGAAGCATCCTCTGTATATCATGTATAGAGAACAAATAGATCTACCCAGAAAAAACCCAAAATCAAAGAAAACTGGCAGATGCTGCAAATAAAAATGACAAAATTGAAGTAATTTGGACATATAAAAAGACAAAGTGTTGGAGAAGACCATTATGGGAGGAGTCATCCCTGCAAAGAGAAGAAGAGGAAGACCAAGGAGAAGATGGATAGAGAATGTAACTGATGATTTGAGCAAGATGGTTGTAGAAACCTATGGGAGAGAAATTTCGAAGGACTATTAGGGTGGCAGAATCCTGCTCATCATCATCAAATAGCTTGTCCTGATCAGAACTTTTGCCACCCCAGCGGTCCTTTGGAATGATTCTGTATCACTGTTTGCTATTGTTTAATTCTTTATTCTCTCTCTCATGCGATCACCAAAAAAGACATGTACCGGATCTCCTCATAAATTCATTCATGTAGAAATCTGATCCATGCAGCCTTAGCATGGGTGGGTTTCGTCACCACTTCAGCGCCATTTGGAGCTCTGGTGCTTATCCTTCGGCAATGTGTCCGGATTCAGCCAGCGTTTACTGGGTTCGCTCTCCGTTAGCCTTGGCTGTCCCCAGCCGTCCTGCAAGGCAGCAGGTTGACTTCTACACATTTAGGACCCTTGCATCCGATTTCAGCCAAAACCTCCTTAGTCGCCTCTTACGACATGCGGGGCAGGTAACAGTGGTTCAATTCTTTACACCCCAATTTGGGCCCGTAACCACTGGGTAATCCTTCATTCTATAAGCCCCAATGTTTCCTGCATGCTTTTATTTGTTTGTTTAATTTAGCCATATCGACATTGCCACAATGGATGGACCCAGTACGTGAGAGCAAGTGAGCTCAGTGTTTCATTCTTTTGAAGAGAGTTGCTATGAGCTTGTTTATTGTGTGTAAGAGTGTCAATTGGCTATTTAAAGACTCATACCTCTTTGCCGTGATCTTTGCCGAGCACTAAACTTTGATCTTAGTCAAAAGGCAAGAAGTGTCCTACATGATGTAACATTATTTCTTGTGTACTTTTCTAGGGATTATGTTTTGTGCTGACAATTTGTTTCTTATGTAGTGGATTAAAGTCTCTTTAAATCGAGGGACAGCCTTTTTTCAACCTAAGGGCAAGTCTTTTTTTAATATATCAGAATGGTTAGGACAACAAACATGAAAAATAAGAATTAACTCCTTACGGAGTAATGACTCAGTGTTTTTTTTTTAATTATGTTATTGATCCAAAAGGTTTGTTACATTGCATATATCATTGAGGGCACAAGTATTGTCTTGAGATGGTTTACAATAGGATATAGAAATATATTATGGAAGTTTAACGATTTCTTTCATTCTTTTTATTGGTAATATGTGCTTTCAATCTTTCGAGGTGTTACATTTCGTCACATTATTTCATTTATTTAGTGTGTTGTATGCGTGTAGGCATCAGGTGTTTGCCATGTTATATGTGTTGTTTTCTGATCATATATATCTGCGTTGTATTATTGTTACGCTAGCAGTGTGATGTTTATTTTCTGTGAACTTTGGTCTGTATAGTGTTCAGGATTTGGCCAGATTGTGCTCAGCATGCTTGCTTTGTCCATACTTACTTTGGTTGTTGTGTTTAAGTTTATTGTTTGTAATGTTTTTAGTGTGGCAGTGGAAGAAAAGATGGTCTTCCGTTTCTTGTTTGTTTTGTCTGCAGAGTGTACATCTGGTTTGTTGTGATGTGTGTGTTCTTCTATATGCGATTGATGTCATGTTGAAGAGTAATCTGTACTTGACTTCCCCTTTGCTTTGATTGATGTTTGTATATTGTGTAGGTTTTTAAAAATTTGTGGATAGTCTGTTATGAAGTGAGTGTATCCTTGTTTGATTCTGTTGTATAATGGAGGCTTGCTCCTGTCTTGTGACTCAATCAATCAATCAAGTGTCGTGCCTGCCGGCGTAGGCGATCATGTCTCTCCACAACTGTCTTTGCTTGGTGCATGTAAATCTTCTGACGTCGATATTTTGTCGAACCATGATGTCAGGCCATCCAACATCTTCTCCCTCTGTCTTCCACGATCTCTCCTTCCCTGAATGTTACCAGTATTCACCAAATGTTCTAAACCTTCTCTTCACATTATATGCCTGAAGAACCTTGATTGTCGAATTCTTATTCTTTTGATAAGGTTTCTTTGTGTGCAGGCCTGATTTAAAACCTCCACATTTATTTTCTGTGCTGTCCATGGAATTTTCAGCATTCTTCTGTAAAACCACATCTCTTTGGCTTCCAATGATCGTATTGATTGTTTGTTCATTGTCCATGATTCGCTGCTATAAATAAGTATTGATTCAATATAGCACTGGAGTACTCATTTTCGCAATGTCATTGGAATGTTCATGCATAGTGTGTTCTTCATTTTCATAAAAGCTGCTTTTGTTTGAGCTATTCTACTCCTAATCTCTATTGTACATCTTCCATCTGATGTTAGGAATGTTCCCAGATACTTGAATCGATGGACTTGTTTCAGTGTTGTGTTATTTATTTTGATATTACATGTTGGTGTTTCTTTTTCTTGGAGACAACCATAACCTCTGTTTTCTTTATATTCATGCTTAATCCTTTCTTTTCAGTTTCTCTCACTAGTATGTTTATCAAGTCTTGTAGATCTTGTTCATTTGTAGCCATGAGAATTGTGTCATCAGCGTATCTTAGATTGTTCATATTTTGTCCACCGACTGTTATTCCTGTCTTTTCTTCTATAGATCTCATGATGTTTTCGCTATATAGGTTGAACAGGTCTGGTGAAAGTACGCACCCTTGTCGTACTCTTAACTGTATCGCCTGATAGATTCCAATCTTACTCTCTAGTCTAATGGCTGCGCTTTGTTGTCAGTACAAATTCTTGATCAGTCTCAGATCTTTCCCATCAATATTTATACTTTCTAACATGCTGATTATTTCTCCATGTTTTACTTTATCGAAAGCTTTTGAGTAGTCTATGAAACATAGGTATAAGTCCAACTTCATTTCTATTGATCTTTCCATTATTGTTCTTATTGTATATATTGTGTTGTTTGTTCCCTGCTTCAACAAAGCCACATTGTTCTTCCTTAACTTCTGGTCTTATTTTTGTTCTGACTCTTCTCATAATAATACTGAAAATTAGTTTTGTTCTGTACAGACACCTAGTCACAGACACCTAGTCTTGTGACTAGGTGTCTGTAAATGTTTTAACAGGGTTGTGTATTAATTTTTCATTCCTTTTATACTTTGGATGCATTGTTGGTAAAAAATTGGGTAGTGTTTCTAAGTGGTGCGTTATTGTGTTGCTTATCCAGTGTTTATTATTATAAACTATTAAAATTATTACAGAAACCAGCACTCTAAAAATACAAAAATATTTTTATGTAGAATTCCTACAAAATCAAAATTTGTGACACCATGCTTTTAACCCTTTCGCTGCTACATACTTTCCGAAGGCTGAGCTAAAAATAACTACTCTTTGTTTCTAGGTCACAAACGTGAATGTACGCCATATAGCAGTGACAGTAGCAATGTATAACGTGTTACCACGTCTTTAGCCCACAGAGGAGAGATAATAACAGACGTGTTAATGCGCTCTTTAGAAGTAAATAGGAAAACGTATATATACGCTCCTTAGCAGCTAAAGGGTTAATTGGGCATAAAAGGACACACAAATTTAATCAAGCTGAAAAGAAACAAAAACATACTTGCTTATTGACAGTCTCTTTTTGTTGTTGTCAATCCTAATGTTCACTCTGTGAGCGTCTGTAGCTCAAATGGTAGTGAGCTCGATCACAAACCCAAGCGTGCCTGGTTCAAACCCCACGGTGGACAAGTTTGGAAGCAAATTGTTTCCGTGGGATTTTTGCAAAAGGTAAAAATAGACCTCACTGTTCAGAAAGTAATGGCAAACTACTGAACGTATAAGTGGTGCCTAAAAAATGAACAACTCGTTTACTGTGGTTGATGGCTACATCCTGTAAAGATTATGCCACGATTTTCATTTTTGATGTTCACTCTGATATGACTTGTTTAAAACTGAACAAACTTAGAGAAGTTATTCATTTTATTCCCAGACACCAAAAAGACAAGATCCACTGTGTCCTGCGTTGTTCACAGACCATAATGAATCTTCTAAGTATGGCCAATGAAAAATCTGTTCCTGCTGCTGATGATTTCATGCCAGTACTGATCTATGTTCTTATTAAAGCCAACCCATTTGGACTACTTTCCACAATTCAGTATGTAAACAGTTTCTATGAGAAACGTCTCCATGGAGAGGAACAGTATTGGTGGCTGCAGCTTACATCAGCCATCGAGTTCATCAAAACCATGGACTACTCAACATAAGGATCATTTTTATTGTTGTGATAAAATTGCATGTTCTTTAAGTCAAATTTATGGATAGAGTATATAAAAAGTGATTAGCAATAGCAAAAGTAAACAAAGAACTAAAGTATGTTAGTTTTGCAAAGAACAACAAGAAACGAATCAGTTTTTCTTTAACGTTCTTGATGGCCAAAACATTATATTTATTGCTGAAAACAGACATACTTTGTCTTTTGTTTACTTTCACTCTTTTTAAAATACAATAGGCATAACATATATACTTATATCTGATTTTGAGACAAATTAAGTAATCACTCTTATAGTTAGTCTGGCTGAGAATTGGAAAATAATTAGGGCTTGTTCATTTATCGTGATTAATATATCAAAGTAAAGAATGTTTTCTATCATTGCGACATTTAATGCTTAGGATGAATTAAGTGCTCATTTTTTAAATTTCTTTCATCAATTTTTGTTTTACATTTTCATGCACATTGCTCTGATTCATCGATTGTTTTTCATCTTTCCTTTCTACAAAAGGCATCTACCCTTTGAATTTCACTGAGACATATGGCTTCTGCAGTAGTTCAGCACAGATTGATATAGAATTATTTCTTTGGTTCTGCTCATGAAACACAAACTGCTATGGCTTCCTGTTTTACTGCTTTCTCAGGTTATTCTTTGTTTGACATTTTCATGATTATCAAAAACCAATATCTGGTTGTGTTATTAGGTATTTAATGTTCAGTAGAACATTGCATGATTAGTATTATACATTTAAGAATAATGTTTGATTGCTGTATGTCCTACAAACACCACATTGAGCATATCATTAAAAAATAAAAGTGATGTTTTGATGCGCACAAACAAAAAGATGGCAGCAGCAAATCTGGATCCAATTCTGCTTGTTTTTCATTATATGTTGGTTTTGTCTGTGGTCAACATTGGACTGAGTATCCTTACACTATCACAGTCACAATGTAATTGACTGGAGCATATCCACATTGAAGGATTACGAGTGCTCTAGTGATTCACTAGAGATACACTTATTGTGAATATGAGGTATATGATGGAATTAATATACAAATCCCATATGTGAATAACTGCGGACATACACTGTACATGAAAGTTCTGGTATCTATGGCACATAAATCAGGAGAGGCATGTCATGGATAGTAAAGTAAATAAATAAACCCTTTTTATACCTCGAGATATATTGGGTAATATGGTGTTAGGCCTGTATTTTTCCATAGACCGTTGGAACACGATGGGTGATTCACTCTGGCCGCCTTTACTTCCCAGTACTTTTCCTAGTGTGCCAAATATGTTCAGATGATTCAAAGGTCAGGTGTTCAGAGTTCTACCACCTTTCATTGTTGCTTACATGATCTACGACTGGGCAAACAAGGAAAATCACAAACTCAGTCTTAAAGACCCCAATGACTTTATTAATGATGAGTAAATTGTTGATAGTCATCTTTTGTCACTGATAATATTCTTCTTTGACTGATAGTCTTGTTTGATGACTGATAGATTATGTTTACGTTTAGTTAATTGTTCAGTTAAAGTTTGGCCAGTATCAACAAGAAATACATTTTTATATGGGGTCTCTGAGACTAAATGGTTAAGGCCTTGCGAGTCAAAGCTCGTGGGTTTGAATTTGGGCGCACCGCTCTATTCATTTTTATTCAGTGCATTTTTTTCCAGTACATTTTTTTCCAGAGACTCCTAGGATTGTTGCAGGAGCAACGGAGTTTGTGCTTTGTGCAACACTCTCGGCAGGTGGCTTGCCATTTCTGTAGAGAGGGACCGAGCTATATGGGGTAAAGCCCGGTGCAATGAAGTCAATCCTTCGGTTTTAAACCTAAAACCTTTAAAACCTTTCCTGGTACCCAATTAAGACTGAGTTGACCTGAGAGCCATTACGGTCAGAAAGATATTCCATGTCAAAAAAGGGATGATTAGACAAATGACATCAGCTCTTTTTAGCAAAGGAGTAGAATGGTAGTTACGTGTTTTTTCTCTTGCCTTTATATATATTATCGTATTTTTTCTCCTTTTTTGTTCTCCATTTGTTCAAATTGTGTTTGCTTTCATTTTGAGTCACATACTTTCAACAGATAGACACTTCAACAAGTTTTATGTGTGTTGCTCTTCCTAAAGTACCATAACTTTTGACCTGTTATGTCTCTCATACTTGTGTCGGGCAGCGAATCATGGACAATGAACAGACAATCAATAAAATTGCTGAAGCTACAGAGATGTGATTTTAAAGAAGAATGCTGAAAATCCCATGAACAGAAAAGAAATCAAATGATGAGGTTTTAAAAGAGGCCTGCACACATAGAAACCTTATAACAAGAATACGAATCAGGCAATCAAGGTTCTTTGGGTATCGAGAAAAAAAGGAGATGAGGTTTAGAACATTTGGTGACAATGGGTAAAATACTGGAAATGAGAGATCATGGAAGGCAGAGGGAAAAGATATTGGATGGTCTGACATCATGGCACCTAAAAGATCATCAGAATGGTTAACTGCACCAGGGAGATAGAGAGTTGTGGGGAGACATGATCGCCATGCCACCATGCATGGCACTTGATTGATTGAATGTCTCTCATTTCCTTTGCTTGATAAATGTATTTTAAACTAAATGTATCTTTAATCTATTGTATTTTCTAAATCTACTTCATGATTTTATATTTTGCTTTGATATATAGTTATACTGTGGTCTTCCGCATTCTATTCTTTATGAATGACTCTCTGGGACTCCCATTTACTAGGGCAATTATTGTGTTAACTAAACGCTGCTTCAGTAGAATGAATAAATACCATCTATCAATGCTTCCAACTTCCAGCAGATTATGTGAGTTTGCTATCCTGAACATGATAGTGTTTGTGGTAGTGAGAGTGTAGACATGCTTTCTTTAAAAGCAGCTATGGTTGGAGTGTTGAAGATAGAAAAAAATAAGTTTCAGTTGATCGCTTGTTGGAAAATGGGGACACAACAGTGATGATCCATCTTTATAGTGTTTGAGGGAATTTGTAATCAAACATTATATAAATAGGGCTGGGACACTTGAGAGGGAGAATAAGAGTTTGCATAACTAGTATTAATGGGAAAAATCAGCATGCATTCCCTTCTACATCTGCTGAGGAAGATTGATCTCCTTTGGGTCATCCCGAAGTGCTAGGATGTCGGTCGAATACATTTATCACAATTTTCTTTGTCCTGTGTCAAGTTTTAGTGTAGTTTCTTCTCCCCTTTTTGATCACATGATCACTCTTTTTCAGCTTCCTGGATGATCCTGGTTTATCTTGTTTTTCAATAGTGAAAATGAAATGAAAATCGTTACATATCCTTTAGAGGACATCGCAATCAACCATAGTAAACTAGTCGTTGATTTTCTAGGCATCATCTATACATTCAGTAGTTTATGATTGTTTCTGAACAGTGAGCTCCTTTTTTACAGCTTGCAAAAATCCATGGAAACAAATTTTCATCCAAATTGCCTGCCACATTTTGAACCAGGTACTCTTGGGTTGTGATCAAGTTCACCACCGCTAAGCCACACACACACACTTACACACTTTTTCAATAGTAGACTTACAGAAATATATAAGACCATGTATGATTCTTATAGTTAAATGTTTAGGCTTGTCTTTGTGCTGTTGATTGTTTTGATACATGTGTTTATAAATGTTGTGGACATGCACTATATCTACAATTATGTAAAATATGTGTTTATATATATATATATATATATATATATAAACACATATTTTACATAATTATAGATATAGTGCATATCCACAACATTTATTAAATATATATATATATATATATAATTTCACATATTGTCACAGAATTGTTGTTAATATTTCATACTTGTACATTTATACATGTACTTCCTTTTTTTTTTGAAAATATATATTGGAACAAAATATACTTCTAATGACTAATGCTTGTAGTTATGTTATAGGAGGTCCCGCTGGTTGGAAGCATACGGGGGGAGGATTGTATGAGGAGGTCTCCGGTTGGTCGTAGTATCTTTCGGATAACTATTGTTCTTGTGGTTTAATTTGGTTTCTACATGTTCCGCTTCTAATGGTGAATGTTATTACTGTGACAGTTTGGTTTCCCATCCATGAGCATGTTGTCATTTCTTATATATTATTTCCAACGATAACAAACGATGATACAGAGTATAATAATAAGACAAACTCCATCGTGAGTTCATGTTTCTGTATTAAATGATGTTAGATTAATGTGGCAAGGCAAATACGTCTGTCCGTGCCAATGGTTCATGTTGTCTCTCTCTGTTTACTAATTCGCATTTAATCGTCACTCACTACACAAAAGCGCATGTTCGTAGTTATGTGTTGCACTTCTACTTAGAGAGTACAACACATAGTCTAAACTATATAATATTTAATACTACACTAACTATCTGGCTAATTGTCTGTCCCTCGGCTGCCACCTGGGGACTGGCTATCGTAGCTATCCTCTACACCCGCCGGAGACCTCGCGCCGACACGACGCGAAATTCCAAATCCAACATGCACAACGGTAAGGACCGTCCGGGTTATAAGAGTGTGAGAGCTAAATAGGAACCAGTCCTACACATCGTGAAATGTGGCTCTACAACAACCAACTACAACAGTCAACCATGGTCGAAAAGGAAAAGAAAATCCTGACGGGATCTCAGGATGACCCAGTTGAACGAGCTAAATGGGAACTAGTCACCACACGCCGTGAACGGACTCGCAACTGGTCATAGGTGACCATGGTTAACATCAACGGTTAACCCTATGTGCTCCATGCTGAAACAATATATCATATAAACTCATCAGCAATATTTGCATAATATAATTGAAACATCAGCCGTGTAACTCCGACAGCGACCTAACAGCAGTATCTTTCTCGCTAGCAAAGGAAACATCTGGTCAACTGTACTGCGCATCCTAACTTCACATGATGTAGGAAAGCCAAGGGGCAGCTCACAACTGTCATGTCACTATGTCTTTCTTGCCTGTCAGAGTCTTGTCCTGGAATCTCAAACAAAAAAATAAATTAGAACGAGAATATGACATGAGAAATTATAATAGATATACTGTTGAACATTCTACAGTATATGACCGCACATAGAGGAACCAATAAGCAGCCCACAATCCCGAGGAAGGGACAAAACCCCAAAATACTTGACATCTACAATGTCACTGCCCAATGTTCCTACATTATATGAACTGCAGGTGATAATAACATTCACACCCCACTCAATGGGAATCGATGCGCCTAGTATCCTCACTGCTTCACTAGCTAGCAATGAAATATGTGTGGACAACATCCAACACTCATTATCCAAGCACCGTTAGGCATAACAATCACCGTTTAAACTCATGGCAAATGAATTCATCAAAAAAAAAAACACTGACTTAAATACCGAACAAAACATAAGAGGTCAGGCTCACGATTCCAAAAAAAAAAGGAATTGCACACCAAACCTACAGAACAATTGAACCATCTTGAACAATATTAAAACCACCACCCACATTAACCAACTTCTCAATCCCTTTAGAGGAATTAAAGTAATTTTATATAATCACAAAGGAATTAACCTTTCACTTATGTCCCCCCTTACTACTGGACATTTTAGAAAGTCCCTGATGAGTCAATGCTATAAAAAAATAAACTTCTAGTTTATCCTATATCTAATTGTCCATCTGTGCACATATTAACACAGGAAATTTTCACATCTCTTAATGTGACGTCCCGAAATTATTAACCTAGATTGGTTATTGTCATCAACCGGACTGATGACGTAATACCCTGATGTATCATCAGGCGTCTGAATCACCTTGTATAATTGGGTAGAATATAGGTAACCCAATTTGTTAGAGTCCCTACCTTGGCCTATCTTTCTTCGGACCAAGGAATCTATGTGAATAATATCAACTTGTCCCTGTGAATCATCAATTTTTTATGTATTCCGCTATTTTGTCACTGGCTTTTTATGGGCCTTACTTAATTCATTTTTCTAAATACCATATCATTCGCTCCTTGTACCTCAGAATGAAATAAATCATCAATGATAAAATTTATGGGTAATTTAGGGTGCCTACCATAAAGTAAATAATAAGGCGACCACCCTGTGGAGGTATGGGGAGTAATATTGTAACCCAACACCATATGCGGAACATGATGAGACCATTCTAATTTATCAGATTCTTCCAACGAACGAAGCATAGTTAACAACGTCCTATTGAACCGCCGAAATTCCATTTCCCTTGGATTGTACGCTGAAGTCTTGGACTTTTAATTCCATATTTCTGGCAAAGCGCCAGTACAACTGTGGACTCAAATGCCTTTCCCTGGTCGGAATGTAATTTGCTTGGAATTCCAAAGTCCGGTATCCATCTGTGCTGGATAGCATCAGCCACTGTATTTGCAGTCTGATCCTTGGTGGGAATAGCCACCACATACTTAGTGAAAACATCAGTCATGACTAAAACATGTTTAAAACCACAAGAATCCATGGGGAACTCCATGAAGTCCATGGCTACCAACTCCAAGGGATAGTTGGCAATTATGTGTCCATAAACAGATGTGACTTTACTAGGAGATTTAGTCAGATTACAAATTGCACAAGATCTTACCAGAGCACTTACATCCTTTGACATACCATACCAAAAAAAACGGGACTTTAATAATGACAAGGTCTTATCTCGCCCTTGATGGCCAATCTCATGGATAGCTGCTAATACTATCTAGGAGAGCATAAGGTAATATAATGGTTAGTTCATAGTGATCATTCTCACCCCCCTTTTTCATACAAAGGACCCCCTTTACGATGCAAATATTATCACGGGATAACCACAGGCGCTGTGATTCTCTGGGCCATTCGGAGGTGTCTGCCTGAGTATCCGTCTCAAGTGCTTTTATCACGGCTTGGAGCGCGGAATCTTGCAACTGGAATTGCCTGACATCTGATAATCCATAAGAGCCGCACTCCTGCAATGTCAATACCATAGTTTGGACCCGCATATCATAACTGTAAGGAGACTGTGTTAATTGAATTTGATTGATCCCAAAATCTTCATCCTCGGACAACGCTTCGCACTCTGTCTCTCCGAGCGTGACAGGTAATGGATATCGCACAAAAATCAGCATTCTTATTCAATGCGCCTACGATGCTTGATCTCATAATCGAAGATCGCCATCTGAGAGATCCATCTTTGCTCAATGGCACCCAATTGCGCTTTGTTTAAAAACGTTAAACCCTTATTATCGGTGTAAATTGTCACTTTGTTACCTAACAGATATGGTCTAAACTTTTCAGTGACGGCCCATTTCAGGCCCAATAATTCAAGTTTAAAGCTACTCTTTATGTTTTTCTCCTCTTTTCGCAGAGTTCTGCTGGCATAAGCTATTACTTTACAATTATCATTCTGTTTCTGACTTAATACTGCACCTAAACCACTAAAAGAGGCATCAATGTCCAGGATAAATGGTTTGTCAAAGTCAGGGAACCCCAGAATTGGTGCAGAGACTAATCTAGTTTGAGATCCCAAAGGAACGCTCACACTCACTATTCCAATTATAATTGGACGAGCTTATTGCCTGTCGACGATTCGAGCCTTTGGGCTTGCCAGCAGAAAAGCCCGCATTCACCATATCAATAAGAGGCTTTGCAATCTGTGAGAACCTGGGGATAAATCTCCGATAATAACCCGCCATACCCAGAAATGCCCTTACTTGCTTCACATCAGAGGGTGTATCGAGATTCTGTATGGCCGAAACTTTGGATTGTTGAGTGGCAACGCCACTACCGGAAATAGTATGACCCAAAAAAATCAACAGAATCCCTGCAGAAAACACATTTATTTGGATTAACCTTGAGACCTATCGATCTTATCCTCTCCAAGACCATACCCAACCTAACTAAGTGGTCGTTGAAATTAGTTGAAAAAATTAACATATCGTCCAAGTATACTAATAAGGATTTGAACATAAAATCAGACATGGAATTCTGCATCAAACGTGAAATGTTCCCAGAGTTAGTCAATCCCATCGGCATTCTCGTATATTCATATAATCCGAAGGGTGTACAAAAGGCAGTTTTATCAACATCTTCCTGCTTCATGGCCACCTGGTAGTAACCACTAGTTAAATCAAGAGTGGTAAACAATTTTGCGCCATTTAGCGAATCCAAATAATCATCGATGCGAGGCAAAGGGTATGCATCCTTAATAGTTTTTTTATTTAACTCCCGATAGTCCACACAGAGGCGCAAAGATCCATTCTTCTTCCTGACTAAAACCACAGGCGCAGCCCAGGGGCTGACACTCTCACGAATAACCTGTTTCTGCAGGAGATCCGCAATATGATTTTGCACCTCTGTATAGAATGCAGGCGGGATTCGCCTGTATGGCAATTTAATGGGATTAGGATCCTGTAAACGGATTTGATGCTGAACTTTATCCGTATAACCCATATCATATTCATCACAGGAAAAGACATCGTTATATTTACATAAAAGGGCCAACATCTCAGCCTTTTGAGTTGGAGACCCATGCATTTGACTAAGGTCGAATCTGTTGGAACCCACATATACATTCGAGGATCCCACCACCCCAAGTCTAACAGTACTAGACACCGCACACTCTACCGACGTTGCCGAGGTGATATTACATTCCAGTTCCCCAGTAGAGTCAATGCTACAAATATTACCCACTATCGTACCATTAGAAAGTAAAATATCTTCCTTAGTAATATTCAACACATGAATAGCACAAACCCCCCTATGCAACACAGTCACCGTATTGCAACATACAATTCCTTTCCGCAATAAAGAACGGTTAGATTCAAAAATGACATGTCGACCAAGCTAACCCCCTTTAACTCTAACCCAAACAACACCCAACGAACTAGCTCGAATATGTGACTTCCTTCCTTTAGCAGACCAAATAAAGGCTGGAAGAGAGGACGGTACAACTTTCCTGGGTACAGACGGAATTGAAAAACCCAGAATAGGTCGAAACAACCGCAGGCGGCTAAGGATATTAGTGCCGATGATAGCCTGATAATCACTATTAATATTAGAAGAAGTTTCCTTAAAGATATAGAATCCACAATCCTTGAGATAAGTACTATAAATCTCAATGTTAACGATTACATGTCCTAAGTAAGGAATAGATAAACCATTGGCAGCTTTTAGTTGCACCCAATTATCCCCATCTAACATAGATCTGGAAAGTATGCGCAAACGCACCTCTGTGATAGCCGACACCTGAGAACCTGTGTCAATGAGACACCTAAAACATTTCCGCTATAGTAACATTTTTCAGCGGGTGATCCCTATCAGCCGGTCCTGGGCTCTGTTTTCCGGCACCCAGGACGTGCCCTCTCCCTGAGTGGTGCCCATTTAACATTTGCACCCGACAATTACGCTCCCATGTCCCACACGACCGCATCTATAACATCGGAGTGGGGTCTCATGTCTAATCACCCTCTCCCGAAACTGGGGAACAGGGGCACCAGAGCGAATACCATGCTCCAGATAGCCGCCACCTGTGTGGTACCTAGAGCCTCTGTTTAACATGGATTCCAAATGTTCCACACGACTACTCAGCCCTTCAAATGCCCTGGAATCCGGTCCAGGTGCCGGGTTCACCTCAAATCGCAGAGCTCCATCTCTACAATTTAGAAAGGTGGTGGAAGGATCCCGCGACACCAAGGTCACCAACATCCCGGAACAGAGACTGTTGCTCAAGGACGCAACAAAATGATCCCGAAGGTTATTTGGATCTAGGGGAACTGAACCCTCCCTGGTCTGAGCTGAAGTGACCTTTGTGAAAATGCCCGCCAGACGATGGGAGTAAGCCAGGCAAGATTCCCCCACCCGCTGGGACGAACCAAAAAAAACGGACAAGAGAGCCTGAGCAGACCTATTGTCTCCAAATACCTTTAAGAGACCATTAAGCAGGATTTCCGGATCCTGCGATGACATCATATATAAGAAATGACAACATGCTCATGGATGGGAAACCAAACTGTCACAGTAATAACATTCACCATTAGAAACGGGAACATGTAGAAACCAAATTAAACCACAAGAACAATAGTTATCCGAAAGATACTACGACCAACCGGAGACCTCCTCATACAATCCTCCCCCCGTATGCTTCCAACCAGCGGGACCTCCTATAACAGTTAGAGCAGTATTTTGATACCATTATACTAACATCTAGTTTGATGTTAACCAGCAGTATCTCTAAAGTTAACATATTATTTTTTATTAGATTGTCTATTGTTAATGTTCCTAATTTTGGAGGAACATATTGAGAAGCAACCACTCATACTAAATTTCATCGATTTTAAAAAGCCTTTGATAGTCTACACAGAATCTCTCTGTGGAATATTCTGAGATGCTATGGAATACCAGACAAAATAATAAACATTATAAAGAGCCTCTATGATGGTTCACAGTGTGCAGTTCGCACTGATGGTGGACACAGCGACTGGTTTATGGTTGAAACCGGAGTAAAGCAAGGCTGTATTCTATCTCCGCTATTGTTTGGAGTGGCCATTGACTGGGTGATGCGAAAATGTTGCAGGGGCGAAACTGGCATCGATTGGGTAGAAAATAGTCAACTAGAAATTTGGATTTTTCAGATGATATTGCCTTGTTAAGTAGAAACAACCAAGATATGCAAAGAAAAACAGACAACTTGTCATCTATAGCATCAAAAGTTGGACTGCAGATAAGCTATGAAAAACAAATATAATGACACCTATGGCAAGTAATGCAGATATCACACTGGAATCTAAAATGATAAAAATAACAGAGCAGTTCACCTATTTGGGTAGCAATTTTGATTGCACAGGAAATGTTAAAAAGAAATTATGATACGGCAAAGCAACATAAGCTTTTAAAAGTCTAAATAAAATATGGAACTGCAAGTTATATAGTATTAAAACTAAATTACGAATTTTCAATTCAAATGTTCCTAACATATGCCAGCGAGAGTTGGAAAATGACTCAAGATATAGAAAGCAAGTTGAATGCATTTGAAAATAGATGTCTGCGAAAAATAATGAATATAAAATGGAACGAATTCAGGAGAAGTGATGAAATCAGAGACATGTCTGGTCAACCACTAGTGACAACTGTTATAAGAAAGAGAAGATGGAGATATGTTGGGCACACCTTGAGGAGAAATGATCAAAGAATATCAAAGCAGGCATGAAGTGGGATGCAAAGGGTTCAAGAAAGAGAGGTCGACTTAAGGAGACCCTGAGGCGAACTTTGCTGAGAGGCAGGAAATATCAGTCTCAGTTCCATGGAGGAGATTGAGCGGGTTGCCCAGGATAGAGCGGTATGGAGAAATTGCTTGCAGGCCCTATGTAACGATAACGGTACGAGAGGAATTATTATTATTATTATTGCTAATGAGAACTTCAACATTGCCAAAATTAACTTCAGTGGGCTAATTTTTAGTTAATATAAAATTCAAGTTAATTCTATCATGAGTAGTTTATTCAATTGTAATGATTGGATGCATTTAGTGACCAACTATGCCACCAAATTTTAAACTGGAGTCAGGTTACTTGAATTTTGCAATCAACACAACCTATTTATAACGAACACATTCTTCAAGCACACAGAAGTACACACCTATACATGGTACAGATGGCATGACTTAAATCAATTATTTCCACCACTGTTGCCAAGGACCACAAGGGGGGTAAAGAATAGTAACACTGTGACCTACAAGGCATGTTGTAAGAGCAGACTAAGGTTGGGTTCTAGGGAAGTTGCGGTACTTTGATACAATCTCACCCGGATACTCGAGTATTCGACTTGAGTCAAGTCACTTTACTAGGTCAGGATAAGCCTAAGGATAGGCGACCGGGTTCAAGGTCACCCCTTGCATGTAATAATAAGATCTGGGTTTCAATAAGAAGTGTTACATTTTCTTTCGTTGTAGTCCTAAAAGAACTGTGAAAGATTGGAAAAGATTACATTCCTTGCTGAATGTAAAATCCCATGGTCTTGTAGATAAACAACACTAATATTTTTTGTTGCTAATCAATGTTGACAAAGACAAGAAATCCATTTTTAGGCAGGCGGAAGTAGTAACGTTGACCTAGTAACAAGTCGAATACTTGGATATCCAGTTGAGATTGTATCAAAGTACTGAAGTTACCATAGTAAATAAAAGGTATCGCAGAAATCGGATGTGCTGGCCTACTTGTAGGCGCATAACTGGCAAAACGTACAATCACTTTTAGGCTCAGATCACATGCAAATCATAAAGAGTGGTTTAACAAGCGGTCAATATGGAGCGCTCAAAAGAAGAAGCAACTGATTTCATACTGGTGAGAACCAAAGAAAAGGTAAATAACACTCAAGAGCCATACCAAATATGTGCATAGACACGGCCCATTAAAAAAACTTAGAAATTGATCATTCTTATATTTATTAGGTCCGACATCACAGAAAAATGAAATAACTCACAATGTTTCAAAAATATTTACAATGGATAATTTTTTTAATTTTATGATCTGGCATTACAGAAATAAAAATCACAATATTTCCTAAATGTTCGTAGCTGATAATTCTCATGTTGAGCACTGTTGAAATTATGTAAAAACTGACAATATTTTTAAAAACATAAACAGATAATTCTTATACTTCATCACAGAAATAATGAAATAACTCACAATATTTCACAAATGTTTACAAAGGATAGTTATCAAATTTCACAGGTCTGCGGCTAATCAAATGATGAAAAAACTAGAAATGAATAATTCTCAAATTTCACAGGTCCGGGCCTATTGAATTGATGAACAAATTGAAAATTTTTCAAAAAAGAGAAATGGATAATTCTAAAATGTCACTGGTACACGGCTATTGAAATGAGGAAAAACTAAAATCATTTTTAAAAATTAGAAATTAATAATTCTGAAATATCACATGTCCACGGTTATTGAAATGATGAACAAACTGAAAATATTTCAAAAACTAGAAAGATATCTCACATTTTATGTCCGCGGCTATTGAAATTATGAAAAAAATTACTTTTTAAAAAAGAAATTTACAAATGGATAATTCTGTAATATCACAGGTTCAGGCTAATGAAATGATTAAACAACTGAAAATATTTTTTGTTAATTTTGAAATGGATAATTCTTAAATTTCACACGTACACTAAAACACAGGTACACTAAAAAACACTAAAACACACAATAACACACTAATACACTCTTTCTTTCTCAAATCCTGTTTGCCTCACAGCGTCAGGTCAAGAAGAGATTTCTAAAACGGGCCCTTGTATTCGCTTCGTAGATAGTCTCTTTCGTCGCTCTGTTATCTCTGAGGTCCATCTTTTGCGTGGCCGGCCTTTTGCTTTGTACCCATTGTATCGGAGCAGCATTGCTCTTTGAGGTGCACTGTCTGTTGGTAATCTGCTTATGTGTCCGAACCATTTAATTTGTTGTTTCTTGATGAAGTCTAGTACTGATGTCTTCATTTCTCAACCGGTCTCTTCTTGTTACACCCAGCATTCTGCATAGACACTTCATCTGTCATGACTAGTTTTCTTCTATCATTTGTTGTCAGTGTCCTCTAAGATGCTAAAACACACTAAAAAACACTAGGACATACTAAGACACACTAAAACTCACTAAAACACACTATGAGCAGATTGGAACAAGTTGTCATTCTGTGCCTTAGAACAGGACACAATCGAATCTGCACCCACATGTATACATAAATATATTTTGGCAATTCAGCCATGTGTACATGTAGATAGACACATCAGACTGCAGACCACATACTTCAAGACTGCTCCGAATATGATATACTGAGGCAAACTCACTGGCCTAACGAAAGATAAGAACAAGGAGTTTTTTTGCAAGAACTCCAGAGGAAACAACACTCGATAGAAATCTACACGGACCTCTGTGTGAGCTACAAAAGATAGTGAGGTTCATAAAAGAGACAACATTGAATATATAGACAATATTTCAAGCGAACGGAAGGAAGGAAGTACGTTGCGGTTTCTTTACATTCTCTACAAAATGTAATTTTGTATACACAATGTACAAAAACGCTCCATTTCAGCAAAAGAAGCTTAAAAGCATTTTCTGGAAAACCAGCAACTCCCAAACGCAATTAACTACACCAAAGCATAATTAGCACATTGATGTCAATACAAATCACTCTACTGCACATATCGTCATCAGGCTGGACCAGAAATGGAAAGTGGATTTTTGGGAAAAAAAGTGTCCAACTCATTGAAATGTGACATAAAACGTTTGTCAAAAATCAAACTCCAAACCATTTGATTTCAACACAAATGCTTAAAATGCACTTAGATACACCCAACACAGTTTACTAATACATATATATCCACTTGGCTTTATGGAATAATGGTCAAACATATTGAAATGCAAATGTACAAAATCGCTCATTTCAGCAAAAAAGCATTTTCTGGAAAACCAACAACTCCCAAAGCATAATTAGCACATTGATGTCAATACAAATCACTCTACTGCACATATCGTCATCAGGTCGGACCAGAAATACAAGGTACAGACCAGTATGTAGATTCGGATCACCATTTGCTGATAGGTAAAATTAAACTGAAGCTTAAGCGATACATAACATCCCATGAACATAGACACTAATATAATATAGGATACCTCAGAAGTCAAGAAACAAAGGAACAGGTCACAGTCTCTAATAAGTATGAGGTTTTGCGGCAATTAGAAGATGAGGTGAGTGCGGAAGAATGCTGGCAGCAAGCCAAAAAATATTTGGAATGAAACATGCACAGAGGTATTAGGAAAGAAGGAGCGGAATCATAAGGCATGGATAACTCCAGAAACTCTCAGGGAAATAGAAGAAAGGAAAAAGAGATTTGCAGATTTAAATAATAGCAAAACTAGAACTGCCATAGCCCAGGAAAAGTACACAGAAGCTAGCAAGAAAGTGAAGAAACAAATAAAGTTAGATAAAAGACAATACGTAGAAGATCTAGCAAGAGAAGCAGAGGTAGCTAAAGGAAAAAGAAACCTTAGGGATCTTTACAACATCACTAGAAAGCTAGCAGGAAAATACAGACCATCAAATGGGTTGATCAAAAATAGTAGTGGGGAAACTATCACTAATGTTAGAAACCAAATGGAAAGATGGATGGAATACTTCAAGGAACTCCTGAACAGACCAGCACCTACAAACCCCCAGATATCCAACCGGCAGAAATTGACTTGGACATCAACCGTGAGAAACCATCCAAGGAGGAGATTAGTAAAGCCATTAAACTTTTAAAAGATGTGAAAGCGGCCGGTCCAGATGGTATTCCAGCGGAGGCGGTTAAAGCCAACATAAACACATCCACAGAAATACTGTATAAATTATTTAGCAGAATCTGGGAGACTGAAGAAATACCAGCAAACTGGAGAGAAGGATACCTGGTGAAGCTACCAAAGAAAGGGGACCTTCAGAAGTGTGAAAACTATAGGGAATAATGCTAAGCAGAGTCATCCTGGAGAGATCTCTTTAGCCTGTTACGCCCTTGGCGTTTAGGACAACAACAAACGTACACCATTCTTCCTTGTTCATGGCCTTCCTCTGTGTTCCAGCTATGATTCATTTCCTTCAGTTCTTGCTCTATCGTTCTCCTCCAGGTCGTCTTGGGTCTTCCACGCTTTCGCCTACCCTCTGGAGTCCATCTCAGTGCAGTTTTCGTGTCGGAGCCAGTCTCCATGCGCATCACATGTCCAATCCATCTCCAGCGTCGTCTTCGGATGATAGTGCCCATATTCTCTTGTTGGCATCGTGCAAGCAATTCTTGGTTCGAGATAGTCGGCCAGTACACGCGTAAGATTTTTCGCAGACAAGTTGTATGAAAGGCGGAGAGTCTGGACATATCCTGTTCTGTCATTCCCCAGCATTCCGATCCGTATAGCAATGTTGACAGCACACAGCTGTTATAGATACTAGTCTTGGTTCTGATGCTGTATTGGGCAGATTTCCAGGCGGTCTGAAGGGTCATGAATGCACTTCGTGCCTTACTCAGTCTGTTTTTAATGTCAGATCCCGCGCCTCCTTCATTGCTAATAACACTTCCAAGGTATGTGAAAGCGATTGCATCTCGGAGGGTTTTTCCTTCTAGTTTGACTGACCCTATGTTCAGAGTCATTACTTCAGTTTTCTTCTGATTTATTTTCAGCCCAATCATCTCACTATATTGGTTAAGGCGGCAGGTCTTTTCCTGGATATCTCTATGTGTATGAGATAGGAGTGCGATGTCATCTGCAAAATCTAGGTCTTCCAGAGTGGATGTGAGCGTCCATCTAATACCTCTTGCCTTATCTTCCGTTGTTTTACGCATCACCCAATCTATGACATTGTTGAATAATAGGGCTGACATAACACATCCTTGTCACACGCCTGTTTTTACTTCAAACTTTAGTTCTGAGGTTTCAACACTGCATGCAAACTTGCTGTAGCAGCTTTTATAATATTTATAAAACACAGTGGGATTCCATACCATCTTAGGATACGCCATAGACTTTCGCGGTGTATGCTATCAAAAGCTTTTTCAAAATCTACAAGTTGATATAGAGTTTGCTTTGCCATTCTGTGCATTGCTCTATGATATTTCTAAGAGCAAATATTTGGCCTATACAGCTCCGTCCTCTGCGAAATCCTGCTTGTTCCTTTCTCAGTTTCTTATCCACAGCATCAGTAATGCGTTGTACGATGATTTTGCTTAAGATTTTACTTGGGACGGAAAACAGTGTTATTCCACGCCAATTATTATAATCGGAAAGGGACCCTTTTTGGGTATCTTGATGATGACTCCTCTGTTCCATGCATCAGGTATTATTTGGGCATTCCATATAGTAGGTAAACAAGGGGTGCAATATATTAGCTGCAAGTTCTGGGTCTATTTTGAAGCGTTTAAGTTATCATTCCCTGGTGCCTTGTTATTCTTAAGAGATTTAATTGCTGTAATGATCTCATCCCGGCTGGGTGTTTTAATGCTAATTTCTAATTCCTCTGTTGGTTCTGGTATGTCTGCTACTACCGTTGGCGGTGGTCTGTTTAGAAATTCTTTAAAATGCTCTGTCCATCGTATTTCTTGTTCCTTTTCCGTTGTCAATAGTATTCCATTCTTATCCTTTATGAGAGCATTTGATCTCCTGTAATGTTTCCCGCTTATTAGCTTTGTAATTTTGTACACTGTTCCTTGATCACACTTTTTTGCTACTTCTTCTGCCTGTACTGCCAGGTCTTCAACATACATTCTTTTGTCAGCTCTCACAGCCCGTTTGATTTTTTTACTTGCGCTTTTGTACTGTTCTTGGTATCTTGCTTTCAGTCTTTCGGACTTTGCTTCTAACAATTTCTTTTTAATATTCTTCGGCTGTCTATTATTTTCCATGTTGTTGGTGTTATCCATTCTTTTATTTTCTTTGTGCGGTACCCTAGACATGCTTCACTGCTCTTGCTAGATGTTCAGTATATATATATGGAACTGCAGTAAAAATATTTGATTGGCAAAACACGTAATTACAAAGTATTGTAGTTTTACAAATTACAAAAACAATGACAAAATACAGCAACGTTTCGACCAACAAGGCTTTTATCAAGCAAACGAACAAACAGGAGTGACAAATTAAAATGAAACACAAATGGACGACCAAATACAAACGTATCTAAGTAAAATCTGGAATAAAAACGAATAACGAAATAAATGTAACACAAAAACACACATAAAAACTAGAAATAGAAAGGAAAAGAAACAATGAAACATCTAGTAAATATATAACTTGAATACATGCAACATATACCCATATAGATTACAAAGCATGGGAAGAGAAAGTACTAAGAAGCATAAGAATGGAATATAACATGAATACATGCAACATATACCCATATAGATTACAAAGCATGGGAAGAGAAAGTACTAAGAAGCATAAGAATGTAATACGTTGAGCCCGCGTGGTCGCAAGGTACCATACAAAGAAATCAACCGATTCTCCAGAGCAAATCGACTGCGATCATCCGAGGAACATGATCGGATGGCTGTGACCTGGACATCGTGAGCACCTAAATGGCCAGTATCATTGAAATGGGTGGCTACAGGGTCACAGAGCATTGGCGTATGTCGCGTAAGTGTTGGGCGAATCGGTCACTGAGCCTCTTGCCTGTCTCGCCGATATAAGCCTTGTTACACCGCTTACAGATAATGGCATAGATAAGATTACGGACTCGCATGTGAACCCATCGTCAATAAGAAACGTGCCTAAAGGAAAGATACAGTACGCGTCTGTATCACATAAGCACACGTGTTGCAACGCCGACGACCACACTGGACAGTGCCAAAATGAGTCTGGATATTGGACTTAAGGCGACTGTGTACCAACATATCCTTAAGACTTCTGTCCCGTCTGTAAGACACCAAAGGATAGTTGGGGAAGACAGAACGGGTCTCAGGATCTGATCTAAGAAGAGACAGATGACGGAATAAAACATTTTTCACCAGGGAACTATGGGGGTGGTAAGTTAAGATAAGTTTTACTCTGTCAGAGTTAGTAGTCCTATGCTGACTGGTAAGGGCCTGCTGGCGAGTGATTTTCTGAACTCGATGCATAGCCGAGACAAGCACCCTCTCCGGGTATAGGCGCCTACAAAAGAAATTAAGCATCTCGCGAGCTCTCTCAAGAAAATCATCGTCCTCACTACAAAGGCGACGAAGGCGTAAGAGCTGCGAGAATGGCAAAGAGTCACGACAAGCCCGGGGATGGGAAGAAGTATAGAGGAGAAAACTATGTGCATCAGTAGGCTTGTAATATACTGATGTAGTGATAGCGGATAGGCGTAAGGTGATAGTAATGTCAAGAAAGTTGACACAAGTAGTGGAGATGTAAGAAGTAAAACGAATAGAAGGGTTGAAAACATTAATGAAATTAATGAAGCGTGACAAATCGGCTTCAGGCATATCAGTGATGCCAATACAGTCATCAATGTATCTGTGATAGACAGACGGAAGGGGGCCATCATATGTAGTCCATACTAGGTGTTCAAGATAACCCATGAAAAGACAAGCATAACTAGGTCCCATTTTAGTACCCATGGCGACCCCACTGGTCTGCTCAAAGAATTGGTCATTAAACTGAAATGAGTTAAGAGTGAGAACTAGTTCCGTAAGACGAAGGAGAGCAGAAGTTGACACAAGTGGATTAGTTCTCCTATTGAGAAAGAACTGGAGAGCTATATAGATGCTATGTTGTCCCATGTTCTATCTATGTTGTCAGTTTCATCCGTAGTTTCATTACTTTCTAGGGCTTGGAATCTGTTCTTTATCTGCATTATAAACTTATCACTGTCTTTTAGTCTATCCACATCGAACCTCTTTTGGAAGTTTGTTGTCCTGTTTTTCGTAGTGTAAGTTTTACATAAGCTGTGACTAGGTAGTGGTCGCTACTAACATCTGCACCTCTCTTGACTACAACATCTAGCAGCGAGCGTCTCCAGGGTCCATTTATCATTATATGGTCTATTTGGTTTTTATTTTTATCTCTGCCATTAGGGAATACCATGTTAATTTGTGGATATCTAAATGTTGAAATAGGGTTCCTCCTATAATGAGATTGTTCATGCTGCAGAAGTTTACTAAACGTTCCCCATTTTCGTTCATCATACCACATCCATATTTTCCAATAGTTCTATAACTATGCGTGTTGTCTTGTCCGACCTTCGCATTGAGATCTCCCATAACAATGATAACATCATGGAATGGTGACTTGTCTAATTCTGCTTGTAGGTTTTCGTAGTACGAGTCTTTCTTTGTATCTTCGCTATCATTAGTTGGCGCATAGTATTGTAGGATTGTGATGTTTGTATGCTTCCCCTTTCTTCTGATCTTAATCAAGCGGCTGCTGATAGGTTTCCATTCTAACACACTTTTCCACGCATTTTCTTAGGATTACTGCTACTCCTTCATGGTGTAGGTCATCGTCTCGTCCAGAAAAAGGACTGTTTCACCTGTTGCAGTGGTACTTCTTCCATTTCCTGTCCATCTGCTCTCCTAACCCTAGGATATGTAGATTATATCTTCTCATTTCTGCTGTTATTTGTGATAGTTTTCAGTTTCGTACACTGTTCTTACATTCCAGCATCGAATTCTGGTCTTGGATTTGGCATTCAGGACTTCCGTCCTCATGACAGTAGCTTCCTTTCGGCTTTCCCCACTTCCAGTCATAGACTGAGAGATGCCATCGATATAAAGCTAAGAGATGAACAGGCAGGCTTCCGACCAAATAGATCCTGTGCTGAGCCACATTACGTATAATAATAGAGCAAAGTATTGAATGGAAATCCCCACTTTATATCGGATTTGTGAATTATGAGAAGGCTTTTGACAGTATTGATAGGGAAACCCTTTGGAAATTAATAAGGCATTATGGAATCCCACAGAAAATTATTAACCTAATAAAAGCAACATATACAGATATGATATGTAGAGTTCTTCATGAAGGTAAACTAACAGATACTTTTGGAATAGAAACAGGAGTGCGCCAGGGATGCCTTCTATCACCTTTGTTGTTTTTACTGACAATAGACTGGATTATGAAGACCACAGTAACTAACACCAGAAATAGAATCCAATGGACTCTGACAGAGCAACTAGATGATCTGGACTTCGCTGATGATATAGCCCTTCTGTCACATCAGATGCAGGATAAGCTAAACACATTGAATCAAAGGTCCCAGCAACTAGGGCCGAACATTCATAAGGGAAAGACAAAGATATTGAGAATTAACCAAGCAAACGACAACTCGATCTCCTTGGGGGAAATCCCACAGCAACTCCCAAACGCAATCATACACATATTTGGACAGCAACGTAGACAAAGAGGGTGGAACAGATAGAGATGTTAAAATAAGAATACAGAAGGCAAGAGGAGCTTTCATTGCACTGGGAAACATTTGGAAGTCCAAAGAAATCAAATCTAGAAAATAAATTAGAATATTTAACTTTAATGTTAAAGCAGTTCTACTGTATGGTTCAGAAACATGGAGAACAACTAAAACAATAGCGCATAAATTGCAAACATTCATCAACTGGTGTCTGCGCAGAATAGAGGGAATAAGATGGTATGATAGGGTCACAAATGAGGAACTTATGGAGAGAACAAGACAGATTCCAGTGAACGAACAGGTTAAAAAAGACGCTGGCGCTGGATAGGACACACTGGGAATAAAAACGAATAACGAAATGGAGATTTATGTCAATATAAATCACTCTACTGCACATATCGTCATCAGGCCGGACCAGAAATACAAGGTACAGACCAGTGGATTTTTGGAAAAAAGTGTCCAACTCATTGAAATGTGACATAAAACGATTGTCAACAACTCAAACTCCAAACCATTTGATTTCAACACAAATGCTTAAAATGCACTTAGATACATCCAACACAATCTACTAATACATATATATCCACTTGGCTTTATGGAATAATGGTCACATCCATCCGATCGTGTTCCTCGGATGATCGCAGTTGATTTGCTCTGGAGAATCGGTTGATTTCTTTGTATGGTACCTTGCGACCACGTGGGCTCAACGTATTACATTCATATGCTTCTTAGTACTTTCTCTTCCCATGCCTTGTAATCTATATGGGTATATGTTGCATGTATTCAAGTTATATTTTTATTTGTTTCTCTTCCGTTCTATTTCTAGTTTTTATGTGTGTTTTTTGTGTTACATTTATTTCGTTATTCTTTTTTATTCCCAGTTTTCCGTTTTTATTTCCAGATTTTCATTAGAAACGTTTGTTTTGGTCGTCCACCTATTTAGTTTTTTTAATTTGTCACTCCTGTTGTTCGTTTGCTTGATAAAGGCCTTGTTGGTCGAAACGTTGCTGTATTTTGTCATTGTTTTTGTAATTTGTAAAACTACAGTACTTTGTGATTACGTGTTTTGCCAATCAAATAGTTTTACTGCAGTCTCATTTATTTTGTGGAATAATGGTCAAACATATTGAAATGCAAATGTACAAAAACGCTCCATTTCAGCAAAAGAAGCTTAAAAGCATTTTATGGAAAACCAGCAACTCTCAAACGTAATTAACTACACCAAAGCATCATTAGCACATTGATGTCAATAAAAGTCACTCTACTGCACATATCGTCATCAGGCTGGACCAGAAATGGAAAGTGGATTTTTGGGAAAAAAAGTGTCCAACTCATTGAAATGTGACATAAAACGTTTGTCAAAAATCAAACTCCAAACCATTTCATTTCAACACAAATGCTTAAAGTGCACTTAGATACACCCAACACAGTCTACTATATGGCCCTTTTCATCTTTACAGACGGTCAACAGGCAAGTGTTTTACTGTGACAACTTCTGAGTTTTCGCTTTTCTCTCTTGTCGTTCAGCTCGTACATAAGTCTCTTCTCAAAAGACTCTGCACCCTTCCGTAATTTGGCTTTCCACACAACTCTGTCATCAGCTAGTCCCTCCCATGTGCTGGGATCTCTAGAAACGTTTTTCATTGAGGTTTTGCAGACATCTTACTTTATGGAATAATGGTCAAACATATTGAAATGCAAATGTACAAAAACGCTCCATTTCAGGAAAAGAACCTTTAAAGCATTTTCTGGAAAACCAGCAACTCTCAAACGCAATTAACTACACCAAAACATGATTAGCACATTGATGTCAATAAAAGTCACTCTACTGCACATATCGTCATCAGGACGGACCAGAAATGGAAAGTGGATTTTTTTTTTTAAAGTGTCCAATTATTGAAATGTGACATAAAACGTTTGTTAAAAAATCAAACTCCAAACCATTTGATTTCAACACAAATGCTTAAAATGCACTTAGATACACCCAACACAGTCTACTATTATATATATATACCCACTTGGCTTTATGGAATAATGGTCAAACATATTGAAATGCAAATGTACAAAACGCTCCATTTAAGCAAAAGAAACTTAAAAGCATTTTCTGGAAAACCAGCAACTCTCAAACGCAATTAACTACATCAAAGCATGATTAGCACATTGATGTCAATAAAAGTCACTATACTGTACATATCGTCATTACGCTGGACCAGAAATGGAAAGTGGATTTTGGAAAAAGTGTCCCAAATCATTGAAATGTGACATAAAACGTTTGCTTTTGATTTAAAAATTTTAAATGCAGATCAAACATATTAATATACAATGGCTAAAATCGCGTCCATTTCAGCAAAAGCTTAAAAGCATTTTCTTGAAAACCAGCAACTCTCAAACGCAATTAACTACACCAAAGCATGATTAGCACATTGATGTCAATAAAAGTCCTCTACTGCACATATCATCATCAGGCCCGGGCCAGAAATGGAAAGTGGATTTTGGAAAAAAGTGTCCAACTCATTGAAATGGGTGAAAAAATAAAAACCTTGATTTAAAAAAGGAATTTAAAAAAAGTCAAACAAAAATTGAAATGCAAAAATTTTGCAAAAAAAAGCTCCATTTCAGCAAAAAAACTTAAAAGCATTTTCTGGAAAACCATCAACTCTCAAACGCATTAACTACACCAAACATGATTAGCCATTGATGTCAATAAAGTCACTCTACTGCACATATCGTCATCAGGCCGGACCAGAAATGGAAAGTGGATTTTGGAAAAAAGTGTCCAACTCATTGAAATGGGACAAAACGTTTGTCAAAAAATCAAACTCCAAACCATTTGATTTAAACACAAATGCTTAAAATGCACTTAGATACACCCAACACAGTCTACTATTACATATATATTTTCCCCTTGGCTTTATGGATAATGGTCAAACATATTGAAATGCAAATGTACAAAAACGCTCCATTTAAGAAAAGAAACAAAAAGCATTTTCTGGAAAATCAGCAATTTTCAAACGCATTTAACTACACCAAAACATGATTAGCACATTGATGTCAATAAAAGTCGCTATACTGCACATATCGTCATCAGGCCGGACCAGAAATGGAAAGTGGATTTTGGAAAAAAGTGTCCAACTCATTGAAATGTGACATAAAACGTTTGTCAAAAAATCAAAACTCCAAACCATTTGATTTCAACACAAATGCTTAAAATGCTTTGATACACCCAACAGTCTACTATTACATATATATTTCGACTTGGCTTTATGGAATAATGGTTAAGAAAAATGTCCGAGGGCCGCAGTGATATGATTTTACCCAATGGACGCATGGCTAGTGCTTATCTTATCTTATCTCATCCACATTTGCCGTGAAGCGGCGTGGGAGAGTTAGTTTTCTATCTTGTGCCAGGTGTGTTGCGTTTGACGTTGTCAGTCCATGCTTTCACATGGACTCTGAAATGTTATCTATCCTTCGTGTTCTTAGCCTGCCTCGTGCTCTGCTCCATGAGTGTCGATTATTATAGGCACGTGATGGTACTAAATGTGGTTCCATTCTCACAGATGGCCGAACCCTTGATTCTTTGCTTCTCGGTGTACTGTATGCATGGTATAGTACCAACGATGCTTCTGATATTCTCGTTTCTCACTCTATCTCTCCTTGTAACGTTGACAGCTCTTCGTAGACATCTCATTTCACATGTTGTAATCTTTCTTTCTTGTGTCTTAGTCAGGTGCCATGTTTGGCACTGATAGCCGAGAGTTGGAATAAATATGCAGTTTATCAGTTGTCGTTTGACTGCCATGTTAATGCTTGGATGTTTTAATAGTGGTGACAGTTGGTATGTCACTGCATTTGCTTCTGGCATCTAGTCTCGATTTCTCTGTTCATCTTTCCATCTGCTGTGAATATACTCCCGAGATATTTGAATTCTGGAGTCTGTTGTATTTTGACATTATTCACGTGTATTTTTAGTTGACCTGTTGACCTACTTATTGTCATGACTTCTGTTTTGGAGGTGTTAATTTTCATGTCATATTTTTCGCATGTCGCTTGCAGTGCATTTATGTGTTGTTGAAGTTTGTGTTCGTTGTTGTAAATTATACTCTGATCATCTGCAAAGAGTAGTTTATTGATTAAATTGTAGTTGTTATCGAGGTTGTTATCTGTCTTGCATGGTTAGTGCTGTCACCACAACACTGTTCAGGTTAGGATTTTTTATTAATTCCACCCCCCTCCCTTCCTCCTCCCGCCCCTTTCCCGTGACATAAAAAAACATATTTGCCCTTACCGAAGACTGAACTAGGATTTCCCAGTAATAACCCTTCCCTATCCTCTATCTTTGTGACACTATTCCAAGATTTATAATTTAAACAGACAAAAATATTTATCTATAGTCTGTCCATTAATTCGTGAGCACGTTTGAAATTGATTTTCTCGTAAACTACCTGTTGGATCTCAGTGATTTTTTGCAAGCAGCCTTAGAATATCCATGACGCTAGAGAAATATTTTTTTCCAAGAAAATTTGATGTAGTTTGAAATATTTCTCTTCAGGTTATATTAAAATCAACCTCACCGGATTGTACACAATAGTAACAGATCTACGGTACACAGACGCGTTGTTCTAAAAATACATTATGGTAACATAGAAATATCGTGAGTATACAACAATTTCACGAAATCCCGTGCACCTAACCCAGTCGACTTTGAAAGCGGAAAGCATATGACGTTATAATTGGGATACCGTTGTATAGTTATAGGCGTATCTCGCTATTTGTATGAAGCTATTGTATCATATTTGTTGGCTTATCAAAACTGACATTGATATCACATTCATAATGAGTCTGAAGTGACATTTATAACAATGCAGAAGGTTACAGTTTTACTATACCAACACTTCCGTAGGGAATCTAAGAGAGGTCATCTATATTGCGATATTCATAACCCTGAGAAACGAACGCAACTGGCGCTTGGTCTGAATAGAGAATCCTTTTCCCGATGGATTAAACAGGACACAAAGTGCACTAATGTCAAGCAAGGAAGGAAAAGAACAATTGACGACTTTGACATAGATGTCATAAGACGGGAGCTCTTGAAAATGTTTGCGACAAATCAACTTGTTACTCTCAGGAAACTGAAATTAAAACTGCAATCAGATTGCAGCATAGACATTTCTAAAAGTACTCTATGGAAAATTGTAAGAGCTGCCGGCTTCACCTTCAGAAAACTATAGGCGGCAGGAATATTATTTGGGAAAAGCCACATTTCATTGCTGCCCGAAGTAAATACCTGAGGCAGATCCGTGAGCGGCGGAGGCAAGGCTATGCTATTGTATATTTGGACGAACCCTTGGTCAATGCTCACCACACCAATGCTAAAGAATGTCAATCAGTAGACGGTGAACAGAAAAGAAAATACCAAGCAGCAAAGGCCAGCGTATTATACTAACATATGCAGGAAGTAGTGAAGAAGGTCTTGTCCATGACGCTGGACTTATTTTCCAATCAAAAAGTACCGACGGTAGGGACTACCACACAGAAATGAATGGACATATTTTCAGGCACTGGATGGAGAAAGATCTACTTCCAATTCTAAACAGACCATCATGCTTGGTAATGGATAATGCATCCTATCACAACGCAGTATCAGCGGAAGACAAAGTACCAACTGCATCAAATACAAAAGATCAAATTAGGACTTGGCTTGCTAAGGAAAATGTCAGCTTCGATGATACATATTTGAAACCCGAGTTGTTGCACCTGGTGAGGATGACAAATAAGACAAAAGTGTTTCATATTGACAAAATCATTGCGGAATACGGCCACACGTCTTTGCGACTACCTCCATATCATGCTCAATCCGATAGAGCTTGTCTGGGCTAAAGTAAAAGGGGAAGTTGCCGAACAGAACAGGACGTTTAAAATGTGTGATGTTGAAGTTCTGACACGTGAGTCCTTCTCAATGATAGACATGCAGTTCTGGAAGAAGTGTGTTGAACATGTGCTCCGAGAGGAAGACGAGTACTGGCACCGAGATGGATTACAATTTGTCCAGCCAGTAACAATTATCAACCTCATGGAATCGTCAGATTCGGGATGATACAAATCATATTTTGATTACAGACTGAGAAATAGCAACGTATACATTTCCATATCCAAATGCGTCTACCATCATACAATTTGTGGTGAAGTTAAGACACCCTGGGGTCTAATGGTGACCGAAGGGGAGGACTAACTGTTGCATATTGTATCCAAGTTCACGATTGCACATAAAGGGCAACACACTTAATTACTTGACCTATCAAGTTAATATGGAGATACACCTATGAATAGAATTGACATGGACAAATTCTGGGATACTGTAAAATCTAAAATTTGAGCCCTGTATTTGCAATTGTCATAAAAGATCAAAGGAATTCGGCGATGTGCAAAATCCGTAGCATCTATGGACTACTGGTTAGCTTTATTTTAGCGTCATGGATATTCTAAGGCTGCATGCAAAAATCACTGAGATCCAACAGGTAGTTTTCGAGAAAATCAATTTCAAACGTGCTCACGAATTAATGGACAGACTATAGCAACGCTACTTATACATATATCGATATCTTACTGCTATATATATCCTATACATCACCATGTTATTAGAAATGTTATCTGGCACATCTTGTGATAACAGATATAAAATGTGATACGCAAAAAATTAGATCATAAATCTATAGCTGTTTATGATTTCCAGGCATTGAGATCTGGTTTCTCTGGCTAAAAGCCAAACTAATTATCATAGCTATCTACGAAGCCTCATACAAGGTCCTGCTTTAGAAATCTCTTCTTGACCTGATGTTGTGAGGTAAACAGGACTCGAGAGAGACAGAAAGAAAGAAAGTGTATTGGTTCGCTAGGTACACGATCACAACAACTTAATCAATTTCTGTTGTTAATAAGACTTGTATTTAGTCACCATTTTGTTAGTTCATATCTCCATGGTCTCCGATAACATAAAGCTGGTGGGCTCAGGTAATACTTCAGGAATTAAAACACAATGGAACGTGATCCTCGCATTCAATTATTGTTAGATTTTTTTCCCGATCCAGAAGCACTTTAGCTTTTCAGCTTTCGGCTCGATGCCATGGACATCGTAACCTTGGGCTCGATGCCATGGACATCGTAACCCTTCGGCTCGATGCCATGGACATCGTAACCCTTCGGCTCGGTGCCATGGACATCGAAACCCTCTTCGGTTCGGTGCCACGAACACCGTAAATCTGGGGAATGTGTGGCTTTTTCTGCCATCCCGCGGAATTGAACCCGCACATAAGAGGATAGTCACCGTTGTCCAACGCGCTACGAACACACTGGGCAGACAGGTAATTATTATTAGATAAAGACATTCATTTAAAAAAGTAAGAAGCATGCTAAATCAGGGTTATATTATATAACAAGTTCAGTTTAACATTCAGGAATTATTAACATTTTAAATCAATAAATAACAATGGGCTCGTAGAATTGTGCAAGATTGCAGAAAAACTTGCAATGTTCTATCAAACACTTATAAAAACTAGCCCTCATTAAACAGGAATTTGGTATTCCCGTCTGAGTTAGTCGACCTTATGTTGCCACGTGCCACGCATAAACAAATAAAAGATAATAGAGATATTTCTGTTTATAACTTCCGACATTGAGATCTGGTTTCTATGGCTACAAGCTAAACTAATTCTCATAGTGTTCTATGTTGGTTGTCTAGGTGACCGATCACAACTCTTAAACCAAGTTCTGTAGTTCATATTAATGTTTAGTTTCTTTGTTGATATGTCGGTGAGCTTCTGTATCTTAAGTGGTAGTGAGCTCGATCATAACCCAAGTGTACCTGGTTCAAACACCACGGCAGGCAGTTTGGAAGCAAATTTGTTCACGTGGAATTTTATGAACGGTAAAACACAGACATCACCGTTCAGAAAGCAATAGCAGATTCATTATCATCAAATATCTTGTCCTGAGCAGAACTATGCCACCCCAACAGTCCTTCGAATTTATCTCTTCATAGGTCAGTTGTCCCTGCAGCCGTCATGCTCAAACCATCAGTTACATCCTGAATCCATTTTCTCTATGGTCT
Source organism: Arion vulgaris (assembly GCA_020796225.1). Classification (NCBI taxonomy): domain Eukaryota; kingdom Metazoa; phylum Mollusca; class Gastropoda; order Stylommatophora; family Arionidae; genus Arion; species Arion vulgaris. The sequence continues at coordinate 39,509,946 of CM036770.1, forward strand.
TCCTCTTCTCATTTGCCGAAATGCTCCTTCCATTATGGTCTTCTGCCCGCCTGTCCAGCGTGTTCGTAGCGCGTTGGACGACATGTGACAAGCCCTCTGTGAGTGCGGGTTCAATTCCGCGGGCTGGCAGAAAAGTCACAGTTTTCACAGATTTACAGTGTTCGTGGCACTGAACCGAAGGGTTACGATGTTCTGGCACCGAGCCGAAGGATTCGATGTTCGGCACCGAGCCGAAGGATTACGATGTTCATGGCACCGAGCCGAAGGGTTACGATGTTCATGGCACCGAGCCGAAGAAAATTGGTCTTCTCCAGCCCTTTGTCTTTCTTTACATGTCCAAAATACTTTTGTTTTTCCATTATCCTTTATAGGATTTAGCCATCAAAAAAGTAAACGAGTTGTTGATTTTCTAGTTACCACTTATACGTTCAGTAGTTTGCCATTACTTTCTGAACGGTGGTGTCTCTTTTACCTTTCGTTAAATTCCCCGAAATGAATTTCACGATTTTCCTGCAACTTTTCCACGCGCTGTTTGAACCCGGTACACTTGCAGGTGTGACAATAAGAGACAAAATTAGAAATGAAGAAATCAGAAGAAGACTGAATGTGAAACCAGTCATGCAATTCATAAAAGAACAACAGATTAAATGGTTTGGACACTTGACTAAGAATGTCCTGGTATCGCCTACCACAGAGAGCCACACAGAAAAAGTATAATACGTACAAGGCAAGAGAAGACCACGCAAAGATGGAGCTATTTCATCAAGAACAGTCTTACGAAAATAAATATCAGCTTACAAAGTGCCTTAAACAAGCACCTACAAGATCACTACGTTCTCCCCCACCCCCACCCCCACCCCCAGATACTTTTACAAAGAAGTAAAATGATGGAAGAGAAGAAGAAGAAGAAGAAGACACATGTGTTATGATAAGCTTTCGCACAGTTTAACCTATAGACACACACACACACACACACTAGTAATACTTTCTTCATTTTCTCAGAATCATGACTTCGGGACCTACATTTCTATATGTACATTGTAGAGAGTTCTGGTCTTCTTACAGAACTAGAAATCTACAAGTCTAGACGTGTAGTGTAATTCTTTGTGTTGTGGAGACTCCTACTCAGGTGGGGTCTATTACAGGTAGTAAAGAGGGTTTTACAAAAAGAACGAACACAACTAACAACAAACAACTACAGTACTTTGTAATTACGTGTTTTGCCAACTAACAACAAACAACTTTCAAAATGTGAATGCTCATGCACTGAAAATAGGATTTCAAAAAGCTATTTAAAATATGTAAATTTGAATAAGTTCTGGTTATCTATTCAAGTGTTGGAAAATATGGTTTGACAGGAATGTTACACATAAAAACGTGATCTGCATAGCTTATAGAAATATAACATTTATGTTGAACAAATTAATTATGGTAATATTATAAATATGTTTGTTATTATTTAACAAATATTATATGCATTGAAATGCATAACTAGTACATACATACAGCCAGTTATTGGGTCATGTAGTTTCGTATCAATCAATAAGATATTTGTAATAACCGTGTTGATTGACGGTTAACTCAGATCTGAGTTATGTGGAAAGTAATATTGAGCAAGGGCGCAGAGCCTTTAGAGAAGAGACTTATATGAGCTTTAAGACAAGAGAGAAAAGCAAAACTCAGAAGTTGTCACAGTAAAACACTTCCAACTGAGTGTCTGTAAAGATGACAAAGGCCGGAAAATATAGATATAAGGTTAAATAAGAGCTGTGGCTAAAGTTGAACATATATCATTTATTACAATGTTGAATAAAATATGTTGACATATTGAAGTCTTAGACGTAATAATAATATGGAAAGCAGGTTGAAAAATAACTAAGGAGATACTAGTGGAGAAAGAACTAAACAGATACTAGTGGAGAAAGAACTAAACAGATACTAGTGAAGAAAGAAGTAAACAGATACTAGTGAAGAAAGAACTAAGGAGATGCTAGTGAAGAAAGAACTAAGGAGATACTAGTGAAGAAAGAACTAAACAGATACTAGTGAAGAAAGAACTAAGGAGATACTTAGTGAAGAAAGAACTAAACAGATACTAGTGAAGAAAGAAGTAAACAGATACTAGTGAAGAAAGAACTAAGGAGATACTAGTGAAGAAAGAACAAAGGAGATAATAGTGAAGAAAGAACTAAGGAGATACTAGTGAAGAAAGAACTAAACAGATACTAGTGAAGAAAGAACTAAAAAGATACTAGTGAAGAAAGAACTAAACAGATACTAGTGAAGAAAGAACTAAACAGATACTAGGGAAGAAAGAACTAAAAAGATATTCTAGTGAAGAAAGAACTAAGCAGATACAAGTGAAGAAAGAACTAAGGAGATACTAGTGAAGAAAGAGCTAAACAGATACTAGTGAAGAAAGAAATAAGGAGATACTGGTGAAGAAAGAACTAAGCAGATACAAGTGAAGAAAGAACTAAGGAGATACTAGTGAAGAAAGAACTAAACAGATACTAGTGAAGAAAGAACTAAACAGATACTAGTGAAGAAAGAACTAAGGAGATACTAGTGAAGAAGAACTAAGGAGATACTAGTGAAGAAAGAACTAAACAGATACTAGTGAAGAAAGAACTAAACAGATACTAGTGAAGAAAGAGCTAAACAGATACTAGTGAAGAAAGAACTAAACAGATACTAGTGAAGAAAGAACTAAACAGATACTAGTGAAGAAAGAGCTAAACAGATACTAGTGAAGAAAGAACTAAGCAGATACTAGTGAAGAAAGAACTAAACAGATACTAGTGAAGAAAGAACTAAACAGATACTAGTGAAGAAAGAACTAAACAGATACTAGTGAAGAAAGAGCTAAACAGATACTAGTGAAGAAAGAACTAAGCAGATATTAGTGAAGAAAGAACTAAACAGATACTAGTGAAGAAAGAACTAAACAGATACTAGTGAAGAAAGAACTAAGGAGATACTAGTGAAGAAAGAACTAAGGAGATACTAGTGAAGAAAGAACAAAGGAGATACTAGTGAAGAAAGAACTAAACAGATACTAGTGAAGAAAGAACTAAACAGATACTAGTGAAGAAAGAACTAAGGAGATACTAGTGAAGAAAGAACTAAGGAGATACTAGTGAAGAAAGAACTAAGGAGATACTAGTGAAGAAAGAGCTAAACAGATACTAGTGAAGAAAGAACTAAGCAGATACTATTGAAGAAAGAAAGAACTAAACAGATACTAGTGAAGAAAGAACTAAACAGATACTAGTGAAGAAAGAACTAAACAGATACTAGTGAAGAAAGAAAGAACTAAACAGATACTAGTGAAGAAAGAATTAAGGAGATACTAGTGAAGAAAGGACTAAGAAGATACTAGGGGATAAAGAACTAAACAGATACTAGTGAAAAAAGAACTAAACAGATACTAGTGAAGAAAGTACTAAGCATATACTAGTGAAGAAAGAACGAATCAGATACTAGTGAAGAAAGAAAGAACTAAACAGAAACTAGTGAAGAAAAAACTAAACAGATACTAGTGAAGAAAGAACTAAACAGATACTAGTGAAGAAAGAACTAAACAGATACTAGTGAAGAAAGAATTACAGATACAAGTGAAGAAAGAACTAAGGAGATACTAGTGAAGAAAGAACTAAACAGATACTAGTGAAGAAAAAACTAAGCAGATTCTAGTGAAGAAAGAACTAAGAAGATACTAGTGAAGAAAGAACTAAGCAGATACTAGTGAAGAAATAACTAAGCAGATTCTAGTGAAGAAAGAACTAAACAGATACTAGTGAAGAAAGAACTAAGGAGATACTAGTGAATAAATAACTAAGCAGATACTAGTGAATAAAGAACTAAGGAGATACTAGTGAAGAAAGAACTAAACAGATACTAGTGAAGAAAGAAAGAACGAAACATATACTAGTGAAGAAAGAACTAAACATATACTAGTGAAGAAAGAACTAAACAGATACTAGTGAAGAAAGAACTAATCAGATACTTGTGGAGAAAGAACTAAACAGATACTAGTGAAGAAAGAACTAAGGAGATGCTAGTGAAGAAAGAACTAACCAGATACTAGTGAAGAAAGAACTAAGGAGATACTAGTGAAGAAAGAACTAAACATATACTAATGAAGAAAGAACTAAACATATACTAGTGAAGAAAGAACTAAACAGATACTAGTAAAGAAAGAACTAAACAGATACTAGTGAAGAAAAGAACTAAACAGATACTAGTGAAGAAAAGAACTAAAGGAGAAACTAGGGGGAGAAAGAACTAACAGATACTAGTGAAGAAAGAATTAAGGAGATACTAGTGAAGAAAGGACTAAGGAGATACTAAGGGATAAAGAACTAAACAGATACTAGTGAAGAAAGAACTAAACAGATACTAGTGAAGAAAGTACTAAGCATATACTAGTGAAGAAAGAACTAAACAGATACTAGTGAAGAAAGAACTAACCAGATACTAGTGAAGAAAGAACTAAACAGATACTAGTAAAGAAAGAACTAAACAGATACCAGTGAAGAAAGAACTAAGGAGATTCTAGTGAAGAAAGAACTAAACAGATACTAGTGAAGAAAGAACTAAACAGATACTAGTCAAGAAAGAACTAAACAGATACTAGTGAAGAAAGAACTAAAAGATACTAGTGAAGAAAGAACTAAACAGATACTAGTGAAGAAAGAACTAAACAGATACTACTGAAGAAAGAACTAAGGAGATACTAGTGAAGAAAGAACTAAGGATATACTAGTGAAGAAAGAACTAAACAGATACTAGTGAAGAAAAAACTAAGGAGATACTAGTGAAGAAAGAACTAAACAGATACTAGTGAAGAAAAGAACCAAGGAGAAACTAGTGAAGAAAGAACTAAACAGATACTAGTGAAGAAAGAAATAAGGAGATACTAGTGAAAAAAGAACTAAGTACATACTAGGGGAGAAAGAACTAAGCTGATACTAGTGAAAAAAGAACTAAGTACATACTAGGGGAGAAAGAACTAAGCTGATACTTTGTGAAGAAAGAACTAAGCAGATACTAGTGAAGAAAGAACTAATGAGATACTAGTGAAGAAAGAACTAAACAGATACTAGTGAAGAAAGAACTAACCAGATACTAGTGAAGAAAGAACTAAGGAGACTCTATGAAGAAAGAACCAAAAAGATACTAGTGAAGAAAGAACTAACAGATACTAGTGAAGAAAGAACTAAACAGATACTAGTGAAGAAAGAACTAAGGAGATACTAGTGAAGAAAGAACTAAGGATATACTAGTGAAGAAAGAACTAAACAGATACTAGTGAAGAAAGAACTAAACATATACTAGTGAAGAAAGAACTAAACAGATACTAGTGAAGAAAGAAAGAACTAAGGAGATACTAGTGAAGAAAGAAAGAACTAAACAGATACTAGTGAAGAAAAGAACTAAACAGATACTAGTGAAGAAAGAAAGAACTAAACAGATACTAGTGAAGAAAGGAAGAACTAAACAGATACTAGTGAAGAAAGAAAGAACTAAACAGATACTAGTGAAGAAAGAAAGAACTAAACAGATACTAGTGAAGAAAGAAAGAACTAAACAGATACTAGTGAAGAAAGAAAGAACTAAACAGATACTAGTGAAGAAAGAAAGAACTAAACAGATACTAGTGAAGAAAGAACAAAGGAGATACTAGTAGAGAAAGAACTAAGCAGATACCACTGGAGAAAGAGCTATGGAAGAGAGCTGGCGATTGATATTACACATTGAGAAGACTGACCGGAAGCATTGCAAGACACACTGTTTTGGAACCTGCAGGAAAGTGGAGTAGAGGAAGGACTAGACAGACCTGGAGAAGAGAGCTGGAGGCTAATATTAAAGGATAGGTAAAACATGGAAAGAATTGGAAGGATGGCAGGAGAGAGGAAGAGCTGGAAGAAGTTTGTTGAAGACCTGTGCTAGTTGGAAGTTGAAATGTGAAGAAAAAAGGGGGTTGGGAAAAAAGATAATATGAAATACAAATATCAAGTATCATCATCGTGTGCAGTGCCGGCTGGCTTAATAGTAACCGTATATAGCAAGCGATGATGACAGCAGCATCAGACGTGTATTGTTGCACCCTCTATAGTGTGTGTCAAGATGACTACAGAATCCAAACTCTGCAACACAATTCTCTACCACTAGTTGGGCAAACATGATCAATGTTGCAACACAATTCTCTATCACTAGTTGGACAAACATGATCAATGTTGCAATACAATTCTCTACCACTAGTTGGACAAACATGATCAATGTTGCAACACAATTCTCTATCACTAGTTGGACAAACATGATCAATGTTGCAATACAATTCTCTACCACTAGTTGGACAAACATGATCAATGTTGCAACACAAGTCTCTACCACTAGTTGGGCAAACATGATCAATGTTGCAACACAATTCTCTACCACTAGTTGGACAAACATGATCAATGTTGCAACACAATTCTCTACCACTAGTTGGACAAACATGATCAATGTTGCAACACAATTCTCTACCACTAGTTGGACAAACATGATCAATGTTGCAACACAAGTCTCTACCACTAGTTGGACAAACATGATCAATGTTGCAATACAAGTCTCTACCACTAGTTGGGCAAACATGATCAATGTTGCAACACAAGTCTCTACCACTAGTTGGGCAAACATGATCAATGTTGCAACACAAGTCTCTACCACTAGTTGGGCAAACATGATCAATGTTGCAACACAAGTCTCTACCACTAGTTGGGCAAACATGATCAATGTTGCAACACAAGTCTCTACCACTAGTTGGGCAAACATGATCAATGTTGCAACACAATTCTCTACCACTAGTTGGGCAAACATGATCAATGTTGCAACACAATTCTCTACCACTGATTGGGCAAACATGATCAATATTGGAACATGTGGATGCTGTGGTTCTGTCTTTCGAACAGCTCTTTTCTCTACGCCCTGCTGGCTGGGCGTAGGTAATCATAAGATCTCCACAGAAGCCTGGCCTTGGTGCTGCCTATGTTTGGTTGTTGACAAACGTCCCTGCCATGAAGTTAGACAGTCCAGAATGTAATCTCTGTCGTCTTCTGTTTTTTCTTCCATTGATTTTATCAACTATCACAATGTGTTCTTAAACTCTCTTTCCCTGTCATAAACCTGAAAAACGATGTCTGTCTCTTTCTTGTATTGATACTAAGATTTCTCTGTGTCTTGATCTCATTCAACACATTAATATTAGTCATTTTACAGTCCATGTGAGTATTACCATTGTCCTGTAAAACTACATCTCTGTGGCTTCCAGATATTTAGCTATGAAAATCGTGGCATATCCCAAGGACGTAGCCATCAACCACAGTAAACAAGTCGTTGATTTTCTAGGCACCACTTATACGTTCAGTAGTTTGCCATTGCTTTCTGAACGGGTGGCGCCATCGTCCTTTTGTTAAAATCAACGGAAACAATTTGCAAGCAAACTGTCCACAGCGTGATTCGAATCAGAACGTCGGGTTAATAGACCAAGTCACTAACCCAGGCCACATTTGGGTTATGTTTATTTAATGTCACTAGAAAAAAATAATAGTGCAAAAATCGACACATCAAATCAAATTTATTTGCCTTTTTGGTTATTTACGTAAACAGACTGGTTATTGGTTACTAAATTGATGTTATTAAACTTTGGACAGACCTATAGGTGCTCAGTCATCCCCAACAGATATCGAAGAGTATGCATACTTGATGGTTCCTGTTGCTCGCTGGGTAAACACATTCCTCACTCTGCTCCTCAGGCATCCAGTTATGCTTGTACAACAGGTAACTCTAAACTGCTTAAATTGGTTGATCGATTCAACAATTAATTTTAGCATCTTCAACTTCACAACAATCGATGATGTTGATGCAAGCCTGTCTGCCTCTCACAACCGCAAACACCAGCATGCCCATGACAGTAGATCCTCGTAAGCCTCTGAACGACAGGAATTTATATAGACGAAATCCACTCATAACGAAGCCTGCCCTTTTGGATCTTGTGAAGCATCGACTGAGAGTCATTGAAAACAGACAATGTAATAAAATAGAAATGTAATGTATTCATGCTCACTCAAATACATATATGTATGTATGTAGGTAGGTAGTCATGATTTAACTTCACAACAACAAGTTACATCTTAATTGCCCTGTCCCTACTACAGTAAACACCACTCAGAATATATCATTATTATTTCAGATGAACCCGAAAAGAACCTAAATTCTGACAGAAACCCGCAGCTTTCACACGCATTAAATGCATATACAGTCGCCTGAGTTCCAATACCAACCGTCCGCTACATGAATTTGTAACTCACGTTGCAGAAAACAGCAGTCCACACAAGCATTACTGCATAAAGCAGCCGCTAGATTGCCGGCGACTAGGTGACCATCATTTTCTGAATATGGGGTTCCCAACGCATCTCAAGTGGACACCAATAAAAAGCATTCTAAATTATATTCACAGCACACAATGGCGTTCCAAGCATTTAACTCAGTATGTGAGCGACAAAGCATAGTTCTACGTGTCCAAACACGAGAGAAAAAGCAAAAACAACCGCGCCCAGAAGCGACAACACTTCAAGAAATTAATGATAGATCTGCCTTTCCGCCATATTGGCCAGGTGCTCCCTATAATTTGTGAGTCTCTGTGGCGTAAAGGTTAAGTGATCGCCTCTTGTGTCAAAGGTACTCGGTACGCTCTTTCGTGGAGCCATCTTGATATTTTCCAGAGATCCCTGATCTTAGTGTAGGTGAGATCGAGTTTCTAGTCATATCTGAGAAGGACGATAAAACGTAGGTTCCGTGTTCAATTTGCGTACGTAAAAGAACCATTGGCAGTTCAAAATCGAAAAGAGCAGGCTGAAAAGCTGCTGCCCAGACAAAAGACATTAGAAAAGAGCAGGCTGGAAAGCTGCTGCCCAGACAAAAGACATTAGAAAAGAGCAGGCTGGAAAGCTGCTGTCCGGACAAAAGACATTAGAAAAGATTAAAAATAAAATTTCTACAAAACATCTCCACCATCTACAAATTTACATCGGGGACCATCGATGGTGCAACGGAGTTTGTGCACTACAGCTGAGATCTTCCTCTGTAAGAAAGAGATCGGAGCACACATGGTTACTCACCGAAGTGCAACGATGATAGTCCTATCAATCAATCACTAAAATACACTTATCAAGAAGTAAACACTTCAGAAAAGATAAGATCTCAGATCGGATATAAGAATAACATTTCACAAAGTCAATCATACAAATCAGCTATCAGTGATCTCAGTTATATGAGAACTATCATCATTGCACTCCGGACATGTCCATATGTGCTCAGATCTCCACCTCAGCAAACCCAACAGCGTCCAACGACCTAACACGCCAGCTCGATGTTGATAATTATACAAATATAATTGATTAGGGACAAGTTTGATTTTAATACTTGATCACAATTATTTCCTTCTTTTCTCCAATACTGTTTTGCCTCACAGCATCAGGATGAGAAGAAATTACTAGAGCGAGCCCATGTGTGCGCTTCATAAAGAGTGTCTTTCGTCGCCTCTGTTATCTCTGAGGTCTATCGTTTGCATGGTCGGCCGTGTGCTTTGTACCCATTGTATCGGAGCAATATTGTTCTTTGATGTGCACTGTCTGTTGGTAATATAATCCGAACCATTTGATTTGTTGTTCCTTGATAAAGTCTAGTACTCACCTTTTTTTCCCTAATGTCTGCATTTCTGAACCGGTCTCTTCTTGTTACCCCCAGCACTCTGATACTTCATCTCTGTCGTGACTAGTTTTCTTCTATCATTTGATGTCAGCATTCAAGGTTTGCACTGCTAGCATAATGTGAGGAGAAAGATTAGGTTGAACACTGTTATTTTTGTTTTCATGGTGACATGTTTGCATTTTAAATTTGGCATCATTTGTCCTATCATTTGATTTGTTTTGTTGCTTCTGTGTTGGATTTCATTAATTATTCTTCGGTTTGCAGAACAAAGGCTTCCCTTGATATCCATTTATAATTGTCCCAGTTGTAGACCACTGAAGCACAAGGAGAGAGAGATCTACAGACACACGCTCTTTTTTATTTCTGGTAGCTACTTGATTCTCCTTCTTCTCTTCCGTCATTTGCTTCTTTGTAGAAGTGTTGGGGACTGAAAGCAAGATACCAAGAACAGTACAAAAGCGCAAGTAAAGAAATCAAACGGCTGTAGAGCTGACAAAAGAATGTATGTTGAAGACCTGGCAGTGCAGGCAGAAGAAGCAGCAAAAAGTGTGATCAGGGAACAGTGTACAAAATTACAAAGCTAATAAGCGGAAAACATTACAGGAGATCAAATACTCTCATAAAGGATAAGAATGGAATACTATTGACAACGGAAAAGGAACAAGAAATACGATGGACAGAGCATTTTAAAGAATTGCTAAATAGACCACCGCCAACGGTAGTAGCAGACATACCAGAACCAACAGAGGAATTAGAAATTGGCATTGAAACACCCAGCCGGGATGAGATCATTACAGCAATTAAATCTCTTAAGAATAACAAGGCACCAGGAATGATAACTTAAACGCAGAACTTTTCAAAATAGACCCAGAACTTGCAGCTAATATATTGCAACCCTTGTTTACTACTATATGGAATACCCAAATAATACCTGATGCATGGAACAGAGGAGTCATCATCAAGATACCCAAATGGGCTCCTTGCCGATTGTAATAATTGGCGTGGAATAACACTGCTTTCTGTCCCAAGTAAAATCTTAAGCAAAATCATCGTACAACGTATTACTGATGCTGTGGATAAGAAACTGAGAAAGGAACAAGCAGGATTTCGCAGAGGACGGAGCTGTATAGGCCAAATATTTGCTCTTAGAAATATCATAGAGCAGTGCACAGAATGGCAAAGCAAACTCTATATCAACTTTGTAGATTTTGAAAAGCTTTTGATAGCATACACCGCGAAAGTCTATGGCGTATCTTAAGATGGTATGGAATCCCACTGTGTTTTATAAATATTATAAAAGCTGCTACAGCAAATTTGCATGCAGTGTTGGAACTTCAGAACTAAAGTTTGAAGTAAAAACAGGCGTGCGACAAGGATGTGTTATGTCAGTCCTATTATTCAACACTGTCATAGATTGGGTGATGCGTAAAACAACGGCGATGGAGACCATCACAGGCATCCAACCAATGACTGACCGAAGGGACAAGAAAGTAGTAGTACTTGCGGAAAACTCAAACGGCTCGAATCGCATCCAATGCATGAAAGAATGTTTCAATCCGGAAAGTGGAGAATACAGAGATCTAACTTCGTTAGAATCTCTAACGCACTGACCACAGACCACCCAGTCTTGTCCAAATGCACAGCTAAACTAATCCCGGCAATCGACAAGTGCCCGCCATGGAAAACAAAAATGCCAGAACTAAGGGAATCAATCCCAGGCATAATGTGCAAAAGGGACCAAACGAACCTCGACAGAAAAACTGCAGCAGAAGAGTACATAGAATCAGAGTACCCTGAAAATGAGTGGACGCACGTCTACACGGACGGATCGGCAAATAACGCAATAAGCGATGGCGGAGGAGGAATAGTGCTTAAAATCTCCAAGAAAGTCACGGTCAAGAAAGCGATTGCAACTGGCAAATACTCGAATAACTACCGAGCTGAGGCAGAGGCAATCAAAAAGGCGGCCGAAATGATCTTGGAGAGAAGAAACACTACACGCAACAAGGTCGTGATATTCACCGATGCTCTATCGGTCATCACGGCACTCAAATGCGTTGGCAAAACTGAGATGAATGAGCTCAAAACGTCCCTCGCTGAACTAACGAGTTCACTCAAACGCACTGTCATCCAGTGGATACCGTCACACTGCAACATTAAGGGAAACGAAGCGGCCGACAAGCTAGCCAAAGAGGGCGGGCGACTACCCCAGATTGATCTCGAGATCAGCTATGAGGAAGTCAAAACAACCATCGGTTCGCACTATCGAAGCAAGTGGGCAAAGACCACCCGCAGTACACAGACAGTGACGGTTACTATGGTCTCTCGCGCAGTGAACAAGTTACCATATTTCGCCTCCGTACCGGCCACAACAAGCTCAGAGCCCACATGTTCCATAAATTTAAAATTGGCACAACTAGCCTGTGCCCATGCAATATGGCAGACATGACGGCAGAACACGTCTTGCAAGACTGTCCACGTTTAGCAGGTATACGAGAAGAGTACTGGCCAAAACACACAGAGCTTCGCGAAAAGCTGTACGGAGGAACGGAGTCCCAAAAACAACAGTTAAATTCATGATAGAAGTTGGTCCATCAGGCTAGGCCGGGAACGCAAGAGAGAGAGAGAGATGGACGCCCACATCCACTCTGGAAGACCTAAATTTTGCAGATGACATCGCACTCCTATCTCATACACATAGAGATATCCAGGAAAAGACCTGCCGCCTTAACCAATATAGTGAGATGGTTGGGCTGAAAATAAAGAAGAAGAAAACTGAAGTAATGACTCTGAACATAGCAACCCCAGCACCAGTCAAACTAGAAGGTAAAACCCTCCGAGATACAACCGCTTTCACATACTTTGGAAGTGTTATTAGCAATGAAGGAGGCGCTGGATCTGACATTAAAAACAGACTGAGTAAGGCACGAAGTGCATTCATGACCCTTCAGACCGCCTGGAAATCTGCCCAATACAGCATCAGAACCAAGACTAGTATCTATAACAGCTGTGTGCTGTCAACATTGCTGTACGGATCGGAATGCTGGAGAATGACAGAACAGGATATGTCCAGACTCTCCGCCTTTCATACAACTTGTCTGCGAAAAATCTTACGCGTGTACTGGCCGACTACTATCTCGAATCAAGAATTGCTTGCACGATGCCAACAAGAGAATATGGGCACTATCATCCGAAGACGACGCTGGAGATGGATTGGACATGTGATGCGCATGGAGACTGGCTCCGACACGAAAACTGCACTGAGATGGACTCCAGAGGGTAGGCGAAAGCGTGGAAGACCCAAGACGACCTGGAGGAGAACGATAGAGCAAGAGCTGAAGGAAATGAATCATAGCTGGAACACAATACAGAGGAAGGCCATGAACAGGGAAGAATGGTGTATGTTTGTTGCTGCCCTAAACGCCAAGGGCGTAACAGGCTAAAGAGAGAGAAGTGTTGGGGAGAGGGGGTTGGGGGCAATCGAGTGATCGTGTGTGTGTGTGCTTGTTACAATGCACTATGTAAGTTGTGATTAAGTTTCGATTTGCTGCCGAATTGAAAAACGGATTATATCATATTTTTCTATTGCAAGTATATGTATAATTTCAGCTGCAGTTTCCTTAATTATATTAATATAATGAGTAATATATCATTTTGTAGGTAAATGAGTTTGTTTGCAAGATATATTTAAAACAAATACACATTGGCACTCCCAGCAGCTCATGAGAAAGAATCAGTTACGGCTGTTCTTGATGCCTTCGATTTAACTTTTACGTCGTCTTCATTTTGCTCTGTACTCTTGTTAGACATTTTCTCTCTGTGGTAGGCGATACCAGGGAATTCTTGTCAGGTGTTCAAACCATTTAATCTTTTGTTCTTTTCTGAATAGCTAGCTGGTTGTAGTATGAAGAACGCTAGTTTGCACGACTAAGCAATGTGTGCTGTGAGACATAACAGTTTGGGGTTCAAATTCTGTGTTTATTCTTCAGCTTCAGCGATCTCTGGTCATGCGCTTAATTTACTGTGGACCACAAACTGCGCGGTCAGCTTCAGCGATCTCTGGTCATGCGCTTAATTTACTGTGGACCACAAACTGGGCAGTTAGCTTCAGCGATCTCTGGTCATGCGCTTAATTTACTGTGGACCACAAACTGGGCGGTCAGCTTCAAGTCTGTCAGGTTTCCTTCTTCAGTGATCTCTGGTCACGCGCTTAATTTACTGTGTACCACAAACTGTGCAGTCAGCTTCAGATCTGTCAGGTTTCCTTCTTCAGCGATCTCTGGTCATGCGCTTAATTTACTGTGGACCACACACTGGGCAGTCAGCTTCAGATCTGTTAGGTTTCCTTCTTCAGCGATCTCTGGTCATGCGCTTAATTTACTGTGGACCACAAACTAGGCAGTCAGCTTCATGTCTGTCAGGTTTCCCCAAAGCTTAGTTCTCGACTGAGTGTGGTCACATGTTGCTTCTCGGCTCTCCCAGGAGAAGACAGTCTTGCATGACATGCTCCGGTGTCTGTTCTGCCTGCTGATACTAGCAGAGAACATTTTGACTTGTTCCTACACTATATAAGTGTTTGTTGAGTCTGCAGTGTCCGGTGCGTAGTCGAAATATAAAGACCTGGTCTGTTCTGCTTAGGTCTTTGAGGAAGTCTTTTCCATAATCATATCCAGTGTTTGTCTTCCAGTCTACTGCAGTTTATCTCTGTATGAAGGTTTTTTCTTCTTAAACAATTTTCAAACACATTTTTTGTTTAGAAATTGTTTATTCTGGAGAACTTAGATACGTGTTTTTTCTTCTTCTTATACTGCACCTTTCAACTTCCAGTACAGGTGTCAAGCAAACTTCTTCCAGTCCTTCTTCTCTCTTGCCATCACTTCCAATTCTTCCCATGTTTTACCTATTCTTTTAATATCAGCCTCCAGCTCTCTTCTCTAGCTATGTCTAGGCCTTCCTCTACTCCTCTTTCCTGCGGGTTCCAAAACAGTACATGTCTTGCAATGCTTTCGGTCGGTCTTCTCAATATGTGTCCTATCCATCGCCAACGTCTCTTCCTTAGCTCTTTTTCCACTTATATCTACTTAGTTCTTTCTCTGAGTTCCTCGTTTGTAATCTTATCATACCATCTCAGTCCCTCTATTCTACCTAAACAACAATTTACAAATGTTGATGTTTCTGGCTTGTCTTTTCTACGGGGTGAGGTAGGCAGCCCCACCACAGATCCTCCTTAGTCACCTCTTACAACATGTTTGACAAATAGACATTGCTGCATATTCTTTCCTCCCCTTACGAGCCCCGGCAACACACGGGCGAAATACTCATTTACTGTCTATATATATTCCTTGACTCCCATGCTTCACCTCTGTCTATATATTGACAATATCCCTTGACTCCTATGCTTCACCTCTGTCTATATATTGACAATATTCCTTGACTCCTATGCTTCACCTCTGTCTATATATTGACAATATCCCTTGACTCCCATGCTTCACCTCTGTCTATATATTGACAATATCCCTTGACGCCTATGCTTCACCTCTGTCTATATATTGACAATATCCCTTGACTCCTATGATTCACCTCTGTCTATATATTGACAATATTCCTTGACTCCTATGCTGCACTTGGGGTTCTTAGAACTTCTTATTTACTTGTCACACATGAACAGCAAAGAAATAGAATAAACAAGCGTAACCACAGCCTACTATAGAGTGTGGCATGTTGTATGATATATGAAGGTACTGTTAGTACACTTGTAAATCAAGTTATATGAGAATTAACAGGAAACTCCACACTTCAGTATACATACACACACACACACACATATGTCACATGTTTGGTATTCTGATTTGTCATATTGTATTCTTAGAAAGCGCTGGTTATTTCTAAAGTATGACGTTACTAGGGCGTAGATGTCGATTAGAAATAAAGGTCTTGGTTTGACCTGAGATTTATTTTTCAAGAAAGCCTTGCAGACAGTTATGGTATATTAAATTTGTATGTCTGTCGACTTCTTTGTTTATTATGTAGGGCACCCTGTCACCGCGTAATCTTGTTTATCTCCAGAGACAGTTATACTGCAATGTTGACTGAATTAGACAGTGTACTGGTGTTATGTTATCTTTCAACATACCACCGTCCGTGTGGTACCGTGGTCCGCAGGGAAGCAAAGAATAGTACCACTGCGACCTACAAGCCATCTCGTAATAGAAGACTGATGTAGGCCCTAGGAAAAGTACCCTAGTAAATAAAAAGCACCGCAGAAATTGGATGTGTTGGCCTACTTGTAGGCACATAACTGGAACAACGTATAGTCGCTCTTAGGCTCAGATCACACACACAAATCACAACAAGTGGTTAACGAGTCGTCGATATGGAGCGTTTGAAGAAGAAGAACTATTAGAGCGTGTAGGCCAACAAACATGAAAAAAAAGAATTAACTTCTTGTGGATAAATATTGTCTCTGTTGATATCTCTACTTGTTATTGTACTTATACAAAGAGACGTTTAGTCACGTGGACTTCATTGTTCCCTAGTACAGATAAATATTGTATCTGTTGATATCTCTTCTTGTTATTGCACTTATACAAAGAGATGTTTAGTCACGTGGACTTCATTGTTCCCTAGTACAGATAAATATTGTATCTGTTGATATCTCTTCTTGTTATTGCACTTATAATGCGATGTACGAAAATCAACAAATCTGAGGTGGTCAGACTGGATCAGATCAAATCTGGAGAAAATCGTTAGGGTGGCTGCGGTAATACTGAGGAAATAGGCGATAGAGCAAAGACTGGTATATACAGTATTACATAAGAAGGAAAAATTAATTATAAGATATGAAAAAACCACACTCAACGTTTCGGTGCTTAAGACCTTTATCAAGAACACAAAAAACTAAATTAACTAAAACATGATACTAACAAATGATCTGAATCAAGAGATACTGGCATACGTACCTGCGTGGCTCTTGGTCAGCATCTCGTGAATGATAGAAAGGACAGGAAATATGAAGACTATTAGGTTACCGATTGGCTGGTCAATCGGAAAGGGTCAGTGGCAGGTTACGTAAGATATTGTTTGTACAGGTGGGAACAAAGACCCCATGTGGGAAGAGCAGGAGAGGTAGGTGAAAGAAACGTGAGATAATAGCGTTAATGACCGACATAGCATACTGATGTGTAAACACGTACACCCCCATACAACATGAGCCCTATTCGGCTAATATGGATTGCATATTCTCCGATAACAAAGGCAGGTATGTACTCCAATGTTCCCGGGGGTGGTTGTCAACAGTATCACACTGTAAGTGTCCCACAGATATGTATACCAGACGATAACGTGCAGAAGATAAGTATGCAAGTAAGAAAATGGGATAGGACATGACACTAGAACGGGTCCCAGTGACTAAACTAGGAATGTCTCGACCACCGTTCACCAAGAACGACTCGAGCCCTACTTGGCTAATATGCATCCGTGTGTCCGGAACGAACACAGGCAGAATCCAATGTCGTATGGCTGGAACAGAAGGGAGAGAAGTGTCAAAAATGACACCCTAGAGTGTGAGCCGAATTCTGACGATGAATAGGGATGATAGTGGCATGTGATACTGCGTAGATATAAATAAGAACAGGGAGGTGGCTGGAGAGTGGACAGACAGAAGAGGAAATGGTAGTGAGTCAATGGGTTTGTGGAGGGGGTAGATGAAATAGAGAGAATGCAATAAGAAGAAGAAAGACCAGTGGGCATAGACACTACGCGTGCTGAAGTCGTACATTGATACCTTTGGGTGACACTACACCCAAACGGTCAATCAACCGACATTCCAATGATAACCTGCTGTGGTCATCGGAGGAGCACGACACAAGACCGGTGATAGAGACATCTAACCTGCCGTGGTGACAGGGGCCATTGAAATGGACAGCTACCGGGGTGGGTGCACTGTTAGAGATATCCCGGAGGTGCTGAGTGAAGCGGTCACCAAGGCGCAAGCCTGTCTCACCTATATATGCCATCCCACAGCGCTTGCAGAGAATAGCATAAATAAGGTTGCGGGAGACACAAGTGAAGCCTTGTCGGATAGTAAAGGAAGTGTTAGGGAAGGAGATAGTAGTGGCCTGGGAGACGTAAGGACAGGTGTAGAAACGGGACCTAGAGCACGTGACAGTCCCCACGTGTCCCCCAGAGGGGCGGAGCCTACTGCGTACCAGAAGGTCGCGTAGGTTCTTGTCCCTCCGGAAGGCCACCAGGGGAGGAGAGAGAAAGATCCGCGAGGAAGCTGGGTCTTCCCGGAAGATCCGTAGCTCACGGAGAAGGATACGGACAGCAGGGGCGTTGTGGGGATGAAAGGTGAGCACCAATTTGGTACGGTCACAAAGGGGACGGGTAGAAGGGGAGAGAGCGGTGTGACGAGAGATAGGTAGGACACGACGAAGAGCGTTGATGAGAACCTCCTCAGGGTAAAGACGGCGTCGAAAGAAGTCGAGCATCTCGTGAGCACGGTGACGAAAATCATCGTCGTCATGACACAGGCGTCGGAGACGAAGTAGCTGAGAGAAGGGTAGAGAGTTGCGACAAGCCAAGGGGTGTGATGATGTATATAGAAGGTAGTTATGAGAGTCAGTGGACTTATAGTAAACAGTGGTAAGGAGAGATGAGACACCGATGGAGACAGTGATGTCAAGGAAGTTTACTGACGTGAGAGAGATGGCAGAGGTAAACTTGATGGACGGGTGGAAGTCACCGACGAATCGAATAAACTGTAGCAAGTCACTTTCCGACATGTCCGTAACTGCCACTCCGTCATCAATGTATCGGCGGTACATGAAAGGTATATGGTCCAGATAACTCTGAAAGATGAGATGTTCCAAGTGGCCCATGAACAGGCAAGCATAACTGGGTCCCATCTTGGTGCCCATGGCAACGCCGCTAATCTGATCAAAGTATTCACCATTGAACTCGAAGGAATTCGTAGTAAGTACCAGTTCAGCTAAGCGAGTGAGAGTAGTAGTGGCAATAGAGGGATGGGGTCGCTGATCCAGGAAGAACTGGAGAGCAGCTAAGCCATCGCGATGGGGATGGAGGTATAAAGGAGCATACGTCAACAGGAAGAGACGATAGGTGCGACCTGGGAGTAGGGAGGTCGAAAGAAAGGTAGATATAGCATGTGTGGTGTCCTTAAGGAAGGACGGAAGTGTCTACACCAAGGGTCGGAAAATGCCGTCAAGAAAGGCCGAAATCGATTCGGTGGGGCAGGAGCAAGCTGAAACAATGGGTCGGCCCGGGTTATTAGGCTTGTGGATCTTAGGAAGCAAGTAGAGACATGGATTGCCAAGATTGGCCTTCATGATACGAAGAGAATCTGCGCTAGGGGGGAGATCGTTCTGTAGAATGAATGTCTGGATGGTCTGGTGCACCAGATTATTGTGTTGCGGTATTGCATCCACCAGACTCGGGCGGTATGAAGAAGTGCCAGAGAGTTGGGAAGAGGCCTCACGAATGTACAGGTCCTTCCGCCATACAACCAGCGCACCACCCTTGTCGGCAGGTTTAATGACAATATCATCCCGAAAACGGAGACTGGTAAGAGCCCGGGACTCCGCTGGGGTGATATTGGAACGCCGAAGAGGGGGCGGTCGTAGACGTAGGATAGAATGAAGAGTGTTGGAGATATAACGCTCCAGGGTTCAGAGGACGCAAAGAAGGAGGGGTCCAATCGTGTTTGCGGTGGGGTGAGCCAAAGAAAGGTTCGTCGACAGGGTGACAAGGAGGAGGTGGTTTATTGAAGAAGTGGTGCTGAATACGAAGCCCACGATGAAAGGCGTGAACGTCACTGATAAGGGTATATTTGTCCGAGGTTGGAAGGAGAGGAATGAAGTTGAGACCTTTGCTGAGGATGGATATTTCATCAGCAGAGAGAGGAAGATCGGGGGGGATACACCTGACAAGGTGGGGAGATCCGGATGGTGGCGGAGGGGTAGGACGAAGATGAAATCTTTTTCTTGTGGGATGCGGAGAGACACGTGTAAAGTTCCCTGTTGAAAGAGTGAACCATGCGTAGAAGGAAGAGCTGAAGAGGGAAGTCGTAGGATGAGAGAGAGATGAGACGAATGCGCAGTTGAGAGATGGATACCCCCAGTTCCCGAATCAGTCGAGTATGACTGTCGGATACTGCCCGCATGCGGTGGAAACCGCATTGCCGGTCAATGCGATTCAATCGGTGGAGAGTAGAGGGATGAAGATGGCCAAGTGAGGGGTGAAAGGACGATGAAAAGCCACGTGGTAATACATGATGGCGAAGACAATTGTGAAGGAAGTTACGATGGCAGTTGAAACGAGTTTTCTTAAAAGTGAGGAAGGCAAAACTGATTGCAACTTGGGAAAGCCCAGGGGGCAATAGTCTGAAGGCAGCTAGAATAGAGCAGTGAATGGATTGAGATAAACGATGAAAGGACGGCATGATGGAAATACAAGTAGAAGGGAAGGTGAATAGTGAACTAAGAGATAACTATAGTGCTAAGTGAGATAAAAATAAAAATAACACAGGAGATAGCAGAAAGGGCGTAGCAGCGAATATATAATAATGCGATGTACGAAAATCAACAAATCTGAGGTGGTCAGACTGGATCAGATCAGATTAGGAGAAAATCGTTAGGGGGGCTGCGGTAATACTGAGCAAATAGGCGATAGAGCAAAGACTGGTATGTACAGTATTACATAAGAAGGGAAAAATTAATTATAAGATATGAAAAAACCACACTCAACGTTTCGGTGCTTAAGACCTTTATCAAGAACACAAAAACTAAATTAACTAAAACATGATACTAACAAATGATCTGAATCAAGAGATACTGGCATACGTACCTGCGTGGCTCTTGGTCAGCATCTCGTGAATGATAGAAAGGACAGGAAATATGAAGACTATTAGGTTACCGATTGGCTGGTCAATCGGAAAGGGTCAGTGGCAGGTTACGTAAGATATTGTTTGTACAGGTGGGAACAAAGACCCCACGTGGGAAGAGCAGGAGGGGTAGGTAGAAGAAAGCTTACGTATTCTCCTCATGGGACCGTGTAGGGGTAGGGAGGCTTACGTATTCTCCTCATGGGACCTTGCAGTGGTAGGGATGCTTACATACTCTCCCATGGGACCTTGCAGTGGTAGGGATGCTTACATACTCTCCCATGGGACCTTGCAGTGGTAGGGATGCTTACGTGCTCTAATTATACAGTGCTCTAAGACGGAGGAAACTTATGTTCCTGGACGTGTCCCCCAGGCCGGACATGTCTCTACTGACGGGGTCAGACTAAATATGACTTCTTGTTCTTCCAGGTTGGAGGTTTAGTTTGAGACTAACATTACCATCCTGTGAAAAGTCTTCAGGTTGGAGGTTTAGTTTGAGACTAACAATACCATCCTGTGAAAAGTCTTCAGGTTGGAGGTTTAGTTTGAGACTAACATTACCATCCTGTGAAAAGTCTTCAGGTTGGAGGTTTAGTTTGAGACTAACAATACCATCCTGTGAAAAGTCTTCAGGTTGGAGGTTTAGTTTGAGACTAACAATACCATCTTGTGAAAAGTCTTCAGGTTGGAGGTTTAGTTTGAGACTAACAATACCATCCTGTGAAAAGTCTTCAGGTTGGAGGTTTAGTTTGAGACTAACATTACCATCCTGTGAAAAGTCTTCAGGTTGAATGTTTAGTTTGAGACTAACAATACCATCTTGTGAAAAGTCTTCAGGTTGGAGGTTTAGTTTGAGACTAACAATACCATCTTGTGAAATGTCTTCAGGTTGGAGGTTTAGTTTGAGACTAACAATACCATCTTGTGAAATGTCTTCAGGTTGGAGGTTTAGTTTGTGACTAACAATACCATCTTGTGAAATGTCTTCAGGTTGGAGGTTTAGTTTGTGACTAACAATACCATCTTGTGAAATGTCTTCAGGTTGGAGGTTTAGTTTGTGACTAACAATACCATCTTGTGAAAAGTCTTTAAGTTACGGGAGCAACAACGAAGACACTACATACTCACTAACATATTAAAATTGCTCGTCTGTAGGATCTAGACCATGCGTGCAGTTAGACCATGCGTGCCGTAAGAAATAAGAGTTTGTGGCTCGAACACAGTGTTTTAAAAGTTGTTTTTTCTGGAATCTTCTAACGCTTGTACACTGTCTATTTATTGATCATATTCATTGGCTCCGATGCTTCTCCTGGGGTTCTTAAAATAAACTCCACTCTAGCAGTCCTCCGGAATTTCTCTCTCTCATAGGTCAGATGTTCTGCCTGTATACATGTTCAAACCATCAGTTACTTCCTGAATCCATTTTCTTAGTGGTATTTATGTTCTTCTCTTTGCCGGTATGTCTCCTTCCATGATGGTCTTCTCCAGCTCTCCATGTCTTTTTATATGTCTAAAATATCTTAATTTTCTCTTTCTTATCTGTAGCATCAGCCAGTTTTCTTTGATAATGTAGAATATAGCAGGTGAATGTATACAATAGAGTTTTCAGATCTGTACATCCTGATTTATAACAGTTATGTTATGTTATGCGACCGACATCATGGCACATTGGGCATTCCCATTTGGGCTCTGTCCTCCGCTGCAGCAGCCATCCCAAAGTTCATTTGCTCACCGTACCCACGAGAAGTTGATTACTATATCTTCTCTCTCTACCACGAAGACGACACTGTCTGGCATATGCAAACTTGACGCCCATATCTCGAACTCGTTCCAGTGTCTGAGGCTTGTCACATAAGTGAGAGCGTAACGCATTGATGATATCGCATTCGTCCATACTTCTGCCCGCTTGAGTCGGGGTGTTGTATGCAAGAAAGTCAGCATGCTCGTTACCCTACACTCCAGCATGTCCAAGTGTGTACAGCCAAGTCATTTTCTTGGGATGTGATCTCCGAATGTTGTCCACCCATTCCACGCGCAGACTTCCAGATTCAATCCTTTGAAGCATATCCATCGAGTCTGATATGATAATCGTATGGGTTACCTGTTACTCAGCCACCCACGGAAGAGTCCTGGAGTCAGCGGGGATCTCCATAGTCATGCGCACTGTTGTTGTTGACAGTGTTCGATCTGATGCTTCATTAAAAGTTGTAATCTTTCTTCTTCTTCTTCTTCGAACCGTCCATAACGATCACTTGTTAAATCATTCTTTGTGATTTGTATGTAATCTGAACCTAAGAGCGAGTGTACGTTGTGAGCCAGTTATGCCCCTACAAGTAGGCCAAAACATTCGATTTCTGTGACGTTTCATTTTTACTAGGGTAGCTTCCCTAGACCCCTACCTCAGTCAAAACTTATGACATACCTTGTAGGTCACAGTGTTATTATCTGTGGACCCATTGCGAGCTTTGACAAAGTACGGGCAAGATTTTTGTTTTAAACCCAACGCTTAAAAACAGCTTTCAGTGCGTATACTAAGATTTAATATTGCTTATTCTCATTTCTGTGTGCTTCTGTGGTAGGCGATACCAGGGCATTATTGTTAGTTGTCTAAACCATTTAATCTGTTGTGCTTTTATGCATTTTAATAAAAGAACAACAGATTAAATGGTTTGACACCTGACAAGAATGCCCTGGTATCGCCTACTCAGAAACCACTCAAAACATATAACTAGTACAAAGCAAGAGGAAGACCACGCAAAAGATGAATACAAGCTTTCAAAGTGCCTTAAAACAAGCACACACAAGATCACTGCGTCCCCCCTCCATCCTCCCCAACACTTCTATAAAGAAGTAAATAGTGGAAGAGAAGAAGGAGATTCTCTTCCCTATTCAGTTTCATGAAATGATAGCAGAGTCATTGACAACACAATACATAGCAAGTATCATCAGTTGTCCACATGTATGCTTAGTTTGCTTCTTCTTCTTTCTTTTTTTGTCGTCACACTGTTATCAGATTGTTGCCCAGTGTTATCACACTGTTATCAGATTGTTGCCCAGTGTTGTCACACTGTTATCAGATTGTTGCCCAGTGTTGTCACACTGTTATCAGATTGTTGCCCAGTGTTGTCACACTGCTACAGAGTTGTTGCCCAGTGACGTCACACTACTACCGGGTTGTTGCCCAGTGTCGACACACTACTACCGGGTTGTTGCCCAGTGTCGTGGTTTTCCTACTTCTTTTGTCGTCTTAATATTTGCGTTTTAAATTCAACTAGCGATTCATCAGAGAGCCACACAGAAAAAGTATAACGAGTACAGAGCAAGAGGAAGACGACGCAAAAGATGGAGCAGTGGCATCGGGAACACCCTGACAAAAATGAATAACAGCTTACAAAGTGCCATAAAACAAGCACACACAAGATCACTCCACCACCCTCCCTCCCCAACACATCTATAAAGAAAGAAATGGTGAAAGAGAAGAAGAAAGAAGGAACTCCATCCTGAAGCTCAGCTAACATTTATTGTAGCAAAACCCAATACACGTGGTCGTAATTTATTATATCTTTCCCAAGATAGTTTCAGTCAATTACTTACTTAAATTTCATTCTTCTAGTGATGGAGTTATTATTACACCACACCATCAGTGAAGCTGGCTCCAATTTCTCAATCTGCAGGAAACTTCAAATGATCTTTCATTTTGCCCTGTCAGACATTTAGACTCCGGTCTAGTCCGGGTCCTTGATTTCACAGCTGAACTAGTTTACCACTGTTTTTATACATGTTTTATACATGTTTTATACATGTTTTATACATGTTTTATACATGTTTTATACATGTTTTATACATGTTTTACAAAAAATGATGTTTGAAATGTCAAAGATTATAATATTTCTTTAAGAGCTTGAGGACCACATGTGAGTACCTCGTGGAACTCCGGGGTCTGCGGACGCCAGTTTTAGAAATGCTGGTATATAATATTTAAAGTTCGCTATGTACACAGAATGGAATTATTGTACAATCGGAACTTACCTGTGACATGACCTTGTATTTAAACTGTGACATGACCTTGTATTTAAACTGTGTCATATAAGATTCAAACGACGTTCCTATATATAGTGTTTTCTTCAAGTTGTCTTGCATTTCCAAATACACCTGTTGTAGAATCACGAAAAACCTGAAGCAAACTCACTCTCACCTGTACACTGCCCGAGGGTCACTTTTAGGGCATTAGTGCACACCTGGAGATATGCTCTCCGAAGGTATGTTACTTTTATTTTGTTAAATCTCAATATCTCTCCGAATTATTATAGTTTCTTCAACTCTCTCTCTCTCCTTCTCTCTCTCTTTCCATATTTATTCCCTCCTCTTGCGCTCTCTCCACCTCTCTCTCACATCACTCTCACCACATTCTCTTTTTCTCTTCTCACTTTCCTCCTCTTTCACTCTCTCCCTCTTCTTCATTCTCTCTACCACTGACTCCCACTATATGTCTATCCCTATCTCTCTTTATCTTCTACTCTCCATCTTCCCATACTCACTTTGCCTCTATCTCTTCCCATACTCTCTTTGCCTCTATCTCTTCCCTCCGAAGTCAGACATCTTGTTTCTGTGTCTCTTTATTTGCCTCTCGCCTCTCTCTCTTTCTTTGCCTCTCTCTCTTTCTTTGCCTCTCTCTCTGTCTCTTTCTTTGCCTCTCTCTCTATCTCTTTCTTTGCCTCTCTCTCTATCTCTTTCTTTGCCTCTCTCTCTTTCTCTTTCTTTGCCTCTCTCTCTATCTCTTTCTTTGTCTCTCTCTCTCTATCTCTTTCTTTGTCTCTCTATCTCTTTCTTTGCCTCTCTCTCTATCTCTTTCTTTGCCTCTCTCTCTTTCTTTGCCTCTCTCTCTTTCTTTGCCTCTCTCTCTCTTTCTTTGCCTCTCTCTCTCTTTCTTTGCCTCTCTCTCTTTCTTTGCCTCTCTCTCTGTCTCTTTCTTTGCCTCTCTCTCTATCTCTTTCTTTGCCTCTCTCTCTATCTCTTTCTTTGCCTCTCTCTCTATCTCTTTCTTTGCCTCTCTATCTCTTTCTTTGCCTCTCTCTCTTTCTCTTTCTTTGCCTCTCTCTCTATCTCTTTCTTTGCCTCTCTCTCTATCTCTTTCTTTGCCTCTCTCTCTCTCTCTTTCTTTGCCTCTCTCTCTTTCTCTTTCTTTGCCTCTCTCTCTATCTCTTTCTTTGCCTCTCTCTCTATCTCTTTCTTTGCCTCTCTCTATCTCTTTCTTTGCCTCCTATCTCTTTCTTTGCCTCTCTCTCTATCTCTTTCTTTGCCTCTCTCTCCCTTTCTCTTTCTTTGCCTCTCTATCTCTTTCTTTGTCTCTCTCTCTATCTCTTTCTTTGTCTCTCTCTCTATCTCTTTCTTTGCCTCTCTCTCTATCTCTTTCTTTGCCTCTCTCTCTATCTCTTTCTTTGCCTCTCTCTCTCTTTCTTTGCCTCTCTCTCTATCTCTTTCTTTGCCTCTCTCTCTCTTTCTTTGCCTCTCTCTCTATCTCTTTCTTTGCCTCTCTCTTTCTTTGCCTCTCTCTCTCTTTCTTTGCCTCTCTCTCTTTCTCTTTCTTTGCCTCTCTCTCTATCTCTTTCTTTGCCTCTCTCTCTATCTCTTTCTTTGCCTCTCTCTCTTTCTCTTTCTTTGCCTCTCTCTCTCTCTTTCTTTGCCTCTCTCTCTATCTCTTTCTTTCCCTTTCCTCTCTATCTCTTTCTTTGCCTCTCTCTCTATCTCTTTCTTTGCCTCTCTCTCTCTTTCTTTGCCTCTCTCTATCTCTTTCTTTGCCTCTCTCTCTCTTTCTTTGCCTCTCTCTCTATCTCTTTCTTTGCCTCTCTCTCTCTTTCTTTGCCTCTCTCTCTCTTTCTTTGCTTCTCTCTCTTTCTCTTTCTTTGCCTCTCTCTCTATCTCTTTCTTTGCCTCTCTCTCTTTCTCTTTCTTTGCCTCTCTCTCTTTCTTTGCCTCTCTCTTTTTCTTTCTTTGCCTCTCTCTCTATCTCTTTCTTTGCCTCTCTCTTTTTCTTTCTTTGCCTCTCTCTCTATCTCTTTCTTTGCCTCTCTCTCTATCTCTTTCTTTGCCTCTCTCTCTATCTCTTTCTTTGCCTCTCTCTATCTCTTTCTTTGCCTCTCTCTCTTTCTATTTCTTTGCCTCTCTCTCTTTCTCTTTCTTTGCCTCTCTCTCTCTCTTTCTTTGCCTCTCTCTCTATCTCTTTCTTTGCCTCTCTTTCTTTCTTTGCCTCTCTCTCTATCTCTTTCTTTGCCTCTCTCTCTATCTCTTTCTTTGCCTCTCTCTCTATCTCTTTCTGTGCCTCTCTCTCTCTTTCTTTGCCTCTCTCTCTCTTTCTTTGCCTCTCTCTCTATCTCTTTCTTTGCCTCTCTCTCTTTCTTTGTCCTTCTCTCTCTTTCTTTGCCTCTCTCTCTTTCTTTGCCTCTTTTTCTCATTTTCTTTGCCCCCTCTCTCTCCCTTTTAACCTCTCTCTTTTTTTATTACCTCTCTCTCTCTCTTTTTCTTTACCTCTCTTTTTTGCCTTTCTCTCTTTATTTGCCAATTTCTAGCTCTCCTTTCCTCCTACTCTCTCTCTTTTTCTTTTCCTCTCTTTCTTTTTCTATGCCTCTCTCTCTTTTTAAGTTCCTCTCTTTCTTTTTCTTGCATCTCTCTCTTTTTTGCCTCTCTCTTTTTCTTTCCTCTCTCTCTCTTTTCTATGCCTCTCTCTCTCTTTCTTTCCTCTCTTTCTTTTCTTTCCTCTCTCTCTCTTTTCTATGCCTCTTTTCTTTTTCTGTGCCTCTCTCTCTTTTTCTTTGCCTTTATCTCTTTCTTTGCCTCACTCTCTCGCTCTCTTGCTTTGTCTCTCTCTCTCTCTCTTTGCTTCACTCTTTTCTTTGCCTCTCTCTCTTGCTTTGTCTCTCTCTCTCTCCCTCTCTTTATAGATATAGATATATATCAGATATTATCATGATACATTTATTATTATTTAGATAATATCCTCCAAGTGTTGAGATACATCTCATTTTTCTCTATGTCTCTATACAATACTATCTTATAGTTGATGTATTTTGTCTTCCAATTTAATGCCTACTTTGTCACTCTTTGATCATGTCTTCTCAGAGTATTCCCAACATATCTCCATCTTCTCTTTCTTATGTCAGCTGTTACTGGTGTTTGACCAGACATTTCTCCGATATCGTCGATTCTCCTGAATTCATAAACATGAATAAACTGCATGTTCCTGCAGACAAGATAATCTTTTTTACAGACTCACTGTCAGCTATACAAGCTATAGAGGTTAAATCAGCTATACAAGCTATAGAGGCTAAATCAGCCATTCAAGACATGGAGGCTAAATCAGCTATACAAGCTCTAGAGGCTAAATCAGCTATACAAGCTATAGAGGCTAAATCAGCTATACAAGCTATAGAGGCTAAATCAGCTATACAAGATATTGAGGCTAAATCAGCTATACAAGCTATAGAGGCTAAATCAGCTATACAAGATATTGAGGCTAAATCAGCTATACAAGACATAGAGGCTAAATCAGCTATACAAGACATGGAGGTTAAATCAACTATACAAGACATGGAGGCTAAATCAGCTATACAAGACATGGAGGCTAAATCAGCTATACAAGACATGGAGACTAAATCAGCTATACAAGATATGGATGCTAAATCAGCTATACAAGATATGGAGGCTAAATCAGCTATACAAGATATGGAGGCTAAATCAGCTATACAAGACATGGAGGTTAAATCAGCTATACAAGACATGGAGGTTAAATCAGCTATACAAGACATGGAGGTTAAATCAGCTATACAAGACATGGAGGTTAAATCCTCTGACAGCACAGTACATGTAAAGCTGCAAGATCTTATAGGCAAGATGGTATTTCTTACAGACTCTTGTTAACCCTTTCGTCCGTCTGGACCGATATACTGGCTAGCAGTAATGTTTCAGATGACGCAAATTCAGTATACCGTCAAGTTCAGTATATATTACAGAGTAACTGTCTCTGGATGTAATTAACAAATACAGAGTGAAATTGTTAACTATATAAGTCATGGAAGTAATATCTGCTAACAGGATGGTACAGAACCTAGACAGTGTAAAGCAGACACGCAAGAAAACTAAACCATTTCCACACAAGCTGTCAACGAAGAATACTAAAATTAAACTCATCATCAAGGTGCATATCCTTTATAGGACGTTGCTCTCTTTGCAGCACATCTGAAATTCACTCTGTCTCTTGCCAGTTCACCTACTTCGTCGATGGTCATGTTCATGGTTTCTTTAATATCTTGTAGCCATCTTCTTCTTGGTCTGCCTCTGCCTCTGCGTCCTGGGACCCGGCCCTCTAGTATTATTCTTTCAGGCCATCGTGACGCTTAATGTGACCAAAGTATGTAATTTTTCTGTATTGTATGTTGTTTATCAGCCAATTCTCTTTAACATTCAGTTCTTTCAGGACATCAGTGTTCTTTCTTTTTTCTGTCCATGGTATTCTAGGATCTTTCTGTAGCATTTAGTTTCGAAGGACTGGATTTTCGTTCTTAAAATTCTTTATAGCGAAGTTCAGTACTTTATGTTAGCTAACCCCAGCAATTCCTAGCAGAGCCTCAAGCTATATTTTCAGTTCTTGTCCGTGTGTGAACAATGATTCTCAAACGTCAAATTTTTTATATTTACATGAGGTTAATTCTATTAATGTTTGTAGAGTGTTTTCCACACAGCACATTATTCTCGCTGTCAACAAATTGTACGCCATCTCATTTTTTTAATATTGTTTAGAGTTTTGGAACATTTTCAGGCTGATATTTGATATAATAACTATATAATCCTATGCGAACTCGTAAGAATTGCTATGAAAATATAGCTTAAGGTTGTGTTTGGGAATGCTGGAGGTAGCTTAAAAATAAAGTACCCGAAGTCATGAGTTAATTCTATTAAGATGGCGTCTTGGATTAGGGGTTATGGACTCAGTCTATTAACCTCGACGTTCTGAGTTCGAATCAAGCGCGCTGCGGACAGTTTGGTTGCAAATTCTTTGCGTGGATTTTAACAAAAGGACGATGTCACCACCGTTCGAAAGCAATGGCAAACTACTGAACGTAATAATGCCTGGAAAAAAACACAAACAGCGTTAAAAAGCTGGGGTTGATTCGCAAAGTCCTGTAAAGAATATGCAATTAACATTTAATTCTATTAATGTTTGTAGGGATGTTTTCACATACATCCCGTTATTCTCGCTGTCAACAAATTGTACGCCAATATCTCATTTTTCTGATATTGTTTAGAGTTTTGGAACATTTTCAGGCTGATATTTGAAATAATAACTATAGAATCATATGTGAACTCGTAAGAATTGCAATGAAAATATAGCTTGAGGCTCTGTTTGGGAATGCTGGGGGTAGCTTAAATTAAAGTTCTCATGAGCAAAGATCCCAAGCGTCAACACACTGTTGGACAGAAGGTCCAAGTGACATGGGCCGGTCACTTTGCTCGGATGCCTGATAAACGCATACCAAAACAGTTGATGTATGGCGAGCTTGAAGGGGCAGACGTTCAGTTGGTAAACAAAAAAAAACGCTTTAAAGACACTCTTAAGCACCTCTGAAATGCTTCGATATAGACACCACGTTATGAGAATCCCTGGCGCAAGATCGTCAAATGTGGCGCTGTAACATCACAAGAGGAACTAGAATAGCTGAGAATCGTCCTATCGTTGATGCACAAAGAAAACGAGGCTGTCGAAAAGACAGAACACACAACACATACACATGTCTAACCTTGATCATGTATGTTATAGTGGTGGTGCTGAGATCTAGAGTGAGAGGTGGGGAGGGAGTGTTCATTCTTTTATATATCCTGAAGACGTCGTGTTGACATAGACTAGAATGAATACCTGGTATATAAGACGCTTGGCTGGGACAGTATAGGGAGGCCGCTATACTTTCGGTCAGAGCGTCTGTCTGGTCAGGTGTTCGGGTGGAACGACCCACTTCTGGTACTGTATTATTTCACAGCCAACTATAAACTCATAAACATATAAGTTTATAGTTGGTTGTGGTTATTTAAACATGTAGATAACATTTGGAGAAATCTGGTCAGAGATGGCCGGTGTCGACTGCCGACGTTCTGGTCACGAGTATACAGGTAGTCGTTGAACGAGATCCCAACAGGTTGGTCGTTAGGTTAGGAACCGACCACAGGAACTCATCAGACTAGGTGCTAGACGTATATCGGTGAGACTGGACCCCAAGTACATGGTATCGTCGGGCAAACGTTTGCAGCAGACGTTATCAAGATCACGCCTCAAACATAGATCACCAGGTAAGGTTTCAGACGTGTATTATGAGAACAAGGCGCCTGGTGGTTACCGGGGCCCAAATTTGGGGTGTAAAGAATAGAACCACTGTTACCTGCCACGCATGTCGTAAGAGGCGGCTAAGGAGGTTTGGCTTAAATCGGATGCACATATCCTAAACGTGTAGAAGTCTATGCGTTTAGGGGCCTAACAAACCAATATGCAACGTATACACGTTCTTGGCAAAGATCAAACATATCACAAGGGGTGATTAAAATTGGTCGTAAAGAACGAACGCAAAGAAGAAGAAGATGAGAACAAGGCGTTTTTTTTGCAAGAACCCCAGAGGAATCAAAGAATATGATCAACAAATAAACAATGTACGGGTATTAAGAGCTTCCGAAGACACAAAACGTGTATTAATAAAGCTGGACTTGAAATATAGATCATCAGACGAGATTTCAAACATGTGTTCATAAAGCTGTATTACATAACTCCAGCGTGAACAGCACAAACATTCAAACATTTGTTGATATAGTTAGAGCACTTGGTTTATACATGGAATCTCACTGTTATCTTCACAACGTAATGTACATCTATACATATATCAATAGTAGCTGTCCTAAGCTAATCTATCCTTATGACTGGCAGTACAGATTCCTTCCAATAATGACTGGGGGTGGGGTGGGGAGGGTGCTCTGTCGTCTGGTCCCTTTGCTGTTGGTGTCAGGGTGTTTTATACACCATATGTTTCGTGTCCATATGTTTCGCTGTCATGTCTCTGGTTAGCGCCATTGTTGCAAATCTACCAAGCTGAGTGATAGATTAAATGACGACGTCGACTCTGTCACTCTCTAGTATGAAAATAAAAATCGTGGCATATCCTAAATGACGTAGCCATCAACCACAGTAAACGAGTCGTTGATTTTCTAGGCACCACTTATACGTTCAGTAGTTTGCCATGCTTTCAACGGCTCTCTAGTATACCACACCTAAAAGATCGGCTTTCCATTATCGAACACATAGTTAAATTCTAATATATTTCTACTACCTGTACTGGTCCACTGAGGGACTACTCCTGCCGTGTGCTAGCATCTTTAGGTCTGTCTATGGCGGGATCTCCCGATGGATGAAATACAACTGCTACTTCCCTGCATAAGTCAACTGAAAACCGCGTGGTCTACTCCACATTGCCAAGCTTCAATACGCCGTCAGACAGCACATACCTGCAAGCACACGGCAGGAGTATTGACTGAATCTGTGAGCGGACTGAGTCGCGTCTTTTAAAACCTTCGCCCTAAACAAAAATTGACCAATGGTCAACCGGTTGACTGATCACGTGAGTAAGGGAGATCACTCACACTTTTTATATCCTGGTAAATTTACGGTCCTATATTCGTCTCCACCTGAACAAGAGGGCCGCTATTTTTGCTTATATAATATGGCGTCTGGTCTCGTCCTCTGCTACCCTGTTTACAGATCACTTGCAAATGCAGTATGATCATAGGGAACATGCTTAAAATAGAGGTTCTTCTGTTCCTCTCTATATATATTATATATATATTTCTTTCTCGAATCCTATTTGCCTCACACAGTGTGAGGTCAAGAAGAGATTTCTAAAACAGGCCCTAGTATGTGCTTCGTAGATAAGTCTCTTTCGTCGCCTCTGTTATCTCTGAGGTCCATCTTTACCTGGCCGGCCTTTGCTTTGTACCCATTGTATAGAGCAGCATTGCTCTTGAAGTGCACTGTCTGTTGGTAATCTGCTTACGTGGCCGAACCATTTAATTTGTTGTTTCTTGATGAAGTCTAGTACTGATGTTGTATCCACTTTTTCCTGATGTCTTCATTTCTCAACCGGTCTCTTCTTGTTACACCCAACATTCTGCTTAGACACTTCATCTCTGTCGTGACTAGTTTTCTTCTATGGTTTGATGTCAGCGTCCAGGTTTGGCACTGGTAACATAATGGGGGGAGAAAGATTGTGTTGAACATTGCTCTTTTTGTGTTCATGGTGACGTGTTTGCATTTTAAAATTGGTTCGATTTGTCCTATCATTTGATTTGCTTTATTGCATCTGTGTTGAATTTCATTAGTTATTCTCCCGTTTGCTGAAAAAATGCTCCCCAGGTATGTGAAGTCTCGACTTGATTTAGTGGGCGATTGTCGATGGAGATATTGGTAGTGCTTCCTCTCTGGCGAATGTCATTACTTCTGTTTTGTCAACGTTTACAGTAATGGTAACTGCCTCTTAAGATAGCATATTCATGTTAGCCTGTGACTTGCATTCCTAATTGCAGGTACCATCATATAGAATATGTCGCTTTAATAGACATAACACTGTACAATTTACCTTAAGATATCAAGACCAATATATGCAGTCTTTGTTACTGTATCCCCATGTGTTGACATTGCTGTGGTTAAAGTTTCCTCTTATGGTATAGTCAACTCTAGTTTAGATGAGACCAGAAATCAATATACCAAGTTAGTTCTGCAGTCTGTTGTTGTACTTTGTAGTTGTCTTGTTTCATGTTTAGATCTTGCAGTTTTTGTTTTGTGTTTGTTGAATGGCTGTAGTCATAATACATTTTAGGTGTCCAATCCACAAAGAAGGTGGGACGAAATTCTTTTGGAATTAATGTCCATGATTTGCGGTCAATTGTCCCAGCATTTACAATGCAATCCTAAGGATTGTGTGTGCAGCTACTTGTCTTGTCGAATGTCATTATAGCACCTGCTGTAATGTACATGCAGTACACTGAAATTTATCTTTTTAAAGCATGAATAGCGTGGTACACTAGTGGTAAGGAAAGCAAGCCATCATGCAAAGATCAGTTGCTATATTAGGCACCATGACCATGATTCATAGCGGGTAAATGGGAAAACAATTTAATATTTGTTCCAATTTTCTTTTTTAGTTTCATATTTTAGAATAATTATTCATTTCTGTGATTGCTTTCCCTAATTGGCATCAAGTTTTATGCTATCCTGTTTTCAAGTATTCTGTCATGTTGTACTAGTGTCTTGGTATAGTAAGGTCAACATTTGTAGTCATTTACTGCATCGCCCAATGTTGGCAATGCTGTCTATAGATTGCTTTAGCACAGTACCAAGCTACTTCATGCTTGGTTGGTTAGTGTTCAATGAAATCGATTTTTGTAAATTAGTAAATGTCAGGAGTATCAGTTTTCACATCCTAATCATCATATTCATCATGTACATCCTTTGACTTCATTCCTACACTGCATGTACCATCATATTGAAGCTAAGTCCTACACTGCATGTGTCATCATATTGAAGCTAAGTCCTACACTGCGTGTGCCATCATATCGAAGATATATTAGCTTTCAGCTATAATAAATCTATCGATTACCTAACATTTTACCAGTAAGTTATGTTAACTTCAGACAGCAATATTAATATATGCACTCATTGTACTGTATCCCCTGTGTTGACATTGCTGTTTTAAAATTTCTTTACGGCATCACAAAATCTAGTTCAGATAATCGCATTGTCCCAGCACTGGCGTTGTCACATCGGCAACGTTGTCCCAGTATCTGTCCTGACATTTGTGTTGTCCCAGCACTGATGTCCTGTGACCTGTCCTGGCAGTCGCATTGTCCCATCAATGTTGTCCCATCACCATTGTCCTGGTACCTGCATTGTCCCAGCATTAACATTGTAATTGTGATACCGTAAGGATATGAACTAACATTGTAATTCTAAATATTGTATGTACCTTCTTGTTTAAGAAATATTCTCATTATGCCAACTGTTGCAATGTACATTTCAACTTTGTTGTTTAGTTCTGGTTTACAGACCTTGTTCACATAATAAGTATGTTGTATTTGGTTAAACTAGAGCTGTGTATTTTTACTTTATCTTTGTTGGTATAGGTTTCACTTCAGTTTACCAGATGCATGTTTAGATATTGTTTGAATTGCTTATCATTCAAACTTTCATATAATCTTCAAAATTGGTTAAATAGTGAACAGCTTGCACCTTTCTATTATCTTGTTTGGTCACTTGTAGCATGCAATATGAGTTTTTGTTGGGTCAAGTTATGCGATTGTTCTTAGTCAAGGTAGTCTGTAGTGGTTCTGAAAATAGGCCTCACCATGGGTTTGGCCCAATTGCCTGTCCATGGGTTTGGCCCAATTGCCTGTCCATTGGTTTGGCCCAATTGCCTGTCCATTGGTTTGGCTCAATTACCTGTCCATTGGTTTGGCCCAATTGCCTGTCCATTGGTTTGGCCCAATTGCCTGTCCATTGGTTTGGCCCAATTGCCTGTCCATTGGTTTGGCCAATTACCTGTCCATTGGTTTGGCCCAATTGCTGTCCATTGGTTTGGCCTCACTTTCTCGTCCATTGGTTTGGCCCAATTGCCCGTCCATTGGTTTGGCCAATTGCCTGTCCATTGGTTTGGCTCTAATTACCTGTCCATTGGTTTGGCCCAATTGCCTGTCCATTGGTTTGGCCCAATTGCCTGTCCATTGGTTTGGCTCAATTACCTGTCCATTGGTTTGGCCCAATTGCCTGTCCATTGGTTTGGCCCAATTGCCTGTCCATTGTTTGGCCAATTGCCTGTCCATTGGTTTGGCCCAATTGCCTGTCCATTGGTTTGGCCCAATTGCCTGTCCATTGGTTTGGCCCAATTGCCTGTCCATTGGTTTGCCCAATTGCCGTCCATTGGTTTGGCCCAATTGCCTGTCCATTGGTTTGGCCCAATTGCCTGTCCATTGGTTTGGCCCAATTGCCTGTCCATGGGTTCGGCCCAAGTTTTTACTTATTGTCATGGCTTATGTTTTTGTGTTGTTAATTTTCATGCTGTATTTTTCACAAGCAAGACTGTAATAGTTATATATAAATGGAGTATGCATGGCTAGTATTCAATGAAAAATCAAGTGTTACAAACTAGTAAATATTACAGGGAAGTGCTATACAAACCTATGTACACTTGGTTATCACTATTAAATAGTTACTGACTTGAAAGTTTCCTTAAAATTTTACTAATTCCTGTTAGTTTTCACTTGTAATTGGAGCAGTCATTAGTATACACTTGATAGTTTCTTTTAGTTTTTGGTGTCTTAATTTGTAAATAAAAAAATTAAATGCTTATTTAAAACTTTATTTCCATTTTTTTTAAAAACTTTGAAAAATTGTCATTTCTTAGTATGTTGACATCATGGCTTTCACTGAATTTACCTTATTCGATCAGGCTAGATTTTTTTGTAATAAAATCTCTAAACATGTAATAATAAAATTTTTGAGACTTTCAAAATTTATTTTTGGATGGCAGGGATTAAATTTCCGGCAGGGATTACCTTCTGTTCTGGCAGGGATTCCCTTTACTCGGTTTGGGGGAATTCCCTTTTCTATCTGATTGTCTTACAGTTCTGTTTCTGAGGGGTTTTTTCCCCATGGTTCTATTCTTGATCTTTTTCCCAATGAGTTTTTACCCATGGTTCTATTTTTTTGATCTGTTTCTTGGGTTTTTACCCTTTCTTTTTTTTCGTTTTCATTTTTTTCCCTTTTCTTTCTGTTTGAAATTTTTCCTTTTTTCTTACTTTTCCCAAAATTTCCCCATTTCTTTCTTATTTTTTCTCGGGCCCCTTTCTTTTCCAGCCGGGGTTTTTTACCCATGATTCTATTCTTGATCTGTTTCTCAATGGGTTCTTTACCCAGGGTTCTATTTTTGATCTGTTTTCAAGGGGTTCTTTACCCAGGGTTCTATTTTTGATCTGTTTCTAAGGTTTTTTCCCCATTTCTTTTCCCTTATCTGTTTTTCTCAATGGTTCTTTCCCATGGTTCTATTCTTGATCTTTTCCCAATGGGTTCTTACCCATGGTTCTATTCTTGATCTTTTTCCCCAGGGGTTCTTTACCCATGTTCTATTCTTGATTTTTCCAAGGGGTTCTTCCCATGATTCTATTCTTGATCTTTTTCCCAAGGGGTCTTTACCCATGATTCATTCTTGATCTGTTTCTAAAGGGTTCTTTCCCCAGGGTTCTATTTTTATCTTTTTCAATTTCTTACCCATGGTTCTATTCTTGATCTGTTTCTCAATGGGTTCTTTCCCGGTTTCTATTCTTGATCTTTTTCAATGGTTCTTTCCCATGGTTCTATTTTTTGATCTGTTTCTAAAGGGTTTTACCCGTTCTTTCATCTGTTTCTCAATGGGTTTCACCCGGTTTCTTTTTTTGGTTTTTTCCCGGGTTTTTTTCCCCGGTTTATTTTGTCTGTTTTTAAAGGGGGTTTTACCCTGCTTTCGTTGTTTTCGGGCTTTCCCTGGTTCTTTTCTTTGATTTTTTTAAAGGGGTTTCTTCCCCATGGTTCTTTTCCCTGATCTTTTTTTTCTCAATGGGTTTTTTTAATGGTTCTATTCTTGATCTGTTTTCAAGGGTTTTTACCCATGGTTCTATTCTTGATCTTTTTCCCGGGGTTCTTTCCTGGTTCTTTTCTTGATCTGTTTCTCAATGAGTTTTTTTTACACATGGTTCTATTCTTTTGATCTGTTTCTCAAGGGGTTTTCACCCATGGTTCATTTTTGATCTGTTTCTAAAGGGGTTCACCAACACTTATCTTTTCCCAAATTTTCACCCATTTTCACCTGTTTCTTTTTTCATGGGTTTTTTCCCCATGATTCATTCTTGATCTGTTTCAATGGGTTCTTTACCATGATTCTATTCTTGATCTGTTTCAAGGGGTTCTTTACCCATGGTTCTACTTGATCTGTTTCTCAATGGGTTTTTTACCCATGGTTCATTCTTGATCTGTTTCTCAATGGGTTCTTTAACCATGGTTCTATTCTTGATCTTTTTCCCAATGGGTTTTTTACCCATGGTTCATTCTTTCTTTTTCGGGGGCAAGGAAAGGCCTCATAAAATAAAAAATTCAAAAGAAACCTCCCTTTTCCCGTTCCCCCCCCGTTTAAACTAAAGGTTGAAAAAGGAGCCCTCGGCGCTATAACGGGGCCCCCAACCCGGAAGGGGTAAATCCCAGGTATGGCTGGGGGAAAGAAAAAAAAACCCGGGGGAGGTGTGATCCCGATGGGGTGAAGGGGATGCTTGACCCCCCGGGGGGACAAGTCCAGACCCCCACCAAGATCACACCCGGGGAGCTCCCCTTTTAAAAAAAAAGGGGAAGGTAACCCAAAACCTCTGATCCCTGGCAGGCAGTGTTGGGAAGACCCGGGACAGGGATAGAAGACTCCATAACTTCCCACTGAAGAGGACATGTCACCCAGAAGGGGTGGGCCCCCAGAAAGGGAAAAAAGAAAAAACCCACAAATTATAATCTAATATTTATTAGATAAAGGGTTCCCCGGGATCCCGGGGGCGCCCCGATCCCAACCCCAAGGATCCCCCCTTGTACTGACAGTAGTCTGGCATCGAAGAACCGGGTTTAAGGATAATGCCACTGGTCAAAAAAGAACAACAACAAAGATCATGCAATGGAATGCAGAAGGCGTTGCCAGAAAGAAACTTGAACTGAAAAAATTTCCCTACATGAAAAAAGATCGACATCATATGCAACAGGAAAACACATCTAAAAAAAAACTGGCCAATCAGAGGCTATAAACAAAAGACGGATAGAGAGGACAAAAGGGGAGGCATCATCACACTAGTCAAAAACAACATCGCACCCTCAGAAACCCCCAGAAGTACAGGTAAGGAACACCTAACAGCAAAAAAATGTCCTCCCAAAACCCAAATACAATAAAACTACCCCCAAAACAATAAGAAATTAGAACTAGAGAGCATACATTGAGAAGAACCAAATAACCTAGGCGTTTTTTAAACCCACTCCCAGCGGGGTTTTACACGGATAAAGAGGAGATGAAGTAGAGGAATGGATGATGGAAAAACCCCTATATAAAAAAAACCATTCAAGAATTTCACTCAAGAGTATGGGAACACAAAGAAATCTGGCAAAGACAGAAGACATCCAGAGATTTCAAAAGAATGATGAAAAATAGGGGGAAGACTAAAACCAATTTAAATTTTGTAGGAAAGTAAGTCACCAGGAAAAAAAAAATGAAAGGGGAACTAAAAGGAAATGAAACCCACAAAATTTAATAAAAACTAAAAAACCCCCCAAAAAAAAATCCAAAAAAATTAACTTCAAAGATCATACTAAAAAAGGCCCAAAAAACAACCCCCAGAGGGAAAAAAACCCCAAATTTAAAGAATCAAAATCCCGGAAAAAACCCCCGCAAGAACAAAAATGGAAAAACCCCTCTGACACAAAAGAAAACACAAAAAACCAAGCTATACAGAAAAAAAAAAACTCCCTGCATTAGAAAAAATTGGCAGGAAAAAAAAGCAACACTAAACATGGAAAAAGACAGACAAAACTATGGCAGCTTGTAAAGAGCTAATGAAGAAAAAACCCCCAGCCATGCCTGACAGTCATAGAAGATGGAGGGAAACCAACGGGCAAAATAGCTGCAAACATTCTTGGGATGGCTTTGAAAAGAAAGCAAATAAAATGTCCAAAATCAAAGTCAGGGGAAAAAAAAAGAACTAAAAATAAAAAAAAACAACTTGCAGACAAACAAGACACAAGAACAAATTTTTTTTTCCCAAAAAATGACAGCAAAAAAACTAAAGAAAAAAAAGGACCAGGACCAGATGGGGTGACAAACGAAATGATAATAAACCTAGGGAAAAGGTGGCAGACAACACCTCCTGGGCCTGTTAAACCAATCTTGGATGCAAGGAGTATATCCAAAGGAATGGAAAGGGGAAATAATCCTTTGAAAAAGGGCCCAAGGAAAACAAAGAAAGCTACGTCCTAGTCCTCAGCTGCCTTGGGAAAAAAAAGGAGGGTTTAAACCAGGCTGCTTAACTTTCTAGAGGAAAAAAAAATTAGAGACTGCCAACGGTTAGAAAAAAAAAAACAAATCCCAAAACCCCCTATCTTGCCCAAGAAATTGAAGATGCCCTTCCCGAACAAAAACGTTTCCCCCCTTTTTTCCCTTACCCGAAAAGCTGAAAAAGGACTCCCAAAGCAAAAGCGGGTGGTCACGCCATGGATCAGAGATTTCCCACACAGAGATAAGAGTCAAACTAAACACAAAGGGGTTCACCCAGAAGATGGGGGTTCCCAGGGGAAATGCAATTCCCCACACTTTCATCCTCTTTATCAATGATCCCCAAAATTTTTCTAAATTCAAACACTCCCTGCAAACGGCCCTGGACCCAAAAAATTTAGGGCCCAAAAAAAAATGAAGGAGCCTAAAAGCAGAAAGAAATGGGGAGAACTTGGGGGGCAAATAAAAAAAAACAAGACAGTGCAACACTATTTCACTTTTCAAAAACCCGAACAAGCGATTTATACCCGGGCAACAAATCACTACCAAAGGAGGACAACCTACCTATCTAGGGAAAAAATTGACAAAAGACTCACATGGGGGCCCCCAAAAAGAAAACAAAAAAACAAAAAATTAAAACCGAAAAACTAGCAGGAACCCACTGGGGCGCAGATGCAAAAACTACACGCCAAATATACACAGGATATGTACGTCCAAACTGGGGTATGGCAAGGAGCCTACACAACCGCAGCAAACAAAACACAAGCTGATAAAATAAAAACACAGGCCTCAGAATCATCACCGAGGTTGAGAATACACAAATCAAAGATCTAGAAGCAATCTGGGACGGGCCTGGGGGACGCAGGGGAAAAAAAAAATACCCCACTATCAGAAAAGTTTAAACGCACAGAAAATCCATGCACCCCAAAAATCAACGAACCAACCAAAACCGCATAAAAAAAACAGCTCATCATTGTCAAAATCACTTCTGCAAAAACATAAACCCCTGACCAAACCTGGGAAAGATAGTACCATTCCCAAAACAGACCTACAGCCCAACTTTACAGTGATAACAAAAAATTTTCCCAAAAGTAGAAAAAAGGGTAAGAAAATCCCCTCGAAGCAAAGAACGAACACAGAATCAACCCCCCCCTGAGGGAAAAACACGAGGGGTCATCAGAACAAGGGGGAAAAGGGGGGGCCGGAAATCATCAAACCCCCGATATAATAAAAATCTTTCCCCTTGGGGAAATATAAAAAATTTTAACGAAAACAGGCAATTGTGGATGCCTTAAAAAAAATCAGCAAAAGAAACATCCAAAAAAAAACTTGTCTTCCTTTGCGACTGCTTGTCAGTCCTGGGGAGGCCACAAAAACCACAAAAAAATGGGAAAAGAGGACATCCCAAAAGCTCTCAGAAACAAAAAAATTATTCTCCAGTGGGTCCAGCCCACTGTGGCGTTCCAGGAAATGAGAGAGCAGACATGCTGGCTAAGGAGGGAAAAAAATTAACAACAGAAACACCCAGATACTAAAGAAATCAAGAAAATATCAAAAGAAAGTAAAAGAGGATGGGGGCAAAAAACCCCCAGAAAAACCCCAAAATTTACAGACTAAAAGAAAAAGAAAAAATCTTTTTTGATAAGAAAGGTCCCAGGGTCAACCCCTCACAAATAAAGTGCTCGACTGCACAGTGTGATGCGGACAGAGACACAGACTCCAAAACATCCCGGTCATGTCCATCATAAAACACTAAGAAATGAAACATGGCCTCGGGAAAAAGATCGACCAAGTTTCAAGAACTCCAAAGAACAGGGCCAAACAAAACCCATCTAGATTTAATGAACCTGAACCAAAGGGAAGGAAAATCTTTTCTAATGGGTTTTTTAACCATGGTCTATTTCATTTTTTTAATGGGTTCTTACCCATGGTTCTATTTTTTGATCTGTTTTCAATGGGTTTTTTACCCCTGGTTCTATTCTTGATCTGTTTCTCAATGGTTCTTTTCCCATGGTTCTATTCTTGATCTGTTTCTAATGGGTCTTTACCCATGGTTCTATTCTCTTGATCTGTTTCAATGGGTTCTTACCCATGGTTCTATTCTTGATCTGTTTCTCAATGGGTTCTTTACCCATGGTTCTATTCTTGATCTGTTTCTCAATGGGTTCTTTACCCATGGTTCTATTTTTGATCTGTTTCTCAATGGGTTCTTTACCCATGGTTCTAATCTTGATCTGTTTCTCAATGGGTTCTTTACCCAGATTCATTCTTGATCTGTTTCTAATGGGTTTTTTTACCCATGATTCTATTCTTGATCTGTTTCTCAATGGGTTCTTTACCCATGGTTCTATTCTTGATCTGTTTCTCAATGGGTTCTTTACCCATGGGTTTTATTCTTGATCTGTTTCTCAATGGGTTCTTTACCCATGGTTCTATTCTTGATCTGTTTCTCCATGGGTTCTTTACCCATGATTCTATTCTTGATCTGTTTCTCAATGGGTTCTTACCCCTGGTTCTATTCTTTATCTGTATCTCAATGGGTTTTACCCATGATTCTTTCTTGATCTGTTTCTCAATGGGTTCTTTACCATGGTTCTATTCTTGATCTGTTTCTCAATGGGTTCTTTACCATGGTTCTATTCTTTATCTGTTTCTCAGGTTCTTACCATGGTTCTATTCTTGATCTGTTTCTCAATGGGTTCTTTACCCATGGTTCTATTCTTGATCTGTTTCTCAATGGGTTCTTTACCCATGGTTCTATTCTTGATCTGTTTCTCAATGGGTTCTTTTTCCCCTGGTTCTATTCTTGATCTGTTTCTCGATGGGTTCTTTACCCATGTTCTATTCTGATCTGTTTCTCAATGGGTTCTTTACCCATGGTTCTATTCTTGATCTGTTTCTCAATGGGTTCTTTACCCATGGTTCTATTCTTGATCTGTTCTATGGTTCTTACCCATGGTTCTATTTCTTGATCTGTTTCAATGGGTTCTTTACCCATGATTCTATTCGATCTGTTTTCAATGGGTTCTTACCCATGATTCTATTCTTGATCTGTTTCTCAATGGGGTTTTTTACCCATGTTCTATTCTTGATCTGTTTCTCAATGGGGTTTTTCCCATGGTTCTATTCTGATCTGTTCTCAATGGGTTCTTTCCCATGGTTTCTATCTTTGATCTGTTTCTAATGGGCCTTACCCATGATTCTATTCCCCGATCTGTTTCTCAATGGGTTCTTTACCCATGGTTCTATTCTTGATCTGTTTCTCAAAGGGTTTTTTACCATGGTTCATTCTTGATCTGTTTTCAATGGGTTCTTTACCCATGGTTCTATTCTTGATCTGTTTCTCAATGGGTTCTTTACCCATGGTTCTATTCTTGATCTGTTTCTCAATGGGTTCTTTACCCATGGTTCTATTCTTGATCTGTTTCTCGATGGGTTCTTTACCCATGGTTCTATACTTGATCTGTTTCTCAATGGGTTCTTTAACCATGGTTCTATTCTTGATCTGTTTTCAATGGGTCTTTACCATGGTTCTATTCTTGATCTGTTTCTCAATGGCTTTTACCCATGATTCTATTCTGATCTGTTTCTCAAGGTTCTTTACCCATGATTCTATTTTTTGATCCTGTTTTCAATGGGTTCTTTACTGATGGTTCTATTCTGATCTGTTTCTCAATGGGTTCTTACCCATGATTCTATTCTTTATCTGTTTCTCAATGGGTTCTTTACCCATGGTTCTATTCTTGATCTGTTTCTAATGGGTTCTTACCCCTGATTCTATTCTTGATCTGTTTCTCAATGGGTTCTTTACCCATGGTTCTATTCTTGATCTGTTCTCAATGGGTCTTTTCCCATGGTTCTATTCTTGATCTGTTTTTCAATGGTTCCCTTTTCCCATGATTCTATCTTTATCTGTTTTCAATGGTTCTTTACCCATGGTTCCCCATTCTTGATCTGTTTCTCAATGGGTTCTTTCCCATGGTTCTATTCTTGATCTGTTTCTCAATGGGTTCTTTACCCATGGTTCTATTCTTGATCTGTTTCTCAATGGGTTCTTTACCCATGGTTCTATTCTTGATCTGTTTTTCAATGGGTTCTTTACCCATGATTCTATTCTTGATCTGTTTCTCAATGGGCTCTTTACCCATGGTTCTATTCTTGATCTGTTTCTCAATGGGTTCTTTACCCATGATTCTATTCTTGATTTTGTTTTCAATGGGGTTTTTTACCCATGGTTCTATTCTGATCTGTTTCTAATGGGTTCTTACCCATGGTTCTATTCTTGATCTGTTCTCGATGGGTTCTTTACCCATGGTTCTATTCTGATCTGTTTCTCAATGGGTTCTTTACCCATGGTTTAATCTTGATCTGTTTCTCAAAGGTTCTTACCCATGATTCTATTTTGATCTGTTTCTCATGGGGCTTTACCCATGATTCTATTCTTGATCTGTTTCTCAATGGGTTCTTTACCATGGTTCATTCTTGATCTGTTTCTCAATGGTTCTTTACCCATGGTTCTATTCTTGATCTGTTTCTCAATGGGTTTCTTACCATGGTTCTATTCTTGATCTGTTTCTCAATGGGGTTTTTTACCATGTTCTATTCTTGATCTGTTTCTCAATGGGTTTTACCTATGGTTCTATTCTTGATCTGTATCTCAATGGGTTTTACCATGATTCTATTCTTGATCTGTTTCTCAATGGGTTCTTTACCCATGGTTCTATTCTTGATCTGTTTCTCAATGGGTTCTTTACCCATGGTTCTATTCTTGATCTGTTTCTCAATGGGTTCTTTACCCATGGTTATATTCTTGATCTGTTTCTCAATGGGTTCTTTACCCATGGTTCTATTCTTGATCTGTTTCCAAAAGGCTTTACATTTCTATTCTGATCTGTTTCTCGATGGGTTTTTACCATGGTTTATTCTTGATCTGTTTCTCAATGGTTCTTTACCCATGGTTCTATTCTTTGGGTCTGTTTTGGGTTTTTTACCATGGTTCATTCTTGATCTGTTTCTCAATGGGTTCTTTACCTTTGGCCTATTCTTGA
The DNA here is from genome assembly GCA_020796225.1 of Arion vulgaris. NCBI lineage: Eukaryota > Metazoa > Mollusca > Gastropoda > Stylommatophora > Arionidae > Arion > Arion vulgaris. Next base: position 39,554,774 of record CM036770.1, read on the forward strand.
TCTGTTTCATGGGTTCTTTACCCATGATTCTATTCTTGATCTGTTTCTCAATGGGTTCTTTACCCATGATTCTATTCTTGATCTGTTTTCAAAAGGGTTCTTTACCCATGGTTCTATTCTTGATCTGTTTCTCAATGGGTTCTTTACCCATGGTTCTATTCTTGATCTGTTTCTCAATGGGTTCTTTACCCATGGTTCTATTCTTGATCTGTTTCTCAAGGTTCTTACCATGGTTCTATTCTTGATCTGTTTTCAATGGGTTCTTTACCAAAGGTTCTATTCTGATCTGTTTCTCAATGGGTTCTTTACCCATGGTTCTATTCTTGATCTGTTTTTCAATGGGTTCTTTACCCATGATTCTATTCTTGATCTGTTTCTCCATGGGTTCTTTACCCATGGTTCTATTCTTGATCTGTTTCTCAATGGGTTCTTTACCCATGGTTCTATTCTTGATCTGTTTCTCAATGGGTTCTTACCATGGTTCTATTCTTTATCTGTTTCTCAATGGGCTCTTTACCCATGGTTCTATCTTAATCTGTTTCTATGGGGTTTTTACCCATGGTTCTATTCTTGATCTGTTTCCTCAATGGGTTCTTTAACCCCTGGTTCTATTCTTGATCTGTTTCCCCATGGGTTCTTTACCCATGGTTCTATTCTTGATCTGTTTCTCAATGGGTTCTTTACCCATGATTCTATTCTTGACTGTTTCAATGGGTTCTTTACCATATTCATTCTTGATCTGTTTCTCAATGGGTTCTTTACCATGTTCACTTGATCTGTTTCTCAATGGTTTTACCCCTGATTTATTTTGATCTGTTTTCAATGGGTTCTTTACATGGTTCTTTCGATCTGTTTTCAATGGTTCTTTACCCATGATTCTATTCTTGATCTGTTTTCAATGGGTTCTTTACCCATGGTTCTATTCTTGATCTGTTTCTCAATGGGTTCTTTACCCATGTTCTATTCTTTATCTGTTTCTCAATGGTTCTTTACCCATGATTCTATTCTTGATCTGTTTCTCAATGGTTCTTTATCATTCTATTCTTTGATCTGTTTCTCAATGGGTTCTTTACCCATGGTTCATTCTTGATCTTTTCTCAATGGGTTCTTTACCCCTTTCTATTCTTGATCTGTTTTCAATGGGTTCTTTACCCCTGGTTCTATTCTTGATCTGTTTCCAATGGGTTTTTTACCCATGTTCTATTCTTTATCTGTTTCTCAATGGGTCTTTTCCCATGGTTCTATTCTTGATCTGTTTTCAATGGGTTTTTTACCCATGTTCTATTCTTTATCTGTTTTCAATGGGTTCTTTACCCATGGTTCTATTCTTGATCTGTTTTTCAATGGGTTCTTTACCCATGGTTCTATTTTACTGTTTCAATGGGTTTTTTACCCATGATTCTATTCTTTTACTTTTTTTTAATGGGTTCTTTTCCCATGTTCTATTCTTGATCTGTTTTTAATTTTTTTGGGTTTTATTTTTTCTGTTTTAATTTGGGTTCTTTCCCCTGTTCTATTCTTGATCTGTTTTCTGGGGTTTTTTACCCCGGTTCATTCTTTATCTTTTTCAATTTTTTACCCAATTTTTTTCTTTATCTGTTTCTCAATGGGTTCTTTTTCCCCTGGTTCTATTCTTGATCTGTTTTCAATGGGTTTTTTACCCATGGTTCTATTCTTATTGTTTCTCAATGGGTTTTTTACCCAGTTCTATTCTTGACTGTTTCCAAAGGGGGCTTTACCCCTGGTTTTATTCTTGATCTGTTTCTCAATGGGTCTTTACCATGGTTCATTCTTTTATCTGTTTCTCAATGGGCTTTTCCCTTGGGTTCATTCTTTATCTGTTTTTCAATGGGGCTTTTCCCATGGTTTATTCTTGATCTGTTTCTCAATTTCTTTACCCCTGGTTCTATTCTTGATCTGTTTCTCAATGGGGGTTTTTTTTGGTTTTATTTTTGATCTGTTTCTCTGGGCTTTCCCATGGTTCTATTCTTGATCTGTTTCAATGGGGCTTTCCCCTGATTCTATTTTTATCTGTTTCTAATGGGTTTTTTCCCCTGTTCTATTCTTGATCTGTTTCTCAATGGGTTCTTACCCTGGTTCTATTCTTGATCTGTTTCTCAATGGGTTCTTTTTCCCCTGGTTCTATTTTGATCTGTTTTCAATGGGGTTTTTTACCCATGTTCTATTCTGATCTGTTTTCAAGGGGGTTTTTTTACCCATGGTTCTATTCTTGATCTGTTTTCAATGGGTTCTTTCCCCTGGCTATTCTTGATCTGTTTTCAATGGGCTTTTCCCTGGTTCTATTCTTGATCTGTTTTTAAGGGTTCTTTTCCCATGGTTCTATTCTTGATCTGTTTCTCAATGGGGTTTTTTTACCCATGGTTCTATTCTTGATCTGTTTTCAATGGGTTTTTTACCCATGGTTCTATTCTTGATCTTTTTTTAATGGGTTTTTTTTACCCATGGATTCTTTGATCTGTTTCTAATGGGTTTTTTACCCATGATTCTATTCTTGATCTGTTTCTCAATGGGGTTTTTTTTTTTTTGCCCCCCTGGTTCTATTCTTGATCTGTTTCTCAATGGGTTTTTTTTCCCATGGTTCTATTTGATCTGTTTCTCAATGGGTTCTTTACCCATGATTCTATTCTGTTGTGCTGTTTCTCGATGGGTTCTTTCCCATGATTCTATTCTATTGTGCTGTTTCTCGATGGGTTTTTTCCCCATGATTCTATTCTATTGTGCTTTTCCTTAATGGGTTCTTTACCCATGATTCACATGAGCTGTTACTCCATGCGTTCCACCTATATGATTGAGCGGTTTCTCCATGGGTTCCTTACCTGTGAGTCATCTCCAGTTCTCATATCTAAGTTAGGGCTCCTATGTATCAGTCTGTCACATCAGTTTGAAATGTAAACATTTATTTTTGTGAGCTGTATTGATCAGACATTGAATCCAGTGCACTGTTTCTGTTCATGTTTCTTCAGATTCTCAAAACGCAGATACCCACTTCAGAAATATGTCAATTTCTTACCTCCTATTAAAATTTTGGGATGGCAGAAATGTATATCCTTGGTTTAAAAACCACAAAGAAAGATTTATCAATTTGTAAGTCTGAAAGAAATCTAGTTTCATGATCCTGGACATTTGTTTTGCACATTAGTATGTCAACATATGTATAATGCTGTACAACACTTTATATATGAGTCTATAAAAAGATATCTATTTTAAGACACCTGGTACCTTGTCTGTCGATTTTTAATCATAATAACACAAATTAAATATGATTTTAAACATTCTCGTTGTTGTATATATATTGGATTATGTCCGTGTTTTCTGATCATCGTCGTTTGGTTCTTAACTGTTTGACTTTTTTTCTGTCGCTACCTGTCCCTTTACCTTATTTTTCAGTTACATTAGTTTATTATACGTTTTAATGTTCGTTTTATTTTTTTCTCCGCTTTGCAAAGTTAGAAGCCTGACTCGTACATTTTCTTGTCTCAAACAGAACAGATGCCTGTTGAAAATGTTTTACCTGTCTGCAAGAGAATTAAAATAAACTGAGACTAATTCAGAACTAAATACGATTCAGACCTTTTGTCAGATGTCTTCGGTGGATTCTCAGACTGAGATGTACGATAAGTTTCAAACACAGACTTGTGGATAAGAACCGGACATGAACTCCCGGTCAAAAGGAGAAAAAAGCGATGGGTCGGGCATACAAGTCGAGTGTCACTAGACAAGCACTTGAGTTGAACCTCGCAAGGAAAAAAAAGGATGCCCTAAACAGACCTGGAGACGACGAAGTCTTTTTGAACTGGAAGAGTGCTCGACTATCCAGTTGGGAGACAATAAAGAACAGCCAGAGACAGAGAAGAGTGGTGAACAACTGTTGAAGCCCTATGCTCTACGGGGAGCGGAGAGGAATAAGTCAAGTCAGAACTGATGAAATCAAATGTCTGGCCAACCACTAGTAACAATTGTTAAAAAGATGATGATCAAGGAATCTTACTGTAGGCATTAAGTGGGAGACAAAGGATTCAAGAAAAAAAAACGCTATAAGAAAACTTTAAAATGAACTTTGATTAGAAGCAAAAAATATAGACTAAATTCTATAAAAAGAGATTGAGCGAGTTTCCCAGGATAGAACGGTATGGAGAAATAGCATTATGTAACGTATAACGTATTATGGAAGTGAAAAGAGCAGCTAGAAGAGATAAAAGGGCATATGTCAATCGACTGGCTGAAGAAGGGGAAAAGGCAGCTAAGACTGGAAACAGTAAAATGCTATACAACACACTAAAACAACTTACTGGAACATTTGTTTCAAAGGGTGGCCCAATCAAGAAGTTCTAACATCAGATACCGAGCAGAAGAAAAGATGGGCAGAACATTTTGAAGAAATATTAAATAGACCTGATCCACCAGTACTACTCAAGTTTGACGAAGAGGCAAGAAACAGCTCCCTACCAATTAACGAAGAAATGATAAGTGTAGCTGAGGTCAAGGAGGCAATCAATTCCTTGATAAACAATAAGGCAGCGGGTGATGACAACATTACTGCAGAAATGCTCAAAGCGGCTGATGATACAACTATTAGCCAGGTGCAAGAACTTTTAATAAAGTATGGGAAGAAGAAACTGTCCCAGATCAATGGAAGAAGGAATAATTGTTAAGATCCCAAAAAGGTGATCTCAAAGATTGCAACAACTGGAGAGGGATCACCCTATTATCAGTAATGACCAAGACTTTCTGCAAAATCATTCTTAATAGAATCAAAGGAGCAGTGGACACAACCCTAAGAGAAGAACAAGCTGGTTTTAGACATGGGAGAAGCTGCTTAGTCCAAATAATTACCCCACGACTAATTTTGGAGGAACATATTGAGAAGCAACAACCACTCATACTAAATTTCATCAATTTTAAAAAGGCCTTTGATAGTCTACACAGAATCTCTCTGTGGAATATTCTGAGATGCTATGGAATACCAGACAAAATAATAAACATTATAAAGAGCCTCTATGATGGTTCACAGTGTGCAGTTCTCACTGATGGTGGACACAGCGACTGCTTTATGGTTCAAACCGGAGTAAAGCAAGGCTGTATTCTATCTCCGCTATTGTTTGGAGTGGCATTGACTGGGTGATGCGAAAATGTTGCAGGGCGAAACTGGCATCGATTGGGTAGAAAATAGTCAACTAGAAGATTTGGATTTTGCAGATGATATTGCCTTGTTAAGTAGAAAAACCAAGATATGCAAAGAAAAACAGACAACTTGTCATCTATAGCATCAAAAGTTGGACTGCAGATAAGCTATGAAAAACAAATATAATGAAGACACCTATGGCAAGTAATGCAGATATCACACTGGAATCTAAAATGATAAAAATAACAGAGCAGTTCACCTATTTGGGTAGCAATTTTGATTGCACAGGAAATGTTAAAAAGAAATTATGATACGAATTGGCAAAGCAACATCAGCTTTTAAAAGTCTAAATAAAATATGGAACTGCAAGTTATATAGTATTAAAACTAAATTACGAATTTTCAATTCAAATGTTGTATCAATCCTAACATATGCCAGCGAGAGTTGGAAAATGACTAAATATATAGAAAACAAGTTGAATGCATTTGAAAATAGATGTCTACGAAAAATAATGAATATAAAATGGAACGAATTCAGGAGAAGTGATGAAATCAGAGACATGTCTGGTCAACCACTAGTGACAACTGTTATAAGAAAGAGAAGATGGAGATATGTTGGACACACCTTGAGGAGAAATGATCAAATAATATCAAAGCAGGCATTGAAGTGGGATGCAAAGGGTTCAAGAAAGAGAGGTCGACCTAAGGAGACCCTGAAGCGAACTTTGCTGAGAGAGGCAGGAAATATCGGTCTCAGTTCCATGGAGGAGATTGGAGCGAGTTGCCCAGGATAGAGCGGTATGGTGAAATTACTTGCAGGCCCTATGTAACGTATAACGGTACGAGAGGAATTATTATTATTATTATTATTAACGTATAACTGTTACGGGCTTAATACATTTGTCAGTCTTATCTCTCTTGTTTAGTGTAGCATTACTACAATAACATTCAATGTTTCTGGAGTTCCAGAGTGATGTTCAAGACACGATCAATACTATTTCACATTAATTTTAAGTACACTTTGAAAAAAAGACTCATAATGTGAAAGTGGCCCCAAAAATCATCATAATGACGTGCGTTGCATGTCCAAAGAAAATGGACTGGCTTCATTGCACAGAGTTTTACCCCATATGGCTCGGTACCTTTCCGCAAAAATGGCACGTGACCGACAGTTGTGCACAAAGCACGATCTCAGTATCTTCTGCAACAATCCTAGGTCTCTGGGGAAAATTTCACCCGTGAACGGCACTATGCGGTATGGATTCGAAATCCCAATTTAGCCACAGAGACTCGTAAAGTGTTGCAAGTAAAGTGCAACAGCACACGACCAGGATTAACTCACTCGTTGGCCATCTCAGCCAACGACCAGGACTAAATCACTCGTTGGCATTCTTGGCCAGTCAAATATCTTCACTGTGCCGCTTCAGTTTCCTGAATTATACAGCGAATATATTTGTTTATAATCATATCCTCTCTTCTCTCTCGTGATCGTTCTAGGCTAGTTTTCATAATTCTTATTGTGATATATAAACAGCCAAACATCAGAACGTAATGTAGGTGCAAATGTTCACAAAACAGATGAGACTGCAGTAAAACTATTTGATTGACAAAACACGTAATCACAAAGTACTGTAGTTTTACAAATTACAAAAACAATGACAAAATACAGCAACGTTTCAACCAACAAGGCCTTTATCACAAACGAACAACAGGAGTGACAAATTTAAAAAACAAATGGACGACCAAAAACAAACGTTTCTAATAAAATCTGGAAATAAAAACGAAAATCTGGGAATAAAAACGAATAACGAAATAAATGTAACACAAAAACACACATAAAAACTAGAAATAGAACGGAAGAGAAACAATGAAAATCTAGTAAATATATAACTTGAATACATGCAACATATCCCCATATAGATTACAAGGCATGGGAAGAGAAAGTACTAATAAGCATAGGAATGTAATACGTTGAGCCACGTAGTCGCAAGGTACCATACAAAGAAATCAACCGATTCTCCAGAGCAAATCGATTGCGATCATCCGAGGAACACGATCGGATGGCTGTGACCGGGACATCGTGAGCTCCTAAATGGCCAGTATCATTTAAATGGGTGGCTACAGGGGTCACGGAGCATTGGCGTATGTCACGCAAGTGTTGGGCGAATCGGTCACTGCGCCTCTTGCCTGTCTCGCCGATATAAGCCTTGTTACACCGCTTACAGATAATGGCATAGGTAAGATTACGGGACTCGCATGTGAAACCATCGTCAATAAGAACGTGGCTAAAGGAAAAGATACAGTACGCATCTGTATCACATAAGCACACGTGTTGCAACGCCGACGGCCACACTGGACAGTGCCAAAATGAGTCTGGATATTGGACTTAAGGCGACTGTGTACTAATATATCCTTAAGACTTCTGTCCCGTCTGTAAGCCACCAAAGGATAGTTGGGGAAGACAGAACGGGTATCAAGATCTGACTTAAGGATAGACAGATGACAGAATAAAACATTTTTCACCAGTGAATTATGGGGGTGGAAAGTTAAGATAAGTTTTACTCTCTCAGAGTTAGTGGTCCTATGCTGGCTGGTGAGGGCCTGCTGGCGAGTGATTGTCTGAACTCAATGCATAGCCGAGACAAGCACCCTCTCCGGGTGTAGGCGCCTACGAAAGAAAAGCATCTCGCGAGCTCTCTCAAGAAAATCATCGTCCTCGCTACCAAGGCGACGAAGGCGCAAGAGCTGCGAGAATGGCAAAGAGTCACGACAAGCCTGGGGATGGGAAGAAGTATAAAGGAGAAAACTATGTGCATCAGTAGGCTTGTAATATACTGATGTAGTGATAGTGGATAGGCGTATGGAGATAGTAATGTCAAGAAAGTTGACACAAGTAGTGGAGATGTGAGAAGTAAAACGAATAGAAGGGTTGAAAACGTTAATGAAATTAATCGGCTTCAGGCATATCAGTAATGCCAATACAGTCATCAATGTATCTGTGATAGACAGATGGAAGGGGCCATCATATGTAGTCCATACTAGGTGTTCAAGAAAACCCATGAATAGACAAGCATAACTAGGTCCCATTTTTGTACCCATGGCAACCCCACTGATCTGCTCAAAGAATTGGTCATTAAACTGAAAGGAGTTAAGAGTGAGAACTAGTTCCGCAAGACGAAGGAGAGCAGAAGTTGACACAAGTGGATTAGTTCTATTGAGAAAGAATTGGAGAGCTTTAAGGCCGTCAGGATGAGGTATAGTGTACAATGAGTGACTGATTCGCAAAACACTTGCGCGACATACGCCAATGCTCTGTGACCCCTGTAACCACCCATTTCAATGATACTGGCCATTTAGGAGCTCATGATGTCAGGTCACAGCCATCCGATTTTGTTCCTCGGATGATCGCAGTCGATTTGCTCTGGAGAATCGGTTGATTTCTTGTAATGTACCTTGCGACTACGTGGGCTCAACGTATTACATTCCTATGCTTCTTAGTACTTTCTCTTCCCATGCCTTGTAATCTATAGGGGTATATGTTGCATGTATTCAAGTTATATATTTACTAGATTTTTTATTGTTTCTCTTCCGTTCTATTTCTAGTTTTTATGTGTTTTTTGTGTGACATTTATTTCGTTATTCGTTTTTATTCCCAGATTTTCATTAGAAGCGTTTGTTTTTGGTCGTCCATTTGTTTTTTTAAATTTGTCACTCCTGTTGTTCGTTTGTTTGATAAAGGCCTTGTTGGTCGAAACGTTGCTGTATTTTGTCATTGTTTTTGTAATTTGTAAAAATACAGTATTTTGTGATTACGTGTTTTGCCAATCAAATAGTTTTACTGCAGTCTCATCTATTTTATAAGTAATAGTGGTGAATCTACAACCCTAACCAGACTGCAAGAATTCCAAGTCTTCTTCAAACGCTCCATATCTACCACTTGTCAACCACTCTGTGTGATTTGTATGTGATCTGAGCCCAAGAGCGATTGTACGCTGTGCCAGTTATGCGCCTACAAGTGGACCAGCACATCCGATTTATGTGATGCTTGTAAGTTACTAGGGTAGCTTTCCTGGGTCCTACATCAGTCGCCTCTTACGACATGCCTTGTAGGTCGCAGTGGTACTATTCTTTGCTTCCCGAGGCAAAACAGGATTGGATAAAGGGAAAAGAGAAGAAGACGAAAGACAGTTGAATGACTTGTAACACTTACCGCTGGTTGACCTTAGGTACTTTGTCCATTGAGCAATTAATTTCTTCATATCAGGATATGGAACCTTCGTATTATTAGACGTTAACCAGTCTGTAACGAAAGAGCTTGTTGCTGCTGGCAGCAGTTCGTTGAGCAGCATAGTGTGACCCATTTCCTCAACTTGGCAAAGGATATCTTTGATGACATATGTTAGAACTTGAAACCTGTCCCTATATCTGATAATATCTCTCTCTTCCTATTGATTGTCCAGAGCTGGTGAATACCTCCATTGCATATGACGATTTTGAGCACTCTGTGATAGATAATTCAGAGGTTAATTAGTATGAAGTATATGTGGCATAATACATGCAAGATAAGTTTGGAAGGAAAGAGGCTACAAGACAGACTACTGCTCAGATATAAGGATGTCTGTAAGGCCAGCTCCTCTACCAGTACCAACAAATGGGAAAAGCTAGCTGATGATCGAGTTATGTGGAAAACAACATTACGGGTGAGGAGGGAAAAGAAGAAAAAAACAATCTGTCATTACTGCCTGTAAAACCGATTTTAAGGTGGTGTATAGCAGGTGAGAAGAGAGCCTGGGGAATTTAATGGCCGCATGGCTAGTGCAGTCGCCGCGAAGCTGTTCAGGTTAGGATTTTTCATTTATGCCCACAATAGAAAATAAATTTATTGACCTTACCGTAAATTGAACACTGGTCTTCCGCATGGCAGCCGGCCGCGCTCTAATCCATTCGGCCAGACGTACCTCTGAGCATTACGCAAAGGTGTAGAATCTTTTGAAAAGAGACTAAGGAGGAGCTAAAAAGCAAGAGAGAAAAGCGAAAACTCAGAAGCTGTCACAGTAAAACACTTGCCAATTGGCCGTCTGTAAAGGCAAAAGAGACAAGCGCAATCTCAGAAGCTGTCACAGTAAAACACTTGCCAATTGGCCATCTGTAAAGACGAAAAAGGTCATATACATATGCTTACAAGATATGCATACAAGATAATTACTATAACTACTGAGAAAAGCTCTCAAGTTCTTTCTCAATAGGAGAACAAATCCACTTGTCTCCACCTCTGCTCTCCTTCATCTTGCAGAACTAGCTCTTACTCTAAACTCATTTCAGTTCAATAACCAATTCTTTGAGCAGATCAGGATTTCGCCATGGACACTAAAATGGGACCTAGTTATGCTTGTCTGTTCATGGGTTATCTTGAACACCAAGTATGGAATACATATGATGACCCTTTTCCGTCCGTTTATCATAGATACATCGATTACGGTATTGGCACTACTGATATGCCTGAAGTTGATTTGTCCCGCTTCATAAATTTCATCAATGATTTCAACTCTACTATTCGATTTACCTCTCACATCTCCACTTCTTGTGTCTACTTACTTGACATCACGATCACCATAAACCAATCCACCATCACAACATCAGTATGTTATAATCCTACTGATGGGATAGTTTTTTCCTCTATACCTCTTCCCATACCAATGCTTGTCACGCTTCTTTGCTATTTTTTCCCAAAGCTCGCCGTCACGCCTGTACAGCGAGGATGATGATTTTCTTGATAGAACTCGCGAGATGCTTGATTTCTTCCGCAGCCACCTATACCAGGAGAAGGTGCTTGCATCTGCTATGCTTCAAGTTCAGAAAATTGCTCGTCATGGTGGCCTTATCAACCAGCATAAGACTTCCAACTCTGACAGAGTGAAACTTATCTTAACTTTCCACCCTCATAGTTCATTGGTGAAAATGATTTTGTTCCGTCATTTTTCCATTCTAAAATCGGATCCAGAGACACGTTCAGTCTTCCAAAACTATCCTCTGGTGGATTACAGACGGGACAGAAATCTTAAGGATATATTGGTGCACAGTCGCCTTAAATTCACTGTCCAGCAGAGCCGGATTAGCATTGTAGCAGAAGTAGCAAATGCTACGGGCCCCGCGCTTTGGGGGCGCCCCGCGCCTCTGGAGCTAAGTTGTCACTAGTCATAAACAAGGAACCAAGTTTGGGAGGTGGGTAATAATTTCCCCTTTCATTTTTTTTTTTATTGAGGTTAGGCCAAGGTCATGTTTACTCAATTTCGGACTTAATTGGGCGGTCACACTGAGCTCATTAACAACGTAACAGTTTTTTTACTTTTTGTATAGGAGTGTCTCTTGTGTGCACACGCTTCTAATAAACGAAAACTTGAAAGCTTGAACAAAAGAACAATTAAATTTGACTCATAGCCCAGTTCAAGTCTCTGTTCGTTCAGTAGTTTTTGCGAGCGAAATTTAGTTTAAAATAAATGCAAGTGGGCGTATGAAATATTGTTCTAAGACATAAGCAGATCTGGGCACTCCTAAATAAATTTCATGTCATTCGTTTTTGTGAAACTGTTTTGCACTCGACTAGATGTCCCAGAAAATAATGCGAGGAAGGGCCAAATGATTAAACAGAAAACTTGGACACACTTGAAGGAGCCGCAACAAGAAGCCGCAACACAGAGCTGCATAATTGTACAGAGAAGCACACAAACGGACACAGAGAGTAATTTTGTATTTGTTCTGCTAACTTTGAATGTATTTAAATCCTCCCATCTTGTTATTTTATTATTATTTTTATTTTTACATAGCTAATTTTATGTTTCAGTGAGAAATTAATTTTTAAAAATAGTTTCTATCATTTTTCGTTTCCAATGAATTCAAATGTTTTAAATCAGAGTTATAGTCATGTTAAGTGGTTAAATTACAAAGCACCCTGTATATAATATATCATCATGAGTAAATTGTTATATCATAAAGAGCAACTGTCCAAACTTTCACATTTATATGTTATATTAGTAGAAAGTAGAAGAATTACATTTTGTTTGTAAATTCATTTTCCTCTTCCCCAGATTGAGATAGACATCATGAGCAGCAAGAGCCAGAGATACAGGTCAAGCATTACACTTCTGGAAGTGCAAAGCGTAAAGCACAAGATGAAAAGGACAAATATAACCAAGTTCTTGTATCAAAAACACGCAAGCTGTCTGAATTTTTAATGTCGTGTGTAATGGTGCTGAATCCAAAGAAATCGAAGCAGAAAATATAGAAGTCGCGTCTCACAGTATAGTAGATGAAGATAGTGATATAGAACAATCATCATTACCAATATTAAGATCAGCAACTCTTCACGATTTAGCCACATTTTCCACAAGACAAACTGAAGTCGAATGTACAGCAAGTCCTTCCAATTTAGCCATATCATTTTCAAGCCAAGAGGGCCAAGCTTTGGCATACTTCCAATGTAGCAACATCATCTACAAGCCAAGCACAACGAAAATAAAATGTGCTCAACGATATTGGTGAATGGCCAATCAACTTCAATCGAGATTATTGGATTGCGAAAGGAAGCAGCGAAGTGCAACATATGAACAGTGATTTCTTGTCTTCCAAAAAAAAACATACGATAAAGAAAACAATCCACGAATTTGTCGAAAATCGTTTTCACATATACACATAAATAACAAACAAAACTCATGCTGAGAAATTGGTTGTGGTATTCCAGAAACTAAGGACAACTTTTCTGTTTTGTTTGCAAAGTTACTGATTCAGACTGTTCGTCACGGTTTACGAAAGGATTGTGATTGGAAAACGCAAATAATTTGTTGAAAAAGACATGAAGAAAGCACCTCCCATAGACAAGCGATAATTTCTCTGTTAGTTTGCAAAGAGAAAGATGCTCGTGTCGATTCTCAACATAAGCCAAGTGGACCGAACAAACATATTGGCGGACACTTTTGGGCAATTGCTTCAGTAATCCAATTTTTAGCAGAACGAGTCTTGCATTTCAGGGTAGGGGATGAAATTATTGGTTCACCTAATAATGGAAATTATTTAGGTTTGTTGGAATTAATAGTCAAATTTGACATTTTCTGAAGCTCAGCATATAAATACTTGTAAAATAAAGAGAAAGGGACATACATCATACTTATCAAAAACAACATGTGAGGAATTTATCCATCTAATTGCATCAAGCTTACTGGATCATATTATTTGCGAAATTAAAAAATGCAAGTACTATTCAGTATCACTGGACTCTACTCCAGACATTTCGCATGTGGATCAACTCACTCTAATAGTGCGCTATGTGTTACCATTTGGACCAGTGGAAAGGTTTGTGAAGTTCTTGGATATGGAAGGTCATGCTGCTGAACAACTCGCCCAAAGTTTACTTGATTTTTTAAAGGGAAAATGGCATTGATATCAAAGACTGTCGCGGTCAAAACTGTAATGCCAGCAACATGAGATGGGAAATACAACGGCTTACAAGCACGCATTAAGAGATAAATAAGTATAGTATTCCCTGCTTTGCACATTCACTGGTGTTGGTTGCAGTGTGCTGCAGAATGTTGTATAAAGAAGCATCCATTTTTCGATTTTGTTGAAAGTCTCTGCCATTCTTTCCCTTCTACCTATCGATAGGGCATTACTTACAAAAAAAACACTGGAAGATACAGGTTCAAAACTCCCGACTTTGAAGAGACTGTCGGACACCAGGTGGTCTTCCCGAGCTGATGCGACAAAAGCACTTTTATGTGGTTTCACCACTATCAAACAAGTTTTGGATGACATCTCAAATAACATGGATCAAAGGTAGAGTGTCGTAATCAAGCATGGGCTGGTTTTGGAGATGAGTAAGTTGGAAACAGAAGATAGTTAGCATTTATGGAACGCTGGAATTCTAGAACGCTTGCAAGCATCCTAAGCGCTTCATTACGATACCTGATCAAGACCTTAACACGGGATATGCTCTTTATGAATCGTTACACGGGTACGTTCAGGCAATGCGGCCTACATTTTCAGATATTGAGGCCAAAGCCAAAATCCACAAGCTCACTGTCAAAATATCGTAACAAACTGCGACGACGCAACCAAATACTAAGTACGACGATTTTGGTGGCTCTTCGCTCGATGAAGTTGCTTAAGAAAATCAAACACCCAAACAAAAATTTGAAAGTCAGGTGTTTGTGTCACCAATTGATATTACTCTCTGCAACCAGCTAAACGCATGGAAGCGTACCATAGAGTGACTGATGTATTTGGAACATTTCGGCAGTTAAATCTCTTACAGCAGAAGAGATCTTGACAAGAATAAATATTGTCAGAAGCTCTTACCAAGAGGATTTGGAAGAAAGCCTAGGCGGCGAACTTGTGATTCGCTGAACTGTAAAACTAATGTAGCTGCTGCTATTAGCAACGAAAAGAATGAGGCCATTGAACTGCAATTTTATAAACTTATAATGGAAAAATTCATTAGAGTCGTGTTTCCCAAATGTAGAAATAGTCTTGCAAATTTACTTGTCTTTAATGATTACTAACTGCAGCGGAGAACGTTCTTTTTCAACATTGAAGCGTATAAAAGTGAGTTAAGAAACATGATGGGGACAAGATCATCTAAATAACCTCACCTTAATGAACATTGAATGTAATTTGCTTAGAGAAATTGATTTGTCTAGTATTATCTCTAAATTTGCTCACATTAAATCGAGACAAGTTTGTTTGTAAAATTTATGTTTTATTATTGTTATCATACAAACCTTAGGGCCCCGCGCTAAAATTTGCTACAGGCACGCTCGTAATATGGTCTCTTCTGGGCAGTTCGTAATATCCATCATGCTTGTTGTGTTTTGTGTGTTATTTTCCCACTTTGTCGCGTATTTCTCTCTGGCGATGGTTTTGCTTCTTCTATTTATTCAGAGGTTGTCATCTTGAGATATCCTGCTCCCCCCTTTATCCTGTCTGTTATCTTCATTCCCATAGGCTTGCAGTGTGAGAGGTATCTACTGGATTAAACCTCTTTTTGGAATCATGGGCCAACTGGGCTGGTTGACATGAGATCGCAGTTCTTTGTTCCTTTCAGATTTCACTGCTGAGATAGCAGACAAAAGGATAATTTTCCATGTATTTGTTCCACATGTTGTAATGCTATTTTGCAGCTGCATTTGAGGCATCCAGCTCTGGGAGCCTGTTTGACCAGGAGGAGAGTGCTGACTCTTACATGTGACAGTACCTCTCCTCCATGGTCCATACAACTAAGTTATATCTTGGTTGAGCCAGAGTGCCAATATTGGGTCTGCGTGGGCAAGCTCTTTGGAGTTTGCCATGAAGCTACTCCTTTTCAATCTGCCTACACCGTAGCTCTCTGTTTGGGAGTGCATTGGATAGTTAATCAGTCTCTTGCATTTTCTCCTCGTTGAAGTACTTTCATGTTCCGACTGTCTTCCATTGGTTAGAAGTCTATGGCCCATTTCAAAATATTTCTATTGGGGTAGACTTGTGGTTTCAGTGATGATCCGTGCCTGACTTAACACTCGGCTTAGCTTTATGAAGTGTGTCTTGGAGATTATGACCAGACTGCTATGCCATACTTAACGTAATTAGTCCAAGCTCTCCAAGTAAATCCTTTTCGGAATGCTACAACCCGCACTCCTGTAGTGACTGCTAATTTGTTCACGATCCCCAGTCGCTTCTTTTTCTTTTCCTTAGTTTTATCCTGTGTTTTCCACGTCCGCCTGCTGTCCATCATGATTCCCATATATATTTGGACATTCGTCATATTGAGTAGGTGGTCATTGAACTTGAGTTTGGCCATTTGTTTTCTTCTTAGATGAAGCTGAAGACTGAAGAATTTTCATTTATAAATTGAATCAAGACCTGGTCTATTTTTCTAGTTTTTAAATTCATCTTGCATTTGATGTGGCTACTGTTATTGATTTTTCCCGGCCACAATGCCAGACACGGTAGATTACCGCATCTGTTAATGTTTTCCCATAATCTTTAAAAAAAACAGAAGTAGCGTGGGTGAGAGGACCCCCTTTGGGGAACAACTTTTTCGAATTGCCTCCCATTTTTTTTTTCCCTGGTCCCATATTTTTCCTTTCTATTTCCCAGATGTGCTTCCCAGATATAAAATTTTTTTGTTTCCCGAGTTTGAGTTTTTGATTTTTATTTCCCTTCTCCGATTGCAAACCCTTTCTATGGAACCCTTAGTTGGTTTTTTTTTGAAATTTTGATCTCTTTGCAATGGTTTTGGCCGGACCCATTGACTGAATCCCCCTTACTGTAGTATACATTTTTTTTTGCCCAGGACCATGAGTCTTCATTGAAAGCATCCCATCACCTTTCCCAAAACCCAAGGTTAATTGGTCTACGATTGCTTGGATCGAATTGCCTGTTCCTTGTTTTGCTTGGGGACTGTAATGCTTTTTTTCCCTTCATATGGTATTTCCCCGCGACTTTCCCGCCGCATTCAAAACAGCAGCTTTTTTTTTGACTTTCTTTTTGGTTAATGATCATCCATTTGTGATGCCATCCTTTTTTGGGGACTTCTTGTTTAAGACCCTGGGGACTTCTTCAATCACCTCTGTCCATGTTTAAACGTCTTATTTTTTCATTTTGCCTTGGGCCCTTTTTTGACTGCTCTCCAAATTTTGCCGAGGTGCCTTGGTGATATGTAGCTGTCATGCCTGCCATTTCTAATCTTCTCTGGCCTGACTCACCCCCTTTTAATATTTTGAACTTCTTCTGACCAATAAGATTTGAGTCTCTTCTTTCATCTAGGGAAATTTATTTCTTGCTGCCTCAAATGGATAGAAAGGATGCTGTTCCTTATCTTTTTTGGGGTGAATTTTTGGCACAGTAGATGTCGCTGAGCCTGCAAAATGTGCCCGTCATCTCTGGGTCATTATTTTTATTTTGGGAAAAAAAAACAATCTTTTTAAAGGGGAGCTTGACAGAGTTACTGTTTCCCAGCTGTTCCATGAAGGTTGATTCAAGGGGGCTTTTTCAGGTGGCAAAACGAGGTCGGGGATATACTTTTCTGTCTTCTGGAGTAGAAGGTTGGGGGTCATCAGTCCCTTCCTGAGCTGTAGGTTTTTATCTATTTCCCCGTTCTGCCCCCCCTTTTTTTAAAAGGTGTCTTGATCCCCCTTTCTGAGTGACTGTTAAAAACTCCCCTTTCCAGAGAAGGGATTCCGTGTTAGGGTTTTTCCAGAAAGGGGCCCTGTTAGTTGAATTTTGATGTCTACAAGATGTAATTTTTTATGATTTCGTTTCCCCCATTTGTGCTGACCATCTTTTCTTGTTTTGTCCACACGGTCCCCCCCCTGTGGGTTATCTGTAAATTGATAATCGGACAGAGAATATGTGGGGGTTTGATTGTGTTTTTGAATAATAGGTTTTTGATGCTGGGGCCTTTTTTTTTGGGGGCACCCCTTTTTCCACGAATGTTGAACTTTTGATCGGTTTTTTTTGACGAAATTTTCCTTTCCCCATTTCACCCAAAGGCTATTTTTGGGACTTTTTTTCTCACCCAAAGATCTTTTTTTAAAGGGCTTATTCTTTTACAAAAAGTAAAGAAATGTTGCATAAGGGGTAACCCATCATTTTTTTTTTTTGGGGAAAAAACCCAAAAGTTGAATCTGAAGTTGACCCCCTAACTTTAAAAATAAAAAAATTTTTAGTGTTAAGAGCTCAGTGTGACCGCAATTTAAATCCGAAATTGAGTAAACATGACCTTGGCCTAACCCCAATAAAAAAAAAAATGAAAGGGAAATTATTACCCACCTCCCAAACTTGGGTTTCCCTTTTTTTGACTAGTGACAACTTAGCTAAAGGGCGCCCCCAAGGGGCCGTAGCATTTGCTACTTTGCATATGCTAATGCCTGACACATAGAAGCAGCACATGGAGTTACATTTTTTAATAGACGACATTTTATCCCACACATAGAGTTACATTTATAATAGACGACATAGAAGCAGACATAGAGTTAAATTCTATAATAGACTGACATTTCAGCAGCTCAAGAAGTTATATAATTGTACAAATATAATCAAACATTCATACTTGTACAAACATAATCAAACATTCCTTGTATAAAACATATCTTCATTCATCTTGTAAAACTAATCAAAAATTCATACCTGTACAAACATAATCAGACATTCATACTTATCAAATACTCGTAATTATACTTTACAAACATAATCAAACATTATACTTGTACAAACATACTGTACATTCATACTTGTAAAAATAATCAAACATTCATACCTGTACAAACATAATCAGACATTCATACTTGTACAAACATACTCATTAAATTTTACTTTTTACAAACATACTGTACATTCATACTTGACAACATAATCAAACATTCTATTTTTCAAAACAAACATAATCAAACATTCATCTTGTAAAACATAATCAAACATTCATACTTACCTAAAATAATCAAACATTCATACTTTACAAACATATCAGACATTCCCTACTTGACAAACATAATCAAACATTCATACCTGTACAAACATACTTTCATTCATATTGTACAAACATAATCAAACATTCATACTTTACAAACATACTGTACATTCATACTTGTACAAACATAATCAAACATTCATACCTGTACAAACATACTCGTACATTCATACTTGTACAAACATAATCAGACATTCATACTTGTACAAACATAATCAAACATTCATACTTGTACACACATAATCAAACATTCATACTTGTACAAACATAATCAAACATTCATACTTGTACAAACATACTCTAAAAGTCATAAGTACAAACATAATCAAACATTCATACTTGTACAAACATACTCAAACATTCATACTTGTACAAACATACTCATATTCAGACTTGTACAAACATAAACAGACATTCATCTTAGAAACATAATCAAACATTCATACTTGTACAAACATACTCGTACATTCAGACTTGTACAAACATAATCAGACATTCATACTTGTACAAACATACTCGTACATTCATACTTGTAGAAACATAATCAAACATTCATACTTGTACAAACATAATCAGACATTCATACTTGTACAAACATAATCAGACTTTATACTTGTCAAACATTTCTTACATTCATACTTTTTCAAAAAAATGACAGATCCACGTTTAATTTTATGGTGTCTTGTTTTTTTTTTTAGTTGATCGTATATTTTTTATGTGTCTTAGTTTTTTTTTCCATTTCATATATAGTTTCCTGTGTCTTAGTTTTTTCTTCTTTTACGATCGTATAGTTTCCCCGGTCTGTTTGTTTTTTCTTGACGATCCAGTTTCTTGTTTGTTTTTTTTTTTTGATGTATAGCTTCAGTTGTTTTAGTTTGTTTTTTTACGATCTTTTAAATTTTTTTGGTGTTTTTCTGTTACGATCCCAAATTTCTTTGGTGTCTTAGTTTGTTTTTTATTACTATATTGTTTTTTCGTGTGAGTCAGTTTTTTTCTTTTTGGCCCCATCGAAATTTCATGTGTTTAGTCTGTTTCTTCTTGTTACGATCTTTTTTTATGTGTGTCTTAGTTTGTTTCCCTTTTTGCATGTATAGTTTTTTATGTGTGTTTAGTTTGTTTCTTTTGTTTCGATCGATAGTTTTTATGTTTCTTTTTTTTCTTCAGATGATATTTTCTCAGTTTCTTGGTTTGTTTCTTCTTTTTACGACTAAGTTTCATCTGTTCTTAGTTTTTTTTTCTAGTTACGACTATAGTTTTCTGTGTCTTATTTTGTTTTTCTTTTACGATCGTTTCTTTCTCAGTGGTCTTAGTTTTTTTTCCTTTTACGATCTATATTTTTCATTTTGTCTTATTTTTTTTCAGTTCGATCGTATAATTTTATGTGTCTTGTTTTTTTTTTGTTAAGATCTATGTTTCTTGTTTTGTTTTTCTTCCCCGTTACGATCGATAGTTTCATGTGTCTTGTTTGTTTTTTTTGCGATCGTATAGTTTTCCTGTGTCTTAGTCTGTTTTTTTTTACGTCGTATTTTTCATGGGTCTTAGTTTTTTCTTTTGGATCGTATAGTTTCATGTGTTTAGTTTTTTTTTCTTGTTCGATCGTATAGTTTTTTTGTGGTTTGTTTTTCTTCTTTACGATCGTAATTTTTTCATGTGTGTTTGGTTTGTTTTTTCTTTTTACGTCATTTGTTTTTTCTGTTCTTAGTTTTTTTCGTTTTAAACATATAGTTTCCTTTTGGGCTTATTTTTTCTTCTTGTTAGGTTTCTTTCTATGTGTCTTAGTTTTTTTCTTCCTGTTACGATGTATATTTTCATTTTGTTTAGTTTTTTTTCTATTTGATCTAAATTTCTCATTTTGTCTTGTTTGTTTTTCAGTTGACATATAGTTTCTGTGTGTTTAGTTTTTTTCTTTTTAGTTACGATCGTATAGTTTCTTTGTGTGTTTTGTTTTTCTTTTTTACGATCTTATTTTCATTTTGTCTTTGGTTTTTTTTTCTTTTTCGATGTATAGTTTTTATGTGTTTGTTTGTTTCTTCTATTACGACATATAGTTTCTCGTGTGTGTCTTAGTTTTTTCTTCTTGTTACGATCGTATAGTTTCATTTGTTTTGTTTGTTTCTTCTTTTTATGACGTTATTTCTATGTGTTTTAGTTTTTTTTTACGATCGTATATTTCTCTGTTTTTGTTTGTTTTTCGTTTCGCTATAGTTTCTTTGGGGCTTACTTTGTTTTTCTTTTCGTCGTTGTTTTTTATTGCTCTTTCTTTGTTTCTTCTTGTTACGATCGTTAAATTTCTGGGTTTTAGTTTGTTTCTTTTACGATCATAGTTTTTGTATTCTTAGTTTTTTCTTCTTTTTACGATCGTATGTTTTATGTTTTAGTTTGTTTTTTTTACGATCTATAGTTTTTTGATGTCTTAGTTTTTCTTCTTTTTCGATTTTGTTTCCGGGGTTTCTATTTTTTCTTCTGTTACGATGTATTTTTAAATTTTTTAGTTGTTTTTCTAGTTCGATCGTAATTTTTCATGTGGGCTTAGTTTTTTTTCAGTTACGATCCATATTTTCTGTTTCGTTTGTTTTTCCCCGTTACGATCGTATAGTTTCTTTTGTAGTTTTTTCTTCTTTTACGATCGGTTTCCTTTTGTGTCTTAGTTAGCTTCTTCTTGTTACGATCGTATATTTTCTCATGTGTGTCTTAGTTTGTTTTTTTATTAGATCGATTTTTTTTTATGTGTGTCTTAGTATGTTTCTTCTTTTTACGTATAGTTTCTCATGTGTGTCTTAGGGTTTTTTCATTAGATCGTATAGTTTCCTGTGTTTGTTTTTTCTTCTTGTTGATGATAGTTTTCATGTGTCTTTGTTTTTTTCTTCTTTTTGATCGTTTGTTTCCTTCCCTTTGTTTTTTTCTTCTTTTTGATCGTTTTGTTTTCATGGTTTTGTTTGCTTTTTTTACGATTTTTAGTTTCCGTGTTCATTTGTTTTTTTTTTCGATGTTTAGTTTCATGTGTGTCTTATTTGTTTTTCAGTTTCGATCAATTTTCTATTTGTCTTATTTTTTCTTCTAAATTTTAAACACATATTTTCTCTTGTTTATTTTTCTTCTATTCGATCGAAAATTTTTTGGGGGCGTAGTTTTTTTTCGTTACATGTAATTTCCTGTGTTTTTTTATTTTTTTCTTTTACATCTATATTTTCATTGTGTTTTTTGTTTCTTCAGTTACGATCGTTTTTTTTATTTTGTCTTAGATTCTTCTTTTTGATGTAGTTTTTCGGTGTTTAGGTTTTTTTCATTGATCGTATAGTTTCTATTGTGTCTTAGTTTTTTTCTTTTTTTAGATCGTAATTTCTAATTTTGTTTTTGTTTGTTTCTTCTTAGAGTAGTTTCTCTTTTGTTTTAGTTTGTTTTTCTTTTCGTCTTTAGCCCGGGGTTTTAGTTTGTTTCTTCTTTTTGATCGTATAGTTTCGGTGTCTTAGTTTGTTTCTTCTTGTTACGTTCATATTTTCTTTTTGTCTTAGTTTGTTTTTCTTTTTCGATCGTATATTTTCTCATGTGTGTCTTAGTTTTTCTTGTTAGATCGAAATTTTTTCATGTGTGTTTAGTTTGTTTCCTAGTTACGATCTATAGTTTCATTTTGTTGTGTTTGTTTCTTCTTTTTACGACGTATAGTTTCCGTGGTTTAGTTTGTTTTTTCTTGTTACGATCGTATTTTTCTCATTTTGTCTTAGTTTGTTTTTCCTTTTTCGATCATATTTTCCTGTGTCTTTTGTTTTTTCTTCATTAGATCATATAGTTTCCCTTTTTGTCTTAGTTTTTTCTTCTTTTCGACGTTTAATTTTGTGTGTTTAGTTTTTTCTTCGTTACGATTATATTTTTTCCCTGTGTTCTAGTTTTTTTTTTCCTGTTACGATTATAGTTTCCGTGTGTCTTTGTTGTTTCTTCTTTTTACGACGTAAGTTTTTCCGTGTCTAGTTTGTTTCTTCTTTACGATCTATAGTTTCTGTTTTCTTAGTTTTTCTTCTTTTACGATTTGATTTCTTGGTCTTTGTTTGTTTCTTCTTTTACGATCATGTTTTTCATGTGTTGGTGTTTCTTGTTACACTTTTAGTTTCATGTGTGTCTTAGTTTGTTTTTTTAGTTACTATCATATGTTTTTCTGGAGTTTAGTTTGTTTCTTCTTTGTCATAGTTTCTCATGTTGTCTTATCGTTTCTTCTTGTTGACTTATATTTTCTCATTTTGTCTTAGTTTGTTTCTTCTTTTAGACGTATATTTCTTTTTTGTCTTAGTTTTTTCTTCTTTTACGATCTATATTTTTTTGTGTTTTTAGTTTTTTTCTTCTTGTTACGATCGTATATTTTCTCATGTGTTTTGGTTTGTTTTTCTTTTTGACTAAGTTTCTTTTCTGTGTCTTAGTTTTTTTTCTTTAAGATATATAGTTTCTTGTGTTTATTTGTTTTTTTTTACGATCTTACTTTCTCATGTGTGTCTTAGTTTTTTTCTTCCGTTACGATCTATTTTTCATTTGTGTCTTAGTTGTTTTTTCTAGAGATCGTATAATTTTCATGTGTTCTTAGTTTTTTTTAGTTAAAATTTATAGTTTTCGGGGGTGTCTTAGTTTTTTTTTCATTAATGTATGTTTTTTTGTGTTTAGTTTTTTTTTCTTTTACGACGTATATTTTCTCGTTTTCTTGGTTTTTTTCTTCTGTTCGATCGATAGTTTTTGTGTGTCTTAGTTTGTTTTTTCAAGATATATAGCCCGGGGTGTCTTAGTTTGTTTCTTCTTTTTCGACGTATAGTTTCTCGGGGGTCTTAGTTTTTTTCTTCTTTTATGATCGTATATTTTTTTCATGTGTTTAGTTTTTTCTTTTTTTACACTATATTTCCGGGGTTTTTAGTTTGTTCTTCATGTTACGATTTATATTTCTTTCGTCTTCTTTTTTTTCTTCTTTTGATCGTATAGTTTCTCCCTTTGTTTCTTCTTTTTACGTATTTTTCGGTTTTCTTAGTTTTTTTCTTTGTTCGACTTTAGTTTTCCGGTCTTATTTTTTCTTTTTTTACGACATAGTTTTCGTATGTCTTAGTTTTTTTCTTCTTGTTCGATTTATTTTCTCATGTGTTTTATTTTTTTTTCTTCAGTTACATGTTTTTTTCCGGGTCTTAGTTTTTTCTTCAGTTACGATCATATTTTCTCATGCGTGTCTTAGTTTGTTTCTTCTAGTTACGACGTAAGTTTTTTGGGGGTCTTGTTTTTTTTCTTTTTTCGATCTTTAGTTTCTTTGTCTTAGTTTTTTTCTTTTTTAACGATTATATTTCTGGGGTTTTAGTTTGTTTTTTTGTTACGACGATAGTTTCATTTGTCTTATTGTTTCTTCCTGTTCGATCGTATATTTTTATTTTGTCTTAGTTTTTTTTCAGTTACGATCTATTTTTTCATGTTTTTCTTAGTTTGTTTCTTCTTTTTAGACTATAGTTTCCCTGTGTGTCTTAGTTTTTTTTCTAGTTAGATCAAAATTTTAATTTTGCTTTTTTTTTCTTTTTATCATATGTTTTTATTTTGTCTTAGTTTGTTTCTTCTTTTTACTGTTTTAAATTTTTCCATTGTCTTAGTTGTTTCTTCTAGTTAGATCGTATATTTTTGGGGTTTGGGGTTTTTTTTCTGTTACGATCGTATAGTTTCATGTGTGTCTTAGTTTTTTTCTTCTTAGATGATAGTTTTTATGTGTCTCTTTGTTTTTTCTTCTTTTAGATCGTATATTTTTCATGTGTGTCTTGTTTGTTTTTCTTTTTTTGATCATATAGTTTATCTGTGTCTTTGTTTGTTTTTCTATTGCGATATATAGTTTCTCATTGTGTTTAGTTTGTTTCTTCTTTTTACGATCATATACTTTTTTTTGTCTTATTTGTTTTTCCTGAGATCGTATATTTTCTCTTTTTGTTTGTTTCTTCTAGTTAGATCGTATGTTTCTCCGGGGTGTCTTAGTTTTTTTTCTTTTACGTCGTATATTTTCTCATGTGTGTCTTAGTTTTTTCTTCTAGTTAAAATATATAGTTTTTGTTTTTAGTTTGTTTTTCAGTTACGATCGATAGTTTATTTTTCTTAGTTTTTTTTTCTTTTTCGATCGTATATTTTCCTGTATGTCTTGGTTTTTTTCTTCTTTTACGATCTATAGTTTCTTTTGTGTCTTAGTTTGTTTTTTCTAGTTCGTCATAGTTTCTCTTTGTCTTAGTTTGTTTCTTTTTTACGATCTATATTTTTCATGGTGTCTTAGTTTTTTCTTCTTTTTACGATCATAGTTTCTTGTGTTTTTAGTTTTTTTCTTCGTTTACGATGTATAGTTTCCTCGTTTAGTTTTTTTTCTTCTTTTTACGATCGTATAGTTTCCTGTGTCTTAGTTTTTCTTCTGTTACTGTATAGTTTCTCCGGGGTGTCTTAGTTTGTTTCTTTTTTTAGATCGTATAGTTTCCTTTTGTCTTAGTTTGTTTTTCGTTACGATCGTAAGTTTCCGTATGTCTTAGTTTGTTTCTTCTAGTTACGACGTATAGTTTCATGTGTTTGTTTGTTTTTTTTACGTTATTTTTCATGTGGTTTTTAGTTTGTTTTTTCTAGTTAGATCGTATATTTTCTATGTGTGTCTTTTGTTTGTTTCTTTAGTTTCGACTATATTTTTTATGTGGTCTTATTTTTTCTTCTAGTTACGATCGTATAGTTTCTCTGTGTCGTAGTTTTTTCTTCTTTTTACGATCGTATATTTCTTTTTATTCTTTTTCTTTTACGATCTTATTTTTTCATTTTGTCTTTGTTTGTTTTTTTAGTTCGATGATTTTTTCATTTTGTCTTAGATGTTTCTTCTTTTACGATCGTATAGTTTTCTGTGGCTTGGGTTTTTCTTTGTTACGATCTATATTTCCTTTTTTTGTTTTTTTCTTCTGTTTCGATCATAGTTTCTCATGTGTGTCTTTGTTTGTTTTTCTTTACGATCGTAAAAGTTTCTCATTTTGTCTTAGTTTGTTTCTTCTTTTTTCGATCTTTAGTTTTCTGGTGTTTATTTTTTTCTTTTTTAGACGTAAATTTCCTTTTGTTTTAGGTTTTTTTTTTTTGTCTAATTTCCGGTTCTTAGTTTTTTCTTTTTTACGCCCCTATATTTTCCCGGGGTGTCTTTGTTGTTTTTCTATTAGATCGATATTTTCTCATTTTGTCTTAGTTTGTTTATTCGAGATATATTTTCTATGTGTGTCTTAGTTTGTTTCTTCTTTTTCGACGATATTTTCTCATGTGTGTCTTAGTTTGTTTTTCAGTTAATTATAGCTATGTTTTTTAGTTTTTTTTCTTTTTACGATGTATAGTTTTTGGTGTGTCTTAGTTTGTTTCTTCTTTTGACGTATTTCCGGTTTTTCTTAGTTTGTTTCTTCTAGTTACGATGATTTTTTTTTCATTTTTGTCTTATTTGTTTTTTCATTTTGATCGTATAGTTTCGGGTTTTTAGTTTGTTTTTTCTATTTGACAAAGTTTTTTGTTTGGGCTTGTTTGTTTCTTCTTTTTTGGGTCATATGTTTCGTGTGTGGTTTGTTTCTTCTTTTCATGTTTAATTTCTTATTAAATTTTGTTTTTTTCTTCTAGTTGATCTATAGTTTTATGTGTGTTTAGTTTTTTTTTCTTTTACATGTTATTTTCTCTGTGTTTAGTTTTTTTTCTTCATTGATCGTATTTTTCAGGTGTCTTATTTTTTCTTCTAGTTACGATGTATATTTTCCGTGTGTTTAGTTTGTTTCTTCAATTACGATCGTTATTTCGGTGTCGTAGTTTTTTTTTCTTGTTACGATCTATAGTTTCTCCTTTTTTTAGTTGTTTTTTCTTTTTAGACGTTATTTTCTCATTTTGTCTTAGTTTTTTCTTCTAAATTTTGATCTACTTTTCTCAAGTGTGTCTTTGTTTTTTTTTCGTTACGATCGTATAGTTTCCGTGTGTCTTGGTTGTTTTTTTAGTTACGATCGAAGTTTCCTGTCTTAGTTTTTTTTTTTACGATCAAATTCTATTGTGTCTTATTTTTTCTTTTTTAATCTATAGTTTCATTTTTCTTAGTTTGTTTCTTCTTTTGATCTTTTTTCTCCTTTTGTCTTAGTTTGTTTTTCTGTTACGACGTATGTTTCCATGTATGTTTTTTTTGTTTCTTCTTTTTGATCGTATATTTCATTTTTTAGTTTGTTTCTTTTGTTACGTTCGTATATTTTTTCTTTTTGTCTTAGTTTGTTTCTTTAGTTAGATGTATATTTTCCATGTGTGTCTTAGTTTGTTTATTCTTTTAATATATATTTTCCGTGTGTCTTAGTTTTTTTTTTACGATCTATATTTTTCTGTTTTTGTTTTTTTTCGGTTTCGATTATAGTTTCCGGGGGTCTTTTTTTTCTTTTTTTCATCTATATTTCCTTTCTTAGTTTTTTTCTTCTTTTTAGACCCTTTTCCCTTTTTTTCTTTTGTTTTTTTCTTCTAGTTCGATCGTATTTTTTTTCATGTGGTCTTAGTTTGTTTCTTCATGTTACGATAGTATATTTCGGGTCTTGTTTTTTTTTTAGTTACGATCAAAAGTTTCGGTTCTTTGTTTTTTTTCTTTTTTTTGACTATAGTTTTCATGTGTGTTAGTTTTTTTCTTCTTTTTTATCGTTTTAATTTTCATGTGTGTGTTAGTTTGTTTCTTCTAGTTACGATCGATAGTTTCGGGGTCTTAGTTTGTTTCTTCGTTACGATCTTTTTTTCTCATTTTTTTAGTTTTTTTCTTCTAGTTACGATCGTATATTTTTATTTTGTCTTAGTTTGTTTTTCTATTACTGTATATTTTCTCTTGTGTCTTAGTTTGTTTTTATTACGATCGGGGTTTTGGGGGTTTTTGGGGTTTTTTTTCTTTTTGATCGGTTTTTTTTTTGTCTTAGGTTTTTTCTTCTATTACGATCATATAGTTTCGGTTTTAGTTTTTTTCTTCTTTTGATCATATAGTTTTCATGTGTGTTTAGTTTTTTCTTTCCCCAGATTGTTTAATTTCTATGTGTGTCTTAGTTTGTTTTTTTTTTTTACGATCGTATTTTTCATGTGTTTAGTTTGTTTCTTCTGTTACGATCGTATTTTTCTCATTTTGTCTTGTTTTTTTCTTCTTGTTACACTAAGTTTTCGTGTGTCTTATTTTTTTTCATTACGATCGTATATTTTTTAATTTTGTTTAGTTTTTTTTCTAGTTGATCGTTTTTTTCTCTGGGTCTTGGTTTTTTTTCTTTAGCGATCGATATTTTCTCGGTCTTAGTTGTTTTTCTTTTTCGATCGTATAGTTTCCTGTGTCTTAGTTTGTTTTTTCTATTACGATCGTATATTTTTTTTTGTGTCTTTTGTTTGTTTCTTCTTTTTACTATCGATAGTTTTTTGTGTCTTAGTTTATTTCTTCAGTTACGATCAAAAGTTTCTCGGGGTGTCTTAGTTTTTCTTTTTTTTACGATCTTAAATTTTTCCGGTGTCTTGTTTGTTTCTTCCCTTTGTTATTTTTCCGTGTTTGGTTTGTTTTTTTTTTACGATCGTATAGTTTCGTGTGTCTTAGTTTGTTTTTTATTATATCATTGTTTTTGTGTGTCTTAGTTTTTTTCTTCTTAGATCTATAGTTTCCTTGTGTCTTAGTCTTTTCTTTTTTAAATTTACCTCGTATTCTTATTTGTTTCTTCTTTTTCGACGTATATTTTCTGTATGTCTTTGTTTGTTTTTTCTATTACGATCTATAGTTTCATGTTTTCTTAGTTTGTTTTTTATACGATCGATAGTTTTCCCCCGTTTGTTTCTTCTTTTTCGATCTATAGTTTCGTGTGTCTTAGTTTTTTTTTTTAGTTGTCGTATGTTTCTTGATTTAGTTTGTTTTTTCTGTTGATCTTAGTTTTTCTAGTCTTAGTTTTTTTTCTTTTAGATCGTATAGTATCTCATTTTTCTTGGTTGTTTTTCTAGAGATTATAGTTTTCATGTGTGTCTTAGTTTTTTTCTTCTTTTAGATCATATAGTTTCAGTTGTCTTAGTTTTTTTTTTCTTTTTTAAGATCATAGTTTTCATTAAAATTACTCAAATACTTCATTAAAATTATTTAAAACCATTTCAAAAATTTATTTCAAAAACTTTTATCAAAAACTTATCTCCCAAAACTTCATATCAAAAAATTATCTTTTAAAACTTAAAAAACCTTTTCAAACAAAATTTTCATTTCAAAAAATTATCTCAAAACCTTTTAACAAAAACTTATCTCAAAACTTATCTCAAACACTTCATCTCAAACACTTCATTCTCAAACACTTAATAACAAAACTTCATCTCAAACACTTATCTCAAACACTTCATCTCAAACACTTTTTTCAAATACTTCATTTAAAAAACTTCATTTCAAACACTTCATCTCAAAACTTCATCTCAAACACTTAATAACAAACACTTCATCTCAAACACTTCATCTCAAACACTTCATTTCAAACACTTCATTTCAAAAACTTCATTTCAAACACTTCATCTCAAACACTTCATCTCAAACACTTAATAACAAACACTTCATATCAAATACTTCATTTCAAACACTTCATATCAAACACTTCATCTCAAAACACTTCATCTCTCTCTCTCGCGATCCCGGCCTAGACTGATTTGCATTTAGATGAGTTTTTGTTGCACGCAACATCAATTTCGTCTTCGTCTTATTGCGAGTGCTTGCTTGTAATGAATACCTTTCGGCTTTTGCTTGTACAATGTTTAATCGTCGCTGGCATGCTTTGCCGTATTGAACCAGTAGTTTTTTCCCGTGGACCTCGCTCGCTCCCTTGCCGAGAAGGACGGGATCGTCTGTAGAAAAACTGGCCCTTCGAGGCATGGGGCACGGCACTCGTCCCGCCCGACGGATCTCCACAGGCGAGCACCATATCGAGATTCTATATTAGAATATTCATGATAACATTCGGTCCATGCAGCCTGCATGGGTAGCTACGGTCACCTCTTTCGTGCAATTGGAGCTAGTTGCTTATCTATCGGCCGTGTGTCCGATTTCAACCAACGTTTACTGGGTTTGCTCTCCGTTAGCCTTTGACTGTCCCCAGCCAAAACCACAAGGCAACGATTGCTATTTTCTTTCAGGGGACCCTTGACTGCCCTCCCGGCTGATGAGCGTCATCTCCCCAGCTGACCAGTTTTTTAATGGGCTGCTTGTTATCCTACCGTCCAATTTTGTTTGCGGTTTACTCCGCAGGCTTTGATTGCCCCCAACCCGAAACTACAAGGCAGCAGTCATTTGATAAAGGAACAGAATCAGGACGCTTTATGGACGTTCGTGTACACTGGGCAATTTGCATTTGCTCTGTCGTTTCCTTTGATCCGGGAACCCTGGGTGGGGCCTCCATCGTAATGTAGGTCGTTCATTCGCGCTATCAGCGCAATTTTCGATTTGACTCCCCGTTTCACCCGCCCTGATATTTCCGGGGATGTTAATTGCGTGAACAATCGTACCCCGCCCGCTGTCCAGGGATGACAGTTTCGTAAGGCGCTAGAAAGTAACTTTGAATTTTAATGTCGGCCAACTTGCCATTACTGGGAAGCTGATACAACGACATGTTCCACATATGCCGTTCATGTACCGTGCCCCTGACTGCTCCGTCACTAGCTTGACTCGTGCACATGGCACCCGGTTTCGCTTCATGTCTCGGCTATTGGATGACCTCTCCTCCCTTAAATTCGGTCATTTACTCAGGGAGTTGTTTTTGTTCTCGTACGCCCCGTACTCTGCTGTTTCATACTTCTTTGATCTTGGGTTTATTTTAGCGGTCTTTGACCAGGAAATGTGTGTGTTGTTCAGGGACTTCCGGAACAGTGCATTTCCGTATTTGAACTCCACCTTTTTGTTCGCTGACGCTCGTACGCTGTTGATTTATTTGAACTTGGCATATTTTATCGGACATCGGCCAGGAGATGCTTGCTTGTTCAGGATTTCGGCCCTGTAATTGCTTTTCCCAAAGTTTACCTACTACCACTACCTGTAGGTCTCCCGATCCATGCCTCCCCTTAAGCCAGACCGGAACCGGGCTTCCAGGGTCACAACTTGGAGGAGGGGCAGTGTCTTTGGTTCGCGCCCCTTCACTAACCCTGGGATATGCTGCCACCATGAGCCTTCGACCGTGCATATTCCCAGCTGCAACGTATGGGTGTGAAGCATGAACATTTAACTAGGCAGTGGAAAAATTTAGCTGCTTTTGAATATAAGTGTTACAGAGAGTCTTACGTATATCATGGATAGAGAAGAGAACAAATAGATCTATCCAGAAAGAACTCAAATCAGAAAACTGGCGGGAAGCTACAAATAGAAAAGAAAAACTGAGATATTTTGGACGATAAAAAGACATGAAAGGCAGAGAAAAATTTATCATGGAAGAAGGCATACCGGCAGGAGAGAAGAGGAAGACCACGGAGAAATGGATTGGATGTAACTATGATTTGAACATGGCGTGGAAGCGGACATCTGGCCTACGAGAGAGGAATTCGGGTTAACTGTTGGGGTTTGGCAAAGTTCTGCTCAAGACAAGCTATTTGAAGATGATCATATTCTACATTTAAATTTATTTGTCACCCATGAGATACTGAGTATATAACTAATGGAATTACATAAAATTATACTTATCAATATACCCAACTATTTGTCTAACTACTAGTGTATATATATACACTCACACATACATATACTTATCAATATTTTCCAGCTGTTTTTTCTAACTACTAGTGTATGTATCCACACACAAACATACAAATCTACACAAACAACAATCAAATACAACATAGTTTTTCCAAATAATATTTTTATTTTGCAACAACTAAATTTCTATTTTTTTTAGTTTACAACAAAAGAAAGGACAAGAATTATTTATTGTACATACAAAGTAATGAAAAGAGCTGTTTATTGTTTTACATAAAAATAAGAATGATATCTGTTTTCTTTTTCAACAAAATACGGGGTTTTATTTTTTTTAAATAGATAGACAAATTTGAAAACAAAGCACTAATATATTTGCTTACACTGTCACGTATATAGGTAGACAAAATGTTGAAAACAAAGCTCTAATATTGTTACACTGTCACGTATTAGATAGACAACATGTTGAAAACAAAGCATTAATATATTTTTTTTACACTGTCACGTATATAGGTAGACAAATATTGAAAACAAAACACTAATATTTACTTACACTGCCATATAGAAAAGATAAATATTGAAAACAAAAACCTAATTTTATTTGCTTACACTGTCACGTATATAGATAGACAACATATTGAAAACAAAGCACTAATATCTGCTTTCACTGTCACGTATATAGGTAGACAAATATTGAAAACAAAAACTAATATATTTTTACACTGTCACGTATATAGGTAGACAAATGTCGAAAACAAAGCACTAATTATTTGGTTACACTGTCACGTATATAGTAAACAGCCATGTCGTGCTGCTTGGAATCTCTGTTAAAAAGTAACATAAGAAAAGTATCATAAAGACGACAAATTTGACTTAAATTCTTGGATTTTCCGAAAGGATTTAATTCTTATTTTTCATGTTTGTTGGCCTTCACGCTCTGATGTAACCAATAAAATGTTCGCCTTAGGTTGAGGGTGCCCTCGGCAGAGACTGTAATCCCCTATATAACAAATAAACACGACGATAAGGGCTTGACACAAATATATTAAGTATTGGGTCGCTGGACGCTGCTGGATTTGCTGAGGGGGGATCGAGCACCATGGACGTGTCCGGGTGTATGATGATTTGTCCCCAAAAATAACTGATAACTGATATTAGTATATTTAAAAAGACAAGAAGAACAAAGGGGATTGAGTTGAATAATACTATTGGTGAAATTATATACTTCATAGAGCAGGTAAATATTTAGATAAACAATATTTCCATCTTCAACTTTTTGTTTTGTAGTTAGTAAACATTTCTTTATTCTGAGTTAGATATAAAGGAAAACATTTTCTTCTGGTTAGATTGGTTAAAAAATTTTCATTCGAGTTAGAATGATTAGTAAACATTTTTTAATCTGTAGTTAATAGATTTGTAAACATTTTTTCATTCTGTAGTTAGATATGTAATTAGTAAACATTTTCATTCAGTAGTTAGATATGAGTTCTAATCATTTCTTTTTTTTTTTGTAGTTAGAAAGTATTTGTAAACATTTATTCATTTGTAGTTAGATATTTGGTTTGTAAACATTTTTTTTCAGTTAGATATGAGTTAGTAAACATTTCTTTTTCTGTAATTATATAGAGTTAGTAAAAATTTCTTTTTTTCTGAGTTAGATTGTAAGTAAACATTTCCATTCTGTAGTTTTAATGTAGTTGTAAAAATTTCTTTATTCATAATAGAAAGTAGTTTTAAACATTTTTTTATTCTGTAGTTAAATGGTTGTAAACATTTCTTTTCGTAGTGAGATATGAGTTAAAACATTTTTTTTATTCTGTAGTGAGTATTGTTAAAACTTTCTTTTTTATTAGATTAATTTGTAAACATTTTTTATTCTGTAATTAGATATGTAGTTAGTAAACATTTTTTCATTCTGTTGTTGATATGTGTTATAAACATTTTTTTTAATCAGTTAGAAAGAGTTGAAACATTTTTTTTTTTTAGGAATGTATTTTTAAAAATTTTTTATTCTGTAGTTAGATATGTATTTAAAAAATTTTTCATTCTGTGTTAGATATGTAGTTAGTAAACATTTCTCATTCAGTAGTTAGATAGATTAAAATTTTTTTATTCAGTAGTTAGATATGAAAATTAGAAACATTTCTTTAATCTAGAGAAACATTTTTTATTCTTGTTAGATATGTAGTTAGTAAACATTTATTCATTCTGTAGTTAAAATTTTAGTTAAAATTTTTTTTGTGTTAGATATTAAGTAAACATTTCTTTAATCTGTTGTTAGAATGTAGTTATAAACATTTTTTTTTTCTGTGTTAGATATGTAGTTTAAACATTTTTATTCTGTAGTTAGATATGTAGTTAGTAAAACTTTTTTTATTCTGTAGTTAGAATGTGAAAACATTTTTTTATTCTGTAGTTAGATATGTAGTTAGTAAACATTTCTTTTTTTCTGTAGTTAGATAATTAGTTATAAAATTTCTTTTTAAACTGTAGTTAGTAAACATTTCCCTTTTTTCTTGGGTTTAAAAATTGTTAGTAAACATTTCTTCATTCTGTAGTTAGATATGAAATAAACATTTCTTTATTCTGTAGTTAGATAAGGGGTTAAAACTTTTTTAATTTGTAGTTAGTAAACATTTCTTTATTCTGTATTAGAATGTATATAAACATTTTTTTATTTTTTTAGTTAGATATAGTTAGAAAACATTTCTTTATTCTTAGAGATATTTTAGTTATAAACATTTCTTTATTCTGAGTTAGAAAATGTGTTGTAAAATTTTATATTTTAAGGGTGTATTTTAAAAATTTCTTTTTTTCGTAGTTAGAAAGAGTTAGTAAAAATTTTTTTCTGTAGTTGATATGTAGTTAGTAAACATTTTTTATTCTGTTTTGATTGCAAAAAACATTTTTCATTCAGTTTGATATGTGTTAGTAATCCTGCATTAGGTTGATATGTGTTAGTAAACATTTCTTCATTTTGTAGTTAGATAAGTTTAAACATTTCTTTATTCTGTGTTGTATGGTTAAAACATTTTTTTATTTGTAATTATATATGTAGTTATAAACATTTTATTCTTTGTTAGATATTTATTTGTAAAAATTTCTTTATTCGAGTTTGAATTAGAGAAAAATTTTTTTATTTATAATGAAAGTAAAATTGTAAACATTTCTTTATTCTGTAGTTTTAAACATTTTTATTCTGTGTTAATATGTAGTTAAAAAATTTCTTCATTCTGTAGTGAGATTGGTTAGTAAACATTTTATTCTGTTGGGGAGATATAGTTGAAACATTTTTTTTATTCTGTAGTTAGATATAGTTTAAACATTTCTTTATTCTGTAATTTGATTGTTTGTAAACATTTCTTCATTCTGTTTTAGAATGTAGTTAGTAAACATTTCTTTTAAACTGAGTTAGAAAGGTTTAAATTTTTTTTTTTTTGTAGAGAAAGATTTAGTAAACATTTTTTTCATTCTGTGTTAGATATGTAGTTATAAACATTTCTTCATTCTGTGTTAGAAAGTAAAAACATTTCCATTCAGTAGTTAGATATGTAGTTCGTAAACATTTATTTATTCAGTAGTTAGAAAGAGTTAGTAAACATTTCTTTAATCTGAAATAAAAAAATTTTTTTAATCTGTTTTTAGAATGTAGTTAAAAAATTTTTTTATTCCCCTTAGTTAGAAAAATTATAAAATTTTTTATTCTGTGTTAGATATGGAATAAACATTTTTTCATTCTGTGTTAGATATGTAGTTTAAACATTTCTTTAATCTTAGTTAGTATGAGTTATAAACATTTTTCTTCTATTAGAATGTAATTATAAAAATTTTGCATTCAGTAGTTAGATATTGTCGAATCTTTTTATTCTGTGTTAGTATGTAGTTAAAACATTTTTCATTTTTTAGTTAGATAGGGTTAGTAAACATTTTTTTATTCTGTAGTTAGAATGTGTTATAAACTTTTTTATTCTGTAATTATATGTAAAGAAAAATTTTTTTTTCTGTAGTTAGATATTTTGTTGGGAAAATTTTTTTTTTCTGTATTTGTAGAAAAAGATTTTTTATTCAAAATAGATATGTAGTTAAAAACATTTTTTTTTGTAGATTAAAAATTTCTTTTTTCTGAGTTTGATATTGTTAGTAAACATTTTTTCATTCTGTAGTGAGAAAATATTTTAAACATTTTTTTATTCTGAGTAGATAGTAGTTAGTAAACATTTTTTTATTCTGATTAGATATGGTAGTAAAACTTTTTATTCTGTAAAATTTGATATGTATTAGTAAAAATTTTTTCATTTTTTTTGATATGTAGTTAGAAAAATTTTTTTTTCTGATTGAAGTGTTAGTAAACATTTTTTTTTTGTAGTTGAATTTTTTAAAACATTTCTTCATTCTGTATTAGATAGTAAAGAAAATTTTTTATTCTGTTTGATATGTAAGTAAAATTTCTGATCGAGTTAGATATGAGTTCAAAATTTTTTTATTCAGTAGAATGTGTTTAAACACTTTAATCTGTAGTTATAAACATTTTTTTAATCTGTTTTTGAATGAGTTAGAAACATTTCTTTTTTTCGATTAGAAAGTTAGTAAACATTTTCATTCGTAGTTAGATATGTTTAGTAAACATTTCTTATTTGGTTAGATATGTAGTTATAAAATTTTTTAATCAAAATTAGATATGAGTTAGTAAACATTTCTTTTCAGTTAGATAAAATTTGTAAACATTTCATTCAGTATTAGATATGTAGTTAAATCATTTCTTTATTCTGTAGTTAGAAAGTAAGTAAACATTTATTCTTTTGTAGTTAGAATTGGGGTTTGTAAACATTTTTTTTCAGTTAGATATGTAAGTAAACATTTTTTATTTGTAATTATATATGAAGTAAAATTTTTTATTCAAATTTGATAAAGGAAAAATTTCTTTATTCTGTAGTTTGATATGAGTTATAAAGATTTTTTTTTATTCAAGATAGATATGGTTATAAACATTTCTTTATTCTGTAGTTATTAAACATTTTTTATTTGAGTTAGATATGAGTTAGTAAAATTTTTTTATTCTGTAGTGAGATATGTAGTTATTTTTAAAAATTTTTTATTCTGAGTGAGATATGAGTTAGTAAAATTTTTTTTTCTGAGTTAGAAAGTTAGTAAACATTTCTTTTTTTTTTAATTAGATATGATTTTAAACATTTTTTCTTCTTTTTAGATATGTGTTGTAAACATTTTTTTAATTTTATTAATATGTGTTAGTAAACATTTCTTTTTTGTAGATATGTATTTAGTAAAACTTTCTTCATTCTGAGTTAATATGAGTTATAAACATTTTTTATTCTTAGTTAATATGTAGAGAAAATTTTTTTCTTTTTAGTTAGATAAAAAAAAACATTTCTTTTTTTCTTTGTTAGATATGTAGTTAGTAAAATTTCATTTTGTTTTTTGGTTTTGTAAACATTTTTTTATTCTTGGGTATGAGTTGTAAAATTTTTATTCTGTAGTTGATATGTAGTTAGTAAAAATTTTTTTTTTTTTTAATTTGATATGTGTTAGTAAACATTTCTTTATTTGTATTAAATTTAAAAATTTTTTATTTTGTAGTTAGAAAGAGTTAGTAAACTTTCTTTTTATTTAGATTGGGTTAAAACATTTTTTATTCTGTAGTTAGATATGTAGTTGTAAACATTTTTTATTCTGTATTAGATATAAGAAAATTTTTTTATTCGTATTAGATATGTAGTTAGAAACATTTTTATTCTGTGTTAATATGTAGTTAGTAAACATTTTTTTAATCTTGTTAGATTTAGTTAAAAATTTTTTTTGAGTTGAATGTATTAGTAAACATTTCTTTATTTTGTGTTAGATATGAGTTAGTAAACATTTTTATTCTGTAGTTGATATGTAGTTAGTAAACATTTCTATTCGTAGTTAAAGTGGGTTGTAAACATTTTTATTCGTAGTTAGATATGTAGTTAAAACATTTCTTTAATCGTAGTTAAAAATTTTTTTGGTTAAATTTTAGTTGAAACTTTTTCATTCTAAAAATGAGGGAAAATTTTTTTTTAAGAATGGAAAAAAAACAATTTAGGTTAGTAAAATTTTTTTTCTAAAAAATAAGTTAAAACACTTTATTCTGGTTGAAGAAAAACATTTTTTATTCTGAGAGATAGAAGAAAATTATTCTGAGAATGAGGAAAATTTTTTTTCTGTTTAAAAAAGAGGTAAAACTTTTTAAAAAAGAGTTTGTAAACATTTTTATTTGTAAGATAGAGTTAGTAAAATTTTTTATTCTGATTAGATGGTAAATTTTAAAATTTCTTTTATTCGGTTGATATGATTGAAAAAATTTTTTTCTGTATTTAGTAAAATTTTTATTTGATGAAGAGAGAAAACACTTTTTTTTGAGAAAGAGTTTGAAAAATTTTTACTGTAAATTAATTGTATTAGAAACCCCTTTTTTATTTTGAGGTTTGAAAAACAGTTAGTAAAATTTCTAAAAACTGAAATTTGTAAAAATTTCTTCTTTTGACTCCCATAGAACGATAGAGCAGAGCAAGGAAATAATCAGTGGAACAAAAAAGAGGGGCCCAGAACAAAGAAGGGTTTAGTTTTGTTGTGCCTAAACCCAAGAAAAAGGGTAAAGGGGAGAGAGAGGAAGATAGTGGAAACATTTCTTCATTCTGTATTAGATATGAGGTAAACATTTTTTTTTCTGATTAGTTTGGTTTTAAAATTCCCAAAAAGGAGATTTGTCTGATTGTAAACATGGGATCCCCTACCCATGGGAAAAATTTTTGTGATGTTACTGAGAACGAAAATCTATGATAAAAGGCAAAGGAAAGAAAAGGGGGTTTTTTAGCCCAAAGAGATGAAAATCCATCTTACCGGGTAATCTTAAAAGGTTCGTGAACTGAATTTAATCATCAACTTTTTGATTTTAAAAAACGTTTGGGTTTTTCATGTCCTACGCTTTAAAAATTAAATCTAGGGCCCCCAAATTATAACACATAAAACCTTTTTAAGAATCACGCTGCAAAAACAGATTTCGAAAACCCGACGGGTTTTCCCGTGGGCAGAAATGAAACAAGGTTCATGCCAATTCTTTGGAATAGCAATTGACTGGGGCATGCGAAAATGCCCCAAAAACGAAATATGGGACGGGGGTTGATACAATTTTAAAGCCTTGATTTTGGACGATATACTTTTGAGTTCATCCTAGATATTAAAAAGAAAAAAACCTTTCCAAAATATCTCAGGACAAA
This sequence comes from Arion vulgaris, assembly GCA_020796225.1. Classification (NCBI taxonomy): domain Eukaryota; kingdom Metazoa; phylum Mollusca; class Gastropoda; order Stylommatophora; family Arionidae; genus Arion; species Arion vulgaris. The sequence goes on from CM036770.1 coordinate 39,593,343, forward strand.
TTGGTCTAAAAAAACACCCAAAAAAAAAATTGTTGCCCTTTACCACGTCAAAATATTCAACAAAAAACACACCTTAAAAAGTAAAAATTTTTAAATACCTGGGAGAGAACTCAGGGGGATACAGCAAAAATTTCCCACACAGAATCGAAGACAATGCTTTTAAAAATTGTCAAATATGAGTCAACATCAGAAATTTTAAAATTGATTTTTTAACTTTTGTTGTTTTCGTAAACAGGGTGCGGAGTTAAAAGAAACAAAGTTTAAAAAGAAAATTAGATAACGAGTAAATGTCTTAAAGAATATTAAACCTCAAATTAGATTTCAGACAATAACAAAAAGGCAAAGAAACAAGAAAATTTTCAAATTTTTAAGAAAGGCCGCTGGAACACATCAAAAATTAGAAGGGATAGAGAAGACTCTCCCAATCCCATATGGCACCAGAAAAAAAAAACAGGAAGCCCAAAGGGGAACTCTGCGTAAAACCCATCACCAGAGAAGGGCCCAAAACGAGGGGCCCCATAAAAAAAAAGACCAAAAAAGATAGAACGCCCCGGAGACATGGGAACTATGACCTCTCCCCTTTGCCCCCACGGGCCCCAAAGGGAAGACTAACTAACTAAGTTTGTAGTTATAAACATTTTTCTTCAGTTAGATATGTAGTTATAAACTTTTTGCATTCTTGTTAGATTAGAAAACACTTTATTTTTGGGGAAAAATTTTATTATAAACTTTTGTTTATTTTGTGGTTAGATATGAGAAAAAAACTTTTCTTTTTTTTCTTAGTTGATTGAAAAAACATTTCTCATTTTTGGGGTTAGATTTTATTGTCTTTCTTTATTTTTAGTTAGATATGTAGTTAAAACATTTGTTTATTCTGAGTTAATAGTTAGAAAAACATTTCTTTATTCAGTAAGATTGATTAGTAAACATTTTTGTTAAAAATATATGTAATTAATAAAAATGTGTCCTTCAGTGACTCTGTGATGGGAAAGACTTCTTCTTTTGGGGAAAAACAATTCCAACAGCATCTTATCATATCACTTTTAAATTAGCTATAAACACTGCCCACAACCAACACATTACTGTGAAAAGGTGCATCTCATGTGCGCAAGACAAAATGAAAACATTTTGGATTTAAATACAACAGTAAATAGTCAAGCTAAGTGATAAAAATATAGAATAAATTATGATAATAAACAGAAAGTTAATATAAATTGTCTGTCTTTCCCGGGTGGATAGAAATTTTGTCCCCTCCGTTGGTAGGGTGATCTTTTTTTCCCGGGCCAGATGGCGTCCTTGTTGTTTATACCCGGGATTATTTGTTTGCTTAATACTTTCCCCCTTTTTTCTTGGTTTTCCCCCTTGGTTCAGTACCTGATCTTTTATTTTTCTGTTAGGGGGTTTGGGTTTTGTATTCCTTTTTCTTAAATGTCAAATCACTGCTTCATTTTTGTCTTTAAATTTTTTGTATGAATTATACTTGTTTTGATTTCTATTTTGTCGTTTTTTTTAACCCTCCTGCCTTCCTCGCTGTTTTCCCCGGGGGAGTTTTAGTGGTGGTTTATAGGACCAGTTGGTAAGGTAAAAAAGGTGTTTAATCAAATAAACAAATTTCATGGGGTGTTTTGTGATGTGTTCATAGACCCCCGTTTGGACAGGTAAAGTTTTTTCATAAATAAACAAAAAATTTCAATTGGTGGTTTTCAGGGGTGTGTTCTGTAAAACCCAAGTTTGGAAAGGTAAAAGTGTTTAATCAAATAAACAAAAACTTTTTAAAGGGTACAAAAAAAACTAAATAAGTTGCATACAACAACAAGTAGATTGGATGATAAAAATAAAAAAAAGGGCACGTTGATTGATTGATGGGACCATAAATTTTTACTTCGGAAACCGTATGATCCGATCTTTTCTTACAAAAATCTCACCCAATGCACAAACCCCTCCCCGGCAAGCCCCCGATGATTTTAAAATGGTGAAAATACCTTTGTGGGGAAATTTTTAATTTTTCTAATAATTGTGTCAGGCAGCGGGTTTCCGTCTGCTCTTTTCGATTTTAACGCAAAGGTTCTTTTTGCTCAAACCGGCGCCTTTTTTTCGTCCGTCTCGTGGGACTAGGAACTCCCATCACCCCCTGAGATCGGGGTCTTAGAAAATTTCAGATGGCTCCCAGAGGGAAAAATTTACCGTTGGACTAGAGCCAACGAAAATAAGGAAAAAAAAAAACTGAAGCTAATAAAAAAAAATGTGATGGATTAAATACAATCAATTGGGTTAAATTTAAAAGGAATAAACTGTACAACCTGAAATAAATACAAAGAAAAATACAAAATTCAAAAAAAAAAAGTCACTATAACCTATTACTATTTTGAAGTTTTCCCCGGTGTACAGAAGCCCCAAGGGAAAAATAGAAAATGCGACTTCAAGGTATATCGTAAGAGGTGAAAGTGGCGGGCCTGGAAGCTACACTTAAAAAAAATTTTGATAAATTAGATTTGGGGCCAACTTGGGCGCATAATAAAAACTTTTCAATCATCTTGGGGTCCCGATCCACCTCAAATTTGGTTTTTAAAAGGGTTGATATGGGAGTTTAAGAAGAAAAAACGTTCAAATATAAGTTCTAACTAGAAAAAATATTTTCATATCAGAACTTTGACATACCTGCAATGCGTAACATTGTTGTACTTTTTCCACAATCACCATCGTTTAAAAACGTTTCCCAATTTTGTCCGAGAATTTTCTGTATCTTTAACACCTTTTTTTTCCTCCTTTCTACCTTTTCAAGTGTTCAGCAAAACAGTAATATCGAATATGTTTGGGTGCGCTGAGGGTTTTAAAGAGGGTTTAAAAAAAAAAAATGTTTTAAATTTTTTAATAACAGATTAATCCCAAATAGAACAAATCTTTATTTAAATTGATTGATTGACTACCATCTTGCCCGGGGAGTAACCATATGTGCTCAAATCTATTTTTTTACACAGGGGAAAATCCACTGCAAGAACTTGCCCCAACGATATGAACAGAACCAACCAGCTGCTTGTCTAGTAGTATATACATCGTGTCCCCAGCCTTAAATGCAAGTCAATAAAAATAGATTTCAATTTATGGATAAGCTGAAACATTGAAATGTAGTTATAACAGTATCTTTGTTGATCGTGCCATAAGATTCTCTACAAGAAACATAACTTAATGTTCTTTGACTTCAGTCTGGTAATTGGTTACTGAAACGATGTCATAGCCCCCGGGCAGACCACCCGGTGCTGTCTCTTCTAGCAGATGCCGAAAGTTTACCAGGCCATAGTGTTAATCACGTTGCTGTACGCAAGCGAGACATGGACAGTGTATAGCAGACACGCAAGAAAATTAAACCATTTCCACACAAGCTGTCTACGCAGAATACTAAAAATAAACTGGCAGGACAAAATTTCAGATAGCGAATTCCTCACAAGAGCAAAGATCTCAATCGTCAACACCCTGTTGTAGAAGGCCCAAGTGAGATGGGCCGGTCACGTTGCTCGAATGTCTGATGAATGCATCGTAAAACAGGTAATGTATGGCGAACTTGAAAGGGGCAGACGTTCTGCTGGTGGACAGAAAAAAACGCTTTAAAGACACCCTTAAAGTGTCCCTGTAAATACTTCGACCTAGACACCACGTGCTGGGAATCCCTGGCGCAAGATCGTCAAATGTGGCGCTGTAACAACACAAGAGGAACCCGCATAGCTGAGAATAATCATGCTGTTGAGGCACAGAGAAAACGATCTGCGCGAAAAGACAGAACACACAATACCCCCATGTCTAACCTTGATCATGTATGCCCCGCTTGTGGTAGGGGATTGTGCTCTAGGATGGACTCTACAGTCATCTCCGCACACACCAGAGAGGTGCAGCAGCACAGGTCTGAGACTGTTGCCATCATGACTTGCGATGGACGGCAATCATTATGTAGTTTCTGTAGACCAACTCTCTCTCGTTTTCTTATTGTCTCTTTCTCCCTCACGCTCTCTCTATCTCGTTTTCTCTCTCTCTCCCTCCTTTTTGCTCCATTCTCTTTCTCCCTCACGCTCTCTATCTCGTTCTCTCTCTCTCTCCTCCTTTTGCTCCATTCTCTTTCTCTCTCGTGTGCTCTCTCTATCTCAAGCCCCACTCTCTCTAAGCCGTTCTCACGCTCCCTATCTTGCTCTCCTCCCTAATTCTCTCTCTCTCTATCTGTCTAGATCTCTTTCTCTCTCACTTTCCTTCTCTTTGTCCTTCTCGTTATTTTTCTCTTCGTTTCACCCATGCTCTCTTCCGCAACTTATACCTCCCACGTTCTTCTTCTGTTTCTTATTTGAACCCTCCAAATCTCTTTTCCATTTGCTCTATCTTTAAATCTCTACTTTCTCTCTCTCTCTCTCTTTATATCTGAATCCTTTTGTAAACAAAATTCTCACTTCCTCTAACTTACCAACACTGGTCTGCTAGGAAACAGTCTATATTTCTTCAGGGTAGGAACATACCCTATCTCATGTCCCTCCTCCATAATTGATATCAGGTTTACCATACATTGTTGGAACGATTCCCGTGATTCCCCTATCTCAAGATGGCGCCATTTGACGTCTGCATTATTCAGTGTCATTTCTCTTATTTCTTGTACTTGTTCTGGTGGAACGAAACATCTTATCGTGACAGTCACCTGGTTTGAAATCATCAAGTCGTTCAAAAATGACCTGAAAAAATGTATAATAATAATTTTTTTAATTCAAGTTTTAACTCATTCGCTAATCTGAGCCGATATAATGGTTCGTTGTATTTTTCGGAAAATGACACAGTGCCGATACACAAAAGTCAGGTCCTAGTCGGCAGTGCCGTAACGGTGTCTCCTTGAGTGTCTCATCATCCTTTCGGGTGTAGGCCCGTTTAAGTGTATAAGGGCGTTAATAGGAAGGGTCCCACCCTCAAGCCAGGGAATCGACACAAAGCCGAGATACTAGCTCGATGTATTTTTTGGAGAAATATGACATAAAACCAGATTACAGACTAACTAAGTATACTTGCAATATAAGTGTATCGGAGGTGACCAAAAAAACTAAAACAATGAGAAGTAAAGAGTTCATCATCATCAGTAGCTTGTCCCTTCCGGAACCTGACTCTCATGACATCAGTCCTGAAAAACGCTATGTTCTGTGCAACAAGTTGACCGGCGTCAGCAGCAGTTATTCTCAGATCGTCAATGACATCTTGCACCCATAGTCTTCTAGGTCTTCCTCTCATTCTTCTTCCAGGCACTATTCCCTCTATAATTATCTTCTCAAATAGTTAGATTTCTCTCTCTTGTGATCGTTCTTAGGACGCTTTTATCATTCGATTGTGACATATAAGCAGCCAAACATCAAGAACGGATGTACATGCACAACCTTCAGTACCTATTGGAGCTCAGATGCTTATCCTTCGGCGGCGTGTTCAATTTCAACCAGCGTTTACTGGGTTCGCTCTCCGTTAGCCTTTTGCTGTCCCCAGCCAAAACCCACAAGTCAGCAGGTTGCTATTTTCTTTCAGGGCAGCGACCCTTAGACGACCTGCCCTCCCGGGCTGATGAGCGTCATCTGCCCAGCTATACCCGTCTTGTTAATGGACTACTTGGTTTGCCTACAGTCCAGTTTGGTGTACGGTTTGCTACGCTAACCTTTAATTGTCCCCAATCAACTACAAGTTGAAGGACAGACTTGACATTTGAGATAATGATATTTAACTCAAATGTCAAGTCTGTCCTTCTTTATGGAGCAGAGACATGGAGAACAACTAAGGTGAACACCAAAAGTTGCAGACATTCATCAATAGATGCCTACGAGGATACTCCATCTGAGATGGTATGACAGGACCACAAACAGAAAACTGTGGGATAGGGTAGGACAACGGCAGGTGGAACAAGAGATAATGAGCAGAAGGTGGAGATGGATAGGACACACACTGAGGAAACCCCCTGATAGCATCGTGAGACAGGCTCTCCGATGGAACCTCCAGGGCAATAGAAGTAAGGAAGACCCAGAAACACCTGGAGACGGGAGTTAGAGATGGAATGCAAGAGGACGGGGAGAGAGTGGCGAGATCTGGAAAGGATGGCCTTGGATAGGCAGGCTTGGAAGGCCTTGGTTGCGGACCTATGCTTCCCTAGGGGCGAAGGGTGAAGAATCAACTACAAGGCAGCAGTATAAATGGTTAGATTTAAAGAATTCTTCACACGTTGATGTTTTTAAAAAAAAACATTGATACAGTCGATTTTAGTTTATTTAAGAGTCAGCGATAAACTATCCTTTTCTTCTTCTATGAAACCTAATGGATGTTGGGTACCAATTTTCCAAGATGGCGGCGGGCAGCTGTGAATTGCTATTGCTGCTTCGAAACAGTCTTATTGTTGTGTTTTTTTTTTCTCGATTAGGGATTATTAGTGTATTCAAGTAGGATAAACAGTTTAGTCCAACTATATAAGTGTGTATTTCTATCTGAGGTATACTCTGTGATGTGCACTAGTGATTTTTACAAGAAGGCGACGACTAGGACTGAGCGGATCACGGTAGTGAAAACGCTGCCGCACGCCAACCTGTAAACATGGCGTCCGATGCAATCTGGCCTAGCAAGCCGACAGCGGGGAAGAAAGTATTCTCAAATAGGAAAAGCGAGAACTAGGAGCGAACATAAACATACAAGACCTCGAGACAAAACGAGACAGTGCGCCACAAAGAACAATGTTACTTCGATACAGTGGATAGAAAGAGAAAGGCCACCACGCAAAAGTTGGACCTCAGATATAACAGAGGCGTCGGGGACTGCCTAGAGTAGTTGATAGTAGCTCGGCCTGCTAGCTGTGAGACGCCTACGGAGAAAATCTGCCTGTATGGCGAGGGAATACTAATTACGAGTACATTGAGCACACGGCTGCCAGTGTAAAGTAATTTACTATGTGCACGCTGCTGCCATTGTTAGAAATTGGAAAACAGATTTTCACGCAAAAATCAGTTTCAGAGATGAAACTTCGTCTGAGTTGAAAGCGGACAAAGAAAAAAAAAAAAAAAAACAGAGGCGTCGAAAGACACTGCACACACAAACCCGTTATAGAAACAGCTTCTTGCCCTAAAGCTGTGAGACAAATCAGGACTGGAGAAGAGAAATAAAGATAAGGCACATAGAGAGGTCGCTCAGTGGCTACTGGGGTGCAAATTAGGTGTAAAGAATAGAACCACTGTTACCTACCACGCATGTCGTAAGAGGCGACTGAGGAGATCAGGTCTTGGGTTAGCTACTTCACCCCGTAAAATCACTAAATTGCTACAGAAACCACAACCAAGAAAAGTCATAGCTTACCACCTGAGGAAGAAGGATCCCGCAAGGAGGGACTCATGGCAAGATAGTGGGGAGATGGTGGGAGATGGTGGGAGATGGTGGGAGATGGTGGGAGATGGTGGGGAGATGGTGGGGAGATGGTGGGGAGATGGTGGGGAGATCTGGAAAAGATCGCCTTGGATAGGCAGGCTGGAAGGCCTTGGTTGTGGGCCTATGCCTCTCTTGGGGTAAAAGGTGAAGAAGAAGAAGACATAGAGTGGTTCGCTCCAGGTGCCAGCTTTATCAACCTGATGCTCGAAGCAAAACAGAATTAGAGAATAGATAGAATTTTGAGTTTTCACTCGTTTCTTATTATGTGAGGGAGAGCACCTGAGTTGTTTGCAGATCCAAAGATTCAGACGACTTCAGGCGTGTAGTGTTTAGCATAGAGTTGAAGACACTCCTACACAGGTAGAGTCTATTGGTGGTCACTGCAGTACCTCTTCGGTTCTATAGCAGTAGACGATCTAGAAATACCACTCGTTGATCATACTTGCAATCTGTATGAGATAATAATTATAAGAGCTACTATCACAATCGTCCTAGAACAACCACGTATTGACCACTCTCTTTTCGGGTTGTACCAATGTCGACACCATTCTCTCTCAATCTGGTCAGCGACAGACATTTTCAAAACCTGAAACTGCTTTGTTCGGAAAGACTCTAATTTTGTTAAGAATGTCATTTCGGTCCATTGCAGCTCCCTTTGATATCGTAGCCATGTCAGCCGATCTATGAGTTCGTTCATTACCCCTGACACCAGCGATGCCAGGGACAAAAATGAAAGTGATTTCGCTGATCCCTGTCTGTAACAATACCTCCACCCAGTTTCGTCTCACCATTCCTGTTTCGACTTGACGAATCATGCTCATGGAGTCACAGCTCTTCGGCTCGGTGCCATGGACATCGTAACCTTTCGGTTCGGTGCCACGAACACCGTAAATCTGGGGAACTTGTGGCTTTTCTGCCAGTCCGCGGAATTGAACCCGCACTCACAGAGGGCTAGTCCCCCGTAGTCCAACGCGCTACGAACACGCTGAGCAGGCAGACAAGGGGTCACTAAGTATAAAAAAACGAGATTAGTTATTAGATGCCAGCCACAACATATACTCTGTAACCCCCCTTGCCTCCAATGTCAAACTACTTGTGGTTTCCCCTATTATGACCTCTCGTAATATTTTTCTTCCTGACCGTGCTGATAAAGCCTCCGCACATCTTTGATGGTGAATGACTGAACCATCTGTGTAAATGGGTCTCTGTGGCTAAGTAGTTAAACCCTTGAATGGGTCTCTGTGGCTAAGTAGTTAAACCCTTGAATGGGTCTCTGTGGCTAAGTAGTTAAACCCTTGAATGGGTCTCTGTGGCTAAGTAGTTAAATCCTTGCCTTACGAGCTGAAGGTCGTGGGCTCGAATCCGGACCACGCCGTTATGTTCACGAGTTTTTCCCCCAGAGATCCCTAGGATTGTTGTCGGAGCTACGGAGTTCATGCTTTGTGTAAAACTCTCGGCAGGTGGAGTGAAATTTGTGCGGGAAGGGACGCGCCATGGGGTAAAACCCAGTGCAATGAAGTCAATCCTTCGGCTTAAAGTACATCTGTTTCGTTTATGTTGTCATTCAAGGGACATCAACCTCCATGTTCTTCTTCTTCTTGCGTTCACTCGCTATGAATTCAGACGCAGTCAGGGCGCCTGGTATAACGTTTCTGACTGATTTTTGCGTGAAGGTATGCTTTCCTTTTTAATCAGTGTCCCGCGCCATACAGGGAGCCTTCTCCGACTTCAGACGTAACCTCCGTATTAATTAGCTATTGATTATTTTGTTTACAGTTTTCAAAGTAAAATAAAGATGTCAATGATCTGTGTACCATGAAAGATTAACATATAGAAAAGAGTAAATAATAAAAGATGTTAACACTGTTAACATCCCGGTAACAGTGAGCTGACAAAAGAAGAAGAAGAAGAAATGATTTACCTAGTCTGCCCGTTCACTTGTTCTAAGTATCTCACAATTGCTGGTGTCACCAAAAGTACAGTCATGTTAGCTTTCAAATTGTTTGCTGTACTATTCGACAAGAGTTCGAATGAAGATGGCCGATATCTGAGGTCAAGTAGTTCCACAAACATGTTGTATTTGTTTCTTGTGAACTTTTTAGCAATCGACTGAGCGACGGTTATGCCATCGCTAACATAAGCGATCCTAAGGTCTGCAGCAGTGATGGACTCTGTAAGATCATGTGAAAACGATATGCAAATATCAATGAATTGTTAGCGGGGAATTGTTATAATAAACAAAAGAAACACGCACACAACCACACATTCAATAAAGCTGACATACAAGTGGATAATCCAGCAAATTTATGAAGAATAAAAACAAAATAAAAAAAGCAAATTCATAACAAAAATGACTAGTAATTGCTAAAATTAGAACACAATGTAACAACCGGTAAAATCGAGGGAGACGAGACAGAGGAAGACAGATAGAAACAATTTTGGATAGCCTGACTTCATGGCATGGAAGAGCTTCAACATCTGAGATGATAGCAAACACAAGAGACAGAGATTTCTGGAGATCATTGATTGCCTACGCCAGCCAGTACGGAACCTGATGATGATGAATTGCTAAACATATATCAAACCAACTTGGCTGTACACGCCTGGACATGCTGGAGTGCGGGGTAACGAGCGTGCTGACTCTCTTGCAAACAATACCCCGGCTCAAGTGGGCAGAAGTATGAACAGAGCCGATATCATCAATGCGGTATGCTCTCAATTATGTGACATGAGCAAGTCTCAGAAACTGGAACGAGTTCAAGAATTAGGCGTCAAGTTTGGACATGCCAGACAGTGTCGTGTTCGTGGTAGAGAGAGAAGATATAGTAATCAACTTCTCATGGTACTGTGAGCAAATGGACTTTGGGATGGCTGCTGCAACGGAGGACAGAGCACGAATGGGATTGCCCAATGCGCCATGACGTCGATCGCATAACATAACATATATTAAAAAAACTGGGTGGAGGTACTGGTACAGACAATGATCAGAGAAATCACCTTCATTTTTGTCCCTGGGCACGCAGGAGTTAGGGGTAATGAACGAGCTGATAGATTGGCTGGCTTGGCTACAATATCAGAGGGAGCTGCCATGGATCTAAGTGACATTCTTCACGCATTGAGAGTCTTTCCGAACAGAGGAGTTTCAGGGCTGTGAATCCCACTCGCTGACCCAATTGAAAGAGATGGGTGTCAATATTGGTACAGCCCGAAAAGAACGACATACTAAATATGCAAAGAGATTGATTAATCAACATCGAACTGGCGTGTTGGGTCGCTGGACGCTGCTGGATTTGCTGAGGCGGAGCATCTATGGACATGCCCGGAGTGCTATGATGATAGTCCTCATATAACTGATAACTGATATCAAACCAGCTAATGAAATAATAACTAATGAAATTCAACACAGATGCAACAAAGCAAATCAAATGATAGGGCAAATGGCGCCAATTTTAAGATGCAAACACGTCACCATGAACACAAAAGAGCAATGTTCAACACAATCTTTCTCCCACATTATGTTACCAGTGCCAAACCTGGACGCTGACAACAAACGATAGAAGAAAACTAGTCACAACAGAGATGAAGTGTCTACGCAGAATGCTGGGTGTAACAAAAAAGAGACCGGTTGAGAAATGAAGACATCAGGAAAAAGTGGGTACAACATCAGTACTAGACTTCATCAAGAAACAACAAATTAAATGGTTCGGTCACGTAAGCAGATTACCATCAGACAGTGTACCCCAAAGAGCAATGCTGCTCCGATACAATGGGTACAAAGCAAAAGGCCGGCGACGCAAAAGATGAACCTCAGAGATAACAGAGGCGACGAAAAAGACTATCTACGAAGCGCATACTAGGGCCGTTTTAGAAATCTCTTCCTGACCTAACGCTGTGAGGCATACAGGATTCGAGAAAGAAAGAAAGAAAGACACATAAAGGTAACACAAACACCCCCACTTCCGCGCATACATACAAACATAATAAAAATATTGCATAGTGACAAAATAGATAATGAAAATATAAACTTACTACTACCAAGTTCCATTTCGTGAAATTTATCTCTTTTAGTCCACCATACAACGTTGTGGTGTATATCAGCCGTTTACCGTGCTGTTACACTATATGAGGAAATGAAAATGGTGGCATATCCTTTACAGAACTTGGCCATCAACCACAGTAAACGAATGAGTCGTCGATTTTTATACATATATATACATATTGCAAAAACAAAATAAACCAAAGTGCGAGTCTATCATATCATGATGAACTCAAATGAACCATGCAGCTTACGGCCCAACGGGCCATTTCATATCGTGGAAAAATTAGGGTTGGTGCATTTAAACAGTAAGGTCAACTGGTTGCAGAAGTGACACAATTATTTGGTCGTGTGTGTGTGCTAGACACAACAAATAGTAGTTATCTTTTTGTGGGTTAGTTGTTTCTGATTTCGGTAAAACATGAAGTACCAGTTCACCCTACGTGTTCCATGTTTTTGTTTTTCTTTTCATCTTGTTATCAGCTCAGGTGATTATCAAGTGTACCTGTTGTACTGTACGCAGTAGGTTAATGTGATCTGTAAACCCCATTCAAACAAAAAAATATTTACTGCTGATAAAACTAATACATCAGCTGATATAAGCATCAATGCAAATAAATTGGCAGAGTCCGCCGAGAGGTTACCGGGGCCCAAATTTGGGGTGTAAAGAATAGGACGACTGTTACCTTCCCCGCATGTCGTAAGAGGCGACTAATGAGGTTAGGCTGAAATTGGATGGACATGTCCTAAACGTGTAGAAGTCTACGCGTTTGAGGGCCTACAAACCAATGGGCAACATATACACGTTCTTGGCAAAGATCAATCATATCACAAAGAGTGATTAAAATTGGTCGTTAAGAACGAACACAAAGAAGAAGAAGAGAGAATTGGCAAGAGTTGATAATTTTGAATATCTAGATTAATTAATTGCTAACATTCTCTAATTTTTTTGTCTATAATCCTGTTTTGCCTCCCAGCGTCAGGATAAGAAGATATTTTTTCTAGAACGTGCTTTTGTATGCGCTTCGTAAATAGTGTCTTTCGCTGCCTGTGTTATCTCTGAGGTCCACCTTTTGCGGGGCCAGCATTTTATTTTGTATCCACTGTTTTGGAGTAGCATTGCTATTTGAGGCGCACTGTCTGTTGGCAATCTTCTTATGTGGCCGAGTCATTTAATTTGTTATTTCTTGATGACGTTCAGTACTGATATTGTCATCATCGTGTGCGATGGACGGCTATTATTATGTACCCACTTTTTCCGCTGATGTCTTCATTTCTAAACCGGCTTCTTCTTGATACTTTGAGCATTCTGTGTAGACACTTCATTTCTGTGGTGAGTAGTTTTCTTCTATTATTTGATGTCAGCATCCAGGTTTGGCACTGATAGCATAATGTTGGAAGAAAGATTGTGTTAAACATTGCTCGTTTAATGTTCATGGTGACATGTTTACATTAAAAATTTGGCGCCATTTATACTATCATTTGATTTGTTTTGTTGCATTTATGTTGCAGTTCGTTAGTTATTTTTCCATATGCTGAAAAAGTGATAAGTCTTGTTAAGTTTTTGGATGTTTGTCGATGAAGATATTAGTAGCGTTTTCTTCTCTAGTGAATGTCATTACTTCGTGGAATTTTTTGCAACATTGGAGACCATTATTAAAAGACGAGGATGTAAACGGATTGGTCATGTATGTCGTATGCCAATAGGGACATTGGCTAGAATAGTTATCTGATGAAAGATGGGAAAATAAGGCATTGACGTCCAAAGGAAACATGGAGAAGAATTGTGGAAAGAGATTTGAAAGATTGTGGCCTGACATGGGAAACAATTGTTAGAAAGGCAGCAGAACGGTATCTTTTGTGGAAGTCTTATGTATCAAACGGGACACGTAGAGGATATAGATAGAAGAGATGCGTTGAAAACCATTTTGAAAGGGAAGAAAAAAGACAGGAGAACAAGGATAGGAAAGAAATTAAATTGGAGAGGACCGTCAGGACACGACCAACTCTACTAACGTTCGTACTATCTTATTTATAGCCTCCATATAATAGTTTATTCCAATATCCCTAATCTACGATAGTTGTGACGTCACGAGGCAATATGGCAGCCAGTCGATTGACCTGTTAGTAGAGTTCGTCGACCTACAAGGCATATCGTAAGAGGCGACTAAGGTGGGGTTTGGCGTAGGGCTGGCTACCCTATCCAGTAGAAAATTTTAGCCACAAAATCCAACCAACCATGAACAAGTCACATAAAAATAAAATAAAAACTGTGCCAACCAAGAGGAAAGGAAGCTCTTCTAGAAGAGGTATGAAGCGATGCAGAGAAAGCCGCAAGGAGTCTACAAGGCAGATTATCTTCCTTTCACCTAGGAAAAGCTCCAGAATTGGCACCTGGAATGTTAGAAGTATGTATCAAATGGGAAAGACAGCACAGGTTGTAAATGAGATGAAATTTCACGGGATTGGCATCTTGGGATTATGTGAAACTAGGTGGAATGGTGCAGGCAAACAACGTCTAAACACAGGAGAAACAATGCTGTTCTCAGGCCATATGGAAGAAAATGCCCCCATAGTGAAGGAGTAGCTTTAATGCTATCTAAAGAAGCGGAGAAGGCACTAATAAAATGGGAAGCAGTGAGTCCTAGGATAATCACAGCAACATTCAGAACCACCAAAAGAAAGTATTCTTGAATGTGACCCAGTGTTATGCACCTACCAATGATAAAGAGGAAAAAGTAAAAGAGGAATTGTACATAAAACTTCAAAATACTATAGGTAATCAGAGAAATGGGAACATCAAAATTCTGATGGGTGACCTCAATGCCAAAATAGGTTCGGACAACATAGGCTACGAGGAGATCATGGGAAACACGGACTGGAATAATGAACGAAAATGGAGAACTATTCACTAATTTCAGAGTTGGAAAATGACTAAATATATAGAAAACAAGTTGAATGATTTGAAAAAGATGTCTAGAAAAATAATGAATATAAAATGGAAGAATTCGGGAGAAGTGATGAAACAGACATGTCTGGTCAAACTAGTGACAACTGTTATAAAAAAAGAGAAGATGGAGATATGGGGCACATTTGAGGAGAAATGATCAAAAAATATCAAAGCAGGCATTGAAGTGGGATGAAAAGGGGTTCAAAAAAGGGGGGGCGCCCAAAGATTAAAGAATTTTAGGGGCAAAAATATCGGCTCAGTTAGGGAAAGGGGGTTCCCCCAATGAGCGGATTAAAATTTGGGGCTTATTAACGAACGGAGGGAAATTTTTATTATTATTATTATTAACTTAACTGTTTTAAACATTTTCAGTCTTATCTCTTTGAACATTTACTAACATTCAATTTTTCTGGATTTCAATGATTTTCAAGACACGATCAATACTATTTCAAAATTTTTTTGGACCTTTAAAAAAAAGACCCCATAATGGGGGCCCCCAAAATCATCAAAATGGTCGTTGAGCCCAAAAAATGGATGGCTTTTGCCGGGTTTTTAAATTTTGGGCCATTTCCGCAAAATGGGACGACGTTGTAAAAAAGCACGATCTCAGTATCTTCTGCAAAACCTGGTCTCTGGGGAAAATTTCAGGAACGGATATGCGGGGGATTCGAAACCCAAATTTAGCCACAGAGACTCGTAAAGGTTGGAAAGTGAAAACACACACCAGGATTAACTCACTGTTGGATCCAGCCAACGACCGGGTAAATCACTCTTTTGGATTCTTCACAAAATCTTTACTGTGCCCCTTTAGTTTCCTAATTATAACGAATATATTTGTTTTTAATCATATCCTTTTCTCTCGCGATGTTCTAGGCTAGTTTTCATAATTTTATTGTGATATAAAACAGCCAAACATCAGAACGTAATGGTGCAAATGTTCCAAAACAGATGAGACTGCAGTAAAAATATTTGATTAAAACACTAAACACAAAGTAGAGTTTTACAAATTAAAAAAAAAACAAAATACAGCAAGTTTTAACCAACAAGGCTTTTAAAAAAGAACAACAGGAGTGACAAATTTAAAAAAAAAAAGGGGGACCAAAAACCTTTAAAAAATCTGAAATAAAAAAGAAAAACTGGGAATAAAAACGAAAAACAAATAAATGAAAAAAAAACACACATAAAAAATAGAAATAGAACGGAAGAGAAACAATGAAAAATCTAGTAAAATATAACTTGAATACATGCAAATATCCCCAATAGATTAAAGGCATGGGAAGAGAAAGTACTAAAAAACATAGGAATGAAAACCTTTGACCCCCGTAGTCGAAAGGTCCCTACAAAAGAAATCAACCGATTCTCCAGACTCGTTGCGACATCCGAGAACCATCGGTGGGTGCCCTGACATGGGAGCCCTAAATGGCCAGTATCATTTAAATGGGGGGCTAGGGCCCGGAGCTTGGCTTTTCACGCAAGTGTTGGGCGAATCGGTCAGGGTTTGCCTGTCCCCGATATAACCTTTGTTACCCCGTTTAAAGTAATGGAAAGGTAAGATTGGGACTCGCATGTAAAACCCATGCCCAAAAAACGTGGAAAAGGGAAAAGATACAGTCCCATCTGTATCCAAAAAGTGTTTAAGCGACGGCCAACTGGACAGTGCCAAAATGAGTCTGGATATTGACTTAAAGGGGCGGATAATAATCCTTAAGACTTCTGTCCTCTGTGCCCAAAAAGGGGTTGGGAAGACAGAAGGGTTCAAAATCTGACTTAAGGATAGACAGATGAATAAAAAATTTTCACCAGTGAATTATGGGGGGGGAAAGTTAAGATAAATTTACTTCCGGGTTAGTGGTCCTATGCTGGCTGGTGAGGGCCCGGGAGTGATTGTCTGAATCAATGCATAGCCGAGAAAGCCCCCCTCCGTGTAGGCGCCTACGAAAGAAATCAAGCATCTCGCGAGCTCTCTCAAGAAAATCATCGTCCCCGCTACCAAAGGGGAGAAGGGGCAAGAGCTAGAATGGCAAAGAGCCCCGACAAGCCTGGGATGGGGAAAAGTATAAAGGAGAAAACATGTGCACGGGAGGTTGAATAACGATGTAGGATAGTGGGTAGGGTATGGAGATAGTAAGTAAAAAAGTTGACACAAGTAGTGGAGATGGAGAAGTAAAAAGAATAAAAGGGGTTGAAAAGAATAAATTAATGGCTTCAGGCCCGAATGCCAATACAGTTAATGTATCTGTGTAGACAGATGGAAGGGGCCATCATGTGTCCATACTGGGTGTTCAAGAAAACCCATGAATAGACAAATAACTAGGCCCCATTTTGTACCCTGGCAACCCCATGATCTCCCAAAAAATTTTCATTAAACTGAAAGGAGTTAAGGGAGAACTATTTCCAAGACAAAGGGGGAGAGCAGAAGGCCGGGATTATTCATAGAAAAATTTGGGAGAGCTTTAACCCGCCAGGATGAGGTATATGACAATGGGACTGTTTCGCAAAACACTTGCGCGACTCGCCAATGTTTCCGCCCCCTGTAACCACCTTTTCAAGATACGGCCCAAGAGCCATGATGCAGCCAGCCATCCGATTTTTTCCTCGGATGATCGCAGTCGATTTGCCTGAGAATCGGTTGTTTTCTTTGAAAGTACCTTGCATACGGGGCTAAGATTACTTTCCCATGCTTTTTAGTCTTTCCTTTCCCCTGCCTTGTAACAAAGGGGGAAAGTTGCATGTATTCGTTTTAATTTACTAGATTTTTTTATTGTTTCTCTTCCCTTCTATTTCTAGTTTTTTTTGTGTTTTTGTGTGAATTTATTTCGTTATTCGTTTTTTCCCAGATTTTCATTAAAACGTTTGTTTTGGTCGTCCCTTTGTTTTTTTAAATTTTCCTTGTTGCGTTTGCGATAAACCTTGTTGGGCGAAATTTCTTATTTTTTCATTGTTTTTTTAATTTTAAACTAATATTTTGTGATTACTGTTTTAATCAAAAAGTTTTCCGGCTCTCTAATGTAATATGGTGAATCTAACCCAACCGACTGCAAGAATTCAAGTCTTCTTCAAACCTTTATCTACCCTTGTCAACCACTCTGTGTGATTTGTATGTGATCTGAGCCCAAGAGGGGATTGTGTTGGGGTTTTGCCCCAAGAGGCCAGCACTTTGGGATGCTTTTGGGTTTTTGGGTGCTTTCCTGGGGCCTACATCGTCGCCTCTTGACATGCCTTGTAGGTCCATGGGACTATTCTTTCTTCCGAGGGAAACAGGTTGGGTAAAGGAAAAGGAAGAAGACGAAAGACAGTTGAATGACTTTAAACCCAAACCCTTTTACCCTTTGGTACTTTTTCCCTTGAAATTTTTCTTCAGGGTTGGGGAACCTTCGTATTATTGACGTTAACCGTCTGTAACGAAAGGTTGTTGTGTTTGGGGCGTTCGTTGAGCAGCATGTGACCCCTTTTCAACTTGGCAAAGGATATCTTGATGAATATGTTAGAACTTGAAACCTGTCCCATTCGATAATATTTCTTCCTATTGATTGCCCAGGCGGGTGAATACCTCCATTGCATTGGATTTTGACCCTCTGTGATAGATAATTCAGAGGTTAATTAGTATGAAGATATGGGGATAAACATGAAAGAAAGTTTGGAAAAAAGGCACAAGACAGACTATGCCGATAAAAGGATGTCTGAAAGGAGCCCCTTACCAGTACCAAAAAGGGAAAAGCTATGATGATCAGTTATGTGGAAAACAACATTGGGGTGAGGGGGAAAAGAAAAAAAATCTGTCAACGCCTGAAAAACGATTTTAAGGTGGTGTATACAGGTGAGAAGAGAGCCTGAGGAATTTAAGGGCCCCAGGGTGTGCAGCCCCCGGAAGCTGTTCAGGTGGTTTTTTCATTTATGCCCACAAAAAAAATAAAATTTTTTGACCTTTCCAAATTGAACACTGGTCTTCCGCATGGCAGCCGGCCGCGCTCTAATCCATTCGGCCAAGATCTGAGCATTACCAAAGGGGTAGAATTTTTGAAAAGAGACTAAGGAGGAGCTAAAAAGAAGAAAAAAGGAAAACTGAAGCTGTCACAGTAAAACACTTCCAACCGTTTAAAGGCAAAAGAGAAAGCGCAACTCCGAAGGTCACAGTAAAACCCCAATTTGGGCCCTCTGTAAAGACGAAAATATATCATATGTTACAAGATATGCATACAAGATAAATTTCTATAACTACTGAGAAAAACTCAAGTTCTTTTTAATAGGGGAACAACCCCCTTTTCCATTTTTTTCTTCATCTTGCAGAACTAGCTCTTACTCTAAACTCTTTCAGTTTAAAACCAATTCTTTGAGCAGATCAGGATTTCGCCATGGGCACTAAAATGGGCCCGTTTTTGGTCGTTCATGGGTTATTTGAAACCAAGTATGGAAAAATATGATGACCCTTTTTCCCTCCGTTTATCATAGATAAACGATTACGGTTTGGGGCACTGATATGCCAAGTTGATTTGTCCCGCTTCATAAATTTTTTTATCAATGATTTCAACTCATATTTGATTTTCCTTACATCTCCACTTCTTTTGTCTACTTTCTTGACATCACATCACCATAAACCAATCCACCATCACAACATCAGTATGTTATAATCCTACTGATGCGCATAGTTTTTCCTCTATACCCTTCCCTACCCAAAGCTTGTCCCTTCTTGCTATTTTTCCAACGCTTGCGCCGTCGCCGTACAGCGAGGATGAGTTTTCTTGATAGAATCGGGGGATCTTGATTTTTCCCCCAAACCCATACCGGAGGGGCTTGATCTGCTATTTCGTTCAGAAATTGCCGTCATGGTGGCCTTATCAACAGCATAAGACTTCCAACTCTACAGAGGAAAAATTATCTTTTAACTTTTCCCCCCTATAGTTCATTGGTGAAAATGATTTTGTTTCATTTTTCCATTCTAAAATCGGATCCCGGACACGTTCAGTCTTCCAAAATATCCTTTGGGGGGATTACGACGGGGCAGAAATCTTAAGGGTTATGGGCACGTCCCTTTTAAAATTTACTGTCCAGCAGAGCCGTTACATTGTAAAAAGTAGCAAATGCAGGGCCCCCCCGCTTTTGGGGGCCGCGCCTCTGGGCAAGGTTTCACTAGTCATAAACAAGGAACCTTTTTTGGGAGGTGGGTAAAATTTCCCATTTTTTTTTTTGGGGTTAGGGCCAAGGTC
Source organism: Arion vulgaris (assembly GCA_020796225.1). Taxonomy (NCBI): domain Eukaryota; kingdom Metazoa; phylum Mollusca; class Gastropoda; order Stylommatophora; family Arionidae; genus Arion; species Arion vulgaris. The sequence continues at coordinate 39,612,940 of CM036770.1, forward strand.
ATGTTTATAATTTCGACTTAATTGGGCGGTCCCCCGAGCTCATTAACAAGAACAGTTTTTATTTTTTTGAAAGGAGTTTTTTGTGACCCCTTCAATAAAGAAAAGAAAGCGAAAAAAAAAGAAAAATTTAAAATTTGACTCAAAACCCCAGTTCAAGTCTCTGTTCGTTCATATTTTTTAGAAAAATTTGTTTAAAATAAATAAAAGGGGGGTTTATGAAATATTGTTCTAAGACATGAGCAGATCTGGGCACTCAAAAAATTTTATGTCATTCTTTTTTTTGGAAAAATTTTTTGCCTGACTAGATGTCCAGAAAATAATGCGAGGAGGGCCAAATGATTAAAAAAAAACTTGAAACTTGGGACCCCGCAAAAAGAAGCCGCAACAAAAGGGGCGCATAATTGTCGGGAAAGCACACAAAGAACGAAAAATTTTGTATTTGTTCTGCAAATTTTGAATGTATTTAAATCCCCCCATCTTGTTATTTTATTATTATTTTATTTTACATAAAATTTTTAGTTTCAGTGAAAATTAATTTTTAAAATATTTCTATTTTTCGTTTTCTGAATTCAAATTTTTTAAATCAGATTATAGTCATTTTAAAGGGGTTAAATTAAAGCCCCCTGTATATAATATATAAAGAGAAATTGTTATATCATAAAACCTGTCCAAACTTTCAATTTATTTTTATATTATAGAAAGTAGAAAATTCATTTTTTGTAAATTATTTTCTTCCCAGATTGAGATAGACATCAGAGCAGCGGGCCCAGAGAAGGGTCATTACGCTTCGGGAAAGGGCAGCGTCACAAGATAAAAAGGGAAAAAATAACCGTTCTTGTATCAAAAAACGAAAATGTCTAAATTTTTTTAATGTCGTTTTAATGGGGGAACCAAAGAAATAAGCAGAAAATATAGAAGTCGCGCCCACAGTATAGAATGAAGATAGTGATATGAAAAATCATTTCCCAATATTAAGATCAGCAACTTTTCACGATTTGACTTTTTCCAAAGACAAACTGCAAATTAAAAGTTTTTCCAATTTAGCCTTTCATTTTCAAGCCAAAGAGGGCAGAAAGCAGACATGCTTCCAATGTAAACATCATCACAAGCCAAAAGCACAACGAAAATAAATGTACCCCAACGATTTGGAATGGCCAATCCTTCAATCAAATTTTTGGGATTGCGAAAGGGAAGCAGGAAGGCAAATATGGGGTATTTTTTTTTTCAAAAATCGAAAAAGAAAAAACAATTTGTCGAAAATTTTTTTTCCACTTAACATAAACCAAAAAAAAAAACTCATGGGGGGTTTTGTGTTATTCGAAACTAAAAACTTTTCTGTTTTTTTTGGTTACTGATTCAGACTTTCGTCACGGTTTGAAAGAAGGATTTGAGTTTGGGAAAAAACGCAAAAAATTTTGTTAAAAAGAATGAAGAAAGCCCCTCCCAAGACAAGGATAATTTCTTGTTAGTTTGCAAAAAAAGATGCTCTTGATTCTCAACTTGTAACCCAAAATTTGAGACCGAACAAAATATTCGGAACTTTTGGAGCGAAATTCTTTATAATCCCAATTTTAGCAGAAAGGGGCTTTATTTTGGGGAGGGATGAAAATTTTTGGGTTTATAATAATGGAAATTTTTTAGGTTTTTTGGGGTTAGCAAATTGAATTTTTTTGGCTCAAATAAATACTTTTAAAAAAAGGGAAAAGGGGCATACATTATTATCAAAAACAACATTTGAGGAATTTATCCATCTAATTGCATCAAGCTTACTGGATCATATTATTTTGAAATTAAAAATGCAAGTCTATTCAGTTTCCTATTTACCCAGACATTTCGCATGTGGACCAACTCACTCTTAAAATGCGTGTTACCATCTGGACCAGTGGAAAGGTTTTGAAATTCTTGGGTATGGAAGGTCAAAAGCTGAAAACTCGCCCGTTTATTGATTTTTAAAAGGAAAAAGGGGATTGAATCAAAGACGTCCTAAAGCTTACAATGCCACAACATGAGTGGAAATACAACGGGTTTTTGACGCATTAAAGATAAATAATACCAAAAAATTCGCTTTTCACATTCACGAATTTGGTGCAAGGTTTTGGGAGAATTTTTTTTAAAACATCCATTTTTTTTGATTTTGTTGAAAGTCTCTATACATTTTTTTCCTTTACCCACGATGGGGCATTCCAAAAAAAAGATACAGGTTCAAAACTCCCGACTTTGAAGGACGCGGGAACCCGGTGGTCTTCCGAGCTGATGGGGAAAAACACTTTTTTGTGGTTTACCATTATCAAACAAGTTTTGGATGACATCTCAAATAAAAGGATAAAAGGTAGAGGTCGTAATCCGATGGGGAGTTTTGGGGATGAGTAAGTTGGAAAGGAATAAAGGGGATTTTTTGGAACGGAATTTAGAATTGCAAAACGCAGCGCTTCATTCAGTCATGATCAAGACCTTTAAAACGGGGTATGCCTTTTGAACCCCTTACAGGGGACGTTCAACAATGCGGCCCATTTTCAGATATTGAGGCCAAAACCAAAATCCACTCATTTAAATATCAGCAAAAAATTCGACGACGCAAGCGAAATACTGACGACGATTTTAGGGTCATACGCTGATGAAGGAAAATCAAACACCAAACAAAAAATTTTAAATAGTGTTTATTGTCATAATTTATAATGTACTTTTGCCTTAGCTAAAGCATGGAAGCGTACAAAGGACTATTATTTGGGAAAATTGGGAAAAAAATTTTAAGGAGAAGAGATCTTTAAAGAACTCCAAAATTGTAGCCTAAAAGGTTTGGGAAAAAAGCCTAGGCGACGAACTTTTGCAGTTCCGGGAAACCCTTTAAAAATAATGAGCTGCGTATTAGCAACGAAAAAAGGGAAAACCCTTTAACTGCAATTTTATAAACTTTTGGAAAACATTAGAGTCGTGTTTCCCAAAAGTAAAATAGCTTTCAATTTACTTGTCTTTAATGATTACTAACTGCAGGGAGAACGTTTTTTTTAACATTAAAGCGTATAAAAAGGAGTTAAGAAACATGATGGGACAAGACGTCTAAATAACCTCCCCTTTAATGAACATTGAATGTAATTTACAGAAATTGATTTGTCTAGTATTATTCTAAATTTCTCATTAAATGAGACAAGTTTGTTTGAAAAATTTTTATTTTATTATTTATTACATAAAAAATTGGGGCCCGCCAAAATTTTCTACCCCCGGGGTAATTGGTCTCTTCTGGGAGTTCGAATTTCCCATCATGCTTGTTTTTTTTTTGGGTTTTTTTTTCCCCTTTTGCGTTTTCTCGGGCGATGGTTTTGCTTTTCCAGCTGACTAGGTTGTCATCTTGAGATACCCCTGCCCCCTTTATCCTGTCTTTAGCATCTTCATTCCCGGTTTGGGTGGGGTATCTATGGATTAATACCCCTTTGGAACAGGGGCCAACTGGGCTACGGTTGACATAGATCACTTAGTTTTTTGTTCCTTTCAGATTTCACGGGAGATAGCAAAAAAAAGGAAATTTTTCCATGATTTGTTCCATGTTGTAATGTTTTTTTGCAGCGTTGGGGGATCCAGCTCTGGGAGCCTGTTTGACCGGGGAGGAGAGGTATTGAAAACAACCAGCAATCCTCCATGGTCTAAGGGCTGGTTGTATGTGTCGGAGCCAGTCCCAAATTGGGGTCTGCGTGGGCAAGCTTTTTGGGTTTTCCCATGGTTTCCCCTTTTCAATCTGCCCCTCCCGAGCTGTCTTTTTGGGGTGCTTGATAGTTAATCAGCCTGCATTTTCCCCCAAATTTTTTCTGTTCCATGTCTTCCATTGGTTTGAACCCCAGGCTTTTTCCCCTTTATTTCTTTTGGGGGTAGATTTGGTTTCAGTGATGTTTCCGGGCCTGACTTAACCCGGTTTGCTTTATGATGTTTTTGGAATTAAAGACTGCTTCCTATTTAGGGTCAAATCTCCCAGAGAAACCCTTTTCAAATTAAAACCCCCACCCTGTTGGTGACTGCTAATTTGTTCACGATCCCCAGCCCTTTTTTTCTTTTCCTTTGTTTTATCTGTGTTTCATCCGCCTGCTGTCCATCATACCCAATGGGGACATTGTTTTAATAGGTTCAGAACTTGAGTTTGACCATTTTTTTTTTTGATGGCTGAAGACAAGAATTTTCATTTATAAATTGAAATAAGACCTGGCTATTTTCTAGTTTTTAAATTACATCTTGCATCCTTGATGTGGCTACTGTTATTGATTTTTCTTTCCCCACAATGCCAGATCATCAGGTAGATTGCACCATGCACCTGGGGGAAATTCTTCCATAATCATTTAAAAAAACTAAAGTAGCGGGTGAGGTCCCCCTTTGGGGGAACAACTTATTCGATGATTGCCTCTGCATGTTTTTCCTGGTCCTATATTTTGGCTGTTCTATTTACCAGATAGTGACATACCCAGATATAAAACGCCTTTGTTTCCCGAGTTTGGAGTTTGATTTTCATTTCCCTCTCTCCAGACCTTGTCAAACTTTCCATGGCAACCCATCCCGAGAGTTCTTTTTTAAATCCATTTTGATCTCCGGCAATGGCTTGGTTTCGCTGTTATCCATGCTGACTGAATCCACTCTACTGGTAGATCATTTTTTTTGCTCCAGTTGCACCATGAGTTTTCTATTGAGAAGCATCTCCATCCCCTTTTCCCAACACCCCTAAAGAGTTAATTGGTCTCGGTTTGGGATCAATTGTTTCCTTTGGTTTTAGCTTGGGCACTGTAATAGTTTTTTTCCATTCACTAGGGATTTCTGCGACTTTCCAGCTCGCATTCAAAACTTTTTGCACTTTTTTTTGACTTTCTTGCCAGGTTAATGATCATCTATTTGTGATGCCATCCTTTCTGGGACTTCTTAAGTTTTTGACCCCGGAGTACTTCTTCCTCACCTCTTCCCTGTTGAAACGTCTTATCTCTTCATCTCTGCCTTGGGCTTTCTTGCTCTCTTATTTGCGAGGTGCCTTGAGGATATGTAGCTGTCTATGCCTGTAGTTTCTAATCTTCTCTGGCCCGCTACTTTTCTTCAATATTTTGAACTTTTTCTGACCAATAAGATTTGTAGTTTTCTTTCACCCCTAGAATTGATTCTCTTGCTGCCCCCAAAAAAGGATATGTTAAGTAGGTATGTCTTTTCCCTTTTCTTTTTGGGTGTATTTTTGGGGTCACAGTAGATGTCGCTGAGCTGCAAACTGGCCCAGTCATCTCTGGGGCATTTTTTTGACTTGGATGAAATATCTAATCTTAAGGAGGCTTGACGATTTGTGGTCACTGTCTCCAGCTGTTCCAGAAGGTTGATTGTTGTGGGGTTTTTTCCCTGGGAAAGCCCAGGTCTGGGGATATACTTTTTTGTCTTCTGGGGTAGAAGGTTGGTTCATGAGTCCATTCCTGAGCTGTAGGGTTATCTATTTTTCCCATGTTCCCCCTTTATTTACTGGTGTCTTGGTATCCCACCTTCTGAGGATTTAAAATCTCCCCCTACTAGAGAATTTGATTGGTCGGGTTTTGGTTTGCATAAGGGCCCGTTTGTTGAATCTGTTAGATGTTCAAAGATGTCAATTTTTGATTTCTGCTTCCCCTTTGTGCTGACTTTCATTTCTGGTGATTTTTTGTCACACATAGAGCCCCCTCCCCGTGTGGCCTTATCTGTATAATTGATAACCCGGGCAGAGAATATTTTGGGGGTTTGATGTGTGATTTCTGGGAAAACATGCAAGGCCTATTTTGCACGACCGTTTTTTGGGGTACATTTCCCCTGTTCCATCGGATTGTTTAATCTCTTAGTCTGGTGGGTTTTTTATCCGATTTTTCCCTTCCCTCATTTGCAGGGGCCAAAAAGGGACCAGGGACAGTTTTTTCTCACCGTAAAGTATCAATTTTTTCCAATATTGTGGTTATTCAGATTTGCAATAAGTAAGGAAATGTTGATGAGGGGAACCAATTTTTTTGTTTTGCCGCCGAAACCATACCAAAAGTTGGGCATCTGAATGTTGACCCCTAATCTTGAAAATAAGATACATTTTCATCTTTTCTGCCAGGGGGCATTTTTCTCCCTGTTCTTCTAATCGCGATGGGTTTTATAGCTTTATTTAAAACATCTTGTGAAAATTCAGACACATTGGTAATGTCTTGTTTTGGGTGATTGTAAACATATTTCAAATACTGACAACATACTGTCTGGGTTTCTTCATTCCGGAATAACCTGTACAATATGCAAGATTCGCTTTCACTATTAATCGTTGGGGGCAGGACTCGCGGGCTTTGAATTTCAGTTTTGGGGGGGCCGATGGTCCTCAACGCCACCCCAAAATACTTTTCAATCCAGCGCCCCTTCCAACTTCAGCGCCCCGGTTGGCGGTACCGCCTCCGTTGGGAACCTATAATGTATGTCCTATCCATCGCAACCTTCTGCCCTTATCTCTTGTTCCACCTGCCGTTGTCCCTCTCTATCCCACAGTTTCCTGCTGCTGCTTTATTGGTTACTGTATTTTGAACCGACGTCGTAGAATACCGGACAGACCAAAATGTACAGAAGAGCATGTGCGCTGATGATTCACCGGAGTCGCTTGTTAAACACACTCTTAATTCTACTTCTCAGATTTTTTTGTACAACGTGGGATTCCAAACTCATTTAAACGCTGGATATAATCCATACCCATTTCTGTATCCATATTCAACAGACTGAGCAACTAATAACTTAAAGGAATTGCAAGCAACACTAAACCAAATATGCAACCTTTTCTCAAGAGTGGTAACACAATGGATACCATTCCACTGTGGTATACTTGGAAACGAGACAGTGGTCATATTGGCAAAGGCAGACTACCACAGACAGACATTAGTATGACATATGAGAAATCAAAAGCACTGATAAGAATGACTTATAACAGCAAATATGCGAGAGACTACCAGGGTTAACAACAAATATGCGAGAGACTACCAGGGTTAACAACAAATATGCGAGAGACTACCAGGGTTAACAACAAATATGCGAGAGACTACCAGGGTTAACAACAAATATACGAGAGACTACCAGGGTTAACAAACAAATAATGAGAGACTACACAGGGTTAACAACAAATATACGAGAGACTACCAGGGTTAACAACAAATATACGAGAGACTACCAGGGTTAACAACAAATATGCGAGAGACTACCAGGGCTAACAACAAATATCGAGAGACTACCAGGGTTAACAACAAATATACGAGAGACTACCAGGGTTAACAACAAATATACGAGAGACTACCAGGGTTAACAACAAATATACGAGAGACTACCAGGGTTAACAACAAATATAGAGAGACTACCAGGGTTAACAACAAATATACGAGAGACTACCAGGGTTAACAACAAATATACGAGAGACTACCAGGGTTAACAACAAATATGCGAGAGACTACCAGGGTTAACAACAAATATACGAGAGACTACCAGGGTTAACAACAAATATACGAGAGACTACCAGGGTTAACAACAAATATACGAGAGACTACCAGGGTTAACAACAAATATACGAGAGACTACAGGTTAACAACAAATATAGAGAGACTACCAGGGTTAACAACAAATATACGAGAGACTACCAGGGTTAACAACAAATATACGAGAGACTACCAGGGTTAACAACAATATGCGAGAGACTACCAGGGTTAACAACAAAATATACGAGAGACTACCAGGGTTAACAACAACATAACGAGAGACTACCAGGGTTAATAACAAATATGCGAGAGACTACCAGGGTTAACAACAAATATACGAGAGACTACCAGGGTTAACAACAAATATACGAGAGACTACCAGGGTTAACAACAAATATACGAGAGACTACCAGGGTTAACAACAAATATACGAGAGACTACCAGGGTTAACAACAAATATGCGAGAGACTACCAGGGTTAACAACAAATATACGAGAGACTACCAGGGTTTATAACAAAAATGATATCTACTATCAACTTAATAGAGAAGAACAGGTTGTCATCTTCCAACTACGTACTGGGCATATGTTTATCAAGTACAAGATAAGCCCTACTTACATATGCACATATGGCACCAGCAAAATGACATAGAAACACATCCTGCAAGTGAATCCAACACACAATAAACAGAGGAAGCACACATGGCCAACTCGCATATCAGTCCAAGACAAGCTATATGGAGATGTACATATACTATAGTTGACCACTAACTACTTTAGAAGTATACAAGTTCATATCAGTTCAAGACAAACTATATGGAGATGTGCACAGACTACAGTTGACCACTAACTACTTTAGAAGTGTACAAGTTCATATCAGTTCAAGACAAACTATATAGAGGTGTACACAGACTACAGTTGACCACTAACTACTTTAGAAGTGCACAAGTTCATATCAGTTCAAGACAAACTATATAGAGGTGTACACAGACTACAGTTGACCACTAACTACTTTAGAAGTGCACAAGTTCATATCAGTTCAAGACAAGCTATATGGAGATGTACACAGACTACAGTGACACTAACTACTTTAGATACTGGTCCGATACAGGACCGATGTTTGAAAACGTTGGAAGAAGAAGAAAAAGTTAAGTATGGTTGTGTACACAGTGTTGTAACACAATAAAACATAGACAAGATACTAATGTTAAGTAAGATCTAGTTTGTTTCCTTCTCTTACGTTTTGTTCTCCACTGTTTACAGAGCGCTTCAAAGTTCAATTGTAAAAACATTCGTCCAACTAGAGCGTCAATTTTGCGACGGAGCATGATTCATTCTGGAGTATACACTCAACCTTGGCGAAACTCATATTTTACAGGAAATGTATATTAATTTAAGTTTTATTTCTTTCATTGATATATTGTCTTAATGATATTTTTTTTCTTTCATTGATACACCCTTCTTGTGTATCCTTTGCTTGATAAAGGCCTTTTGGTCGAAACGGCGCTGTGTATTGTTATTGCTTTTGTACTTTGTAAAACTATAGTACTTTGTTTTTACGTCTTTTGCCATTGCTATATAGTTTTACTATAGTCTTCCCTTAAATCGCTAATACTTTCATTGATATATTAACTTAATAGTATTATTTCTTTCAGTGTTTTTAATTGACGTTCATCGATAGCTTTACAAGTGCATGTTAAATGTGCACAAGGTAATTGATGGCTAGCTAGCTAGCTAGTATATAGACCTGACATTCTGAACGTTCTCATAGTGTGACCGCAAAGATGGCTTCCTTCGAAACCAATCCGCGTCAACTGTCAGATTTCTTCTTCTTCTGCATTCTCACTAGATTGGGATTTCGGATTCTCTAATAAAGGCAGCCGTCTGCCTCAGAATATCAGCCACGCCATATAGTTTGTCTTGGACGCTGGTGTGAGCCTCTCTTCTTCTCAGGTTTGCATACTGAGGGCAGATTTCAAGAGTTTGGATTGAAGTGACCAGAAAATAGCAGCGCAACAATCGTATTAATAGTCTCATCAATCAACATCGAACTGACACCGTTAGTCGCTGGACGTTGTTAGAGATATTCCGAAGGAGATTGGAGCATCTACGGACATGTATAAAGTACAATGAAGATATTCTATACTAAAATAGTTCTTGTTGTTAAATCCCACTAACATGTATCAGAGTTTGGAGTCACACGTACGAGCAAAATTTGGGACAGAAAATGAATATATTGAATATATGTTTAAAATACTAGTTCTTGGAAACAATCAGCATGCATACCTTTCGACATCTGCTGTTGGAGACTGAGCACCTATTAGTCTGCCCGAAGTACTTTGACGTCAGTTTAGCAGATAATAACCTTTTAGAGATAGAAACTAAAATAAATGTACACTTTGTAATTATATCCCAATAACATTTCCCATAGCCTTTTCAGACCTTAGAGTAAGAACTCTCTTCAAACTTCTAGCCCCTATTGTGTAGGGATAGGGGGGTCAGCCTTTCCTCGAGTGTGAAATATTGAGTGTGGGTTTGAACCCACAACATTCTTGTGTCCGAATCGAAGGGCAACACTTACGCATTACGAGAATACGTCTAATTTGTGGTAATGAAAATGAAAACTTGGCATATCCTTTACATGACTTAGCCATCAACAACAGTAAACGAGTAGTCGAGTTTCTAGGCAAATTCACTTATACGTTCAGTAGTTTATTGTTTGAACGAGATCTATTTTTATCTTTCGTAAAATCTTAGAGTTTATTTGTTTCCAAAACTTGCTCGCCGCGAAGCTCTGGAATCGTGCACGCTATTTTGTGATCGAGCTCACTATCGTTTGTAGGTTATGTGTTCCATAATATCAGACTTGAAGAAGTGAAATCAGTCTGCAGACATAGAAAGAAATATAAAAGAGACGACGGTAATGGATTGAACATGTCCTCACGGCTAGAAAAGTAAGTAAGCAAGACACGGACGGAACTCTGACAGGAACAGCAGAAATAAAGTCCTGTCTTGTGTACAGGTGAAAAATGTTTGAACAGAGTCAAAAAACATGCATATGACTAGGTTTACGGTAGAAATAAAGGTACAAAATGAAATTGAAGGAAAATGTTTTTTTCTTTGTCTTATGTACCATTTGGTCAACCACTAGTAACAACTGCTTAGGAAAGAGAAGATGGGGATATGCTGGCATACCTTAAAAAGGAATGATCAAAGAATACCAAAGAAAATAAGTCGGAGGCAAATTTCTCAAGAAATAGAGAAGCCCTAGAAAACTCTGGAAACGAACTCTTACTGAAAGAGACAAGAAATATGGGGGCCAATTTATAGGAGATTGAGCGGAGCTGTTCAGGACAAAGCGGTATGGGAGAAATTACTTACCGTCCTCATGCAACGTATAACGGTAAAAGGAGAGGGAATATACTTAAATGAATTAACATTATCAATAGTAGCAATGAGCTTATGAAGTTGAACTAAGTGCAGAATCGGCGCTTCTGTTATCTTTGTAAAAGTATTCATCAAAATTGGGAACTCTTTGCAAAGTGAATTCCAAATTTATTGAATTAAATTTTAGTCCAAACATGAAATAAATGACTCTTATTTCACAACTTTCACTAGTATTAGACCATATCTGTCGACGTTCAGATATGAGAGAGCTCTTCTGTGCGCACGAAAGACCACAACGGTAACTCCCAAAAAAAGATACGGAAGCCAAGTTACAGAGCTCAACGAAACACACAATGAAGAACATTTTATACAACAATAAACAAATACCCTGTAAATATTCAGATTGGAAATTGTGGTTTAGATATAGTTGTGTTTTGCATAATAAAATTAATTGTCGGTGTGGTTGTTTGTGTGTCACAGAAAACCTTTCAAACTAACAGTTGGGAAATAATGGTTATTGATTACTAAACCGACAAGCATTGCATTCCCAGGCAGAAATCATATAACAGTCTCTCCCAACATATGTTGAAGCGTATGCATACTCGAAGGTTTCTGTGGCTCGTTAAACACACTTCTGTTCCTCAGGGATCCAGTTACACTTGTACAATGGCACCCAAACTTTAACTAGCTGAATCGATTCAACATCTATTTTAGTGTTCATCTTACGGGCAGTTGTGAAGAGACCGAAGAACGTTCCCTTATCCATCGTCAACTTTCTGACAATCAATGCTGTGGATGCAAGCATGTCTGGTCTTCATTGTCGCAAATACCCGCAGTGCCCAGGATCAGCCCATGTAAGCCTCTGGAGGTTGGGGAAACTTCAGTAGACGACATCCACTCATATCAAAACCTGGCTACTCTGAATCTTCCAAAGTATTGGCTGAGAGTAAGATGCAACAACGGCCCCAGTAAATGGAGTCCTAGAGAGCAAATGAGGTGGCAGTCACGGCCTCAACCTGCATCCTTATACTGGAAGTAGTCCTGTATGCTCCACTTCGCTCTGCACCAACTCTACCAGACGCGCTAGTCAAGAAACCCATTCCAACTTTCCACCACGACTTCAGACCCATCGGTACAAATATCAATACTTGTATTATCTTCAACAGCTGCTTAATTGCGAGATCAGACTTCATGTTGCCTCAACTCTCACACTATCTTCCAAGAGTGGAATCCTCATGGGGAATTTGCATAGCTTGTTCCTGGAAGAAATATGTGCCAACACACATTAGAACATGGTAGCAGATTCTGATGGAGTGTGTGACATAGACAAAATTTTGTTATTCTTTTTTATCATCTCCATCCTCTCAGATTTCCGGGGTAAAAATAGAATCGCCTTCCTTTTCAACGCATGTCAAAAATGTCGAAGAGTAGTCAGTTGTTTTAAGACAAGTACCTCTATACTACAAAGGAAAAGCAAACAGCTACAGAGATAGAAAAATTCAAACATCTCATGAAAAACTTGATGCCATAGTGGTAAAGAACAACTGTCAACGATGAAGGGCAGTGGGTAAAACAGAGCTCAAAGACATGCATAGAACTTCTTCTTCTTTGAACACTCCATATCGGCAACTTGTTAACCACTCTGTATGATCTGTATGTGATCGGAGCCTAAGAGCGATTGTACGTTGTGTCAGTTATGCGCCTACAAGTAGGCCAGCACATACGATTTCTGCAACGCTATTTATTTAGTAGGATAGCTTTCGTAGGCCACCCACCTAAGTCGCCTCTACGACATGCCTTTAAGTCGCAGTTGTAATTGTTCTGTGCTTCCTTGCATGCAACGACACCACACGGGCGACGCATAGAACAAGGTTTGAGGTAAACAAGAAAGGCAATAAGATAAAATTCGAGTGAGATATGTTGTTCTGCCTTATGTGTCCTTGAGTGTGACGAGGACTGTTGTGTTGGTGATGGACGTCTCCATTCTACGACGATAGACAGATCATCTCAATAGCAGTAACAACATATCTCTGGTTCCTTTTAGAACCCAGTGATATAGTCAATATAAGTAGCCACGAATTCCCGGACTTTCGTTTTCATTTCCAGATTATAATTAGAAACGTTTTGTTTCTTGGGTCGTCCATTTGTTTTTTTAAATTTGTCACTCCTGTTGTTCGTTTGCTTGATAAAGGCCTTGTTGGTCGAAATGTTGCTGTATTTTGTCATTGTTTTTGTTATTTGTAAAACTACAGTACTTTGTGATTTTGTGTTTTGCGGATCTTAAAAGTTGTAACATTTATTTGCACCTTTTGCGCACGACGCCATCTTATTATCGTACTTTATGACGTAACATCCGCCTTCATAGAGCCCAAAATGTTTTGTTTACTGAATATCAGATGTAAATAACAGACAATAACATCATCAACAAATTTGTCTTCACTTTGGTAAGAATTCATTTCTAACATCGCTCGTGTGGTGTCGGGGCTCCAAGGGAAGCAAAGAATAGTACCACTTCGACCAACAAAGGCATGTCGTAAGAGGCGACTTAAGTAGGGGCCTAGCGAAGCTATCATCTCTAAATAAAAAGCATCGCAGAAATCGCATTTGCTGGCTCATTTGTAGGCGCATGACAACATACAATCGCTCTTAGGCTCAGATCATACAAGCAACCGCACAGAGTGGTTAACAAGTTGTCGATATGGAGCGTTCGGGAAGAAGAAGAATCTGAAGCATCTTCTGTCTTTATTTTCTCTAATTCTGTTTTGCCTCACATCGTCAGGACAGGAAGAGATTTCTAGAAACGGCTTTTGTGTGCTCTTCTATAAACATTGTTTTCTTAAGCCGCCTGTTATCTCTGGAGGTCCACCTTTGCGTGGATGGCTCTTACTTTGTATCCACTGTATCGTGGAGTAGCATTGTTTTGAGGTGCTTTATCTTTTGGTAATCTGCTTATGTGGCTGAACCATTTCATTTGTTGTTTCTTTGATGAAGTTCAGTAGTATTGATGTTTACCCAGTTTTTTCCTGATGTTCTATTTCTAAACCGATCTCTTCTTGATACTCCCATCATTCTGCGTACAGACATCATCTCTGCCGTGACTAGTTGTCTTCTGATACTTCCAGCATTCTGCGTACAGACACTGTTCTTCGTGACTAGTTTTCTTCTTGATACTCCCATCATTCTGCGTACAGACATCATCTCTGCCGTGACTAGTTGTCTTCTTGATACTTCCAGCATTCTGCGTACAGACACCATCTCTGTCGTGACTAGTTTTCTTCTTTGATACCTCATCATTCTGCGTACAGACATCATCTCTGCCGCACTAGCTGCCTCTGATACTTCCAGCATTCTGCGTACAGACATCATCTCTGTCGTGACTAGTTTTCTTCTTGATACTTCCAGCATTCTGTGTAGACACTTCATCTCTGTCGTGACCAGTTTTCTCTTGATACTTCCAGCATTCTGTGTAGACACTTCATCTCTGTCGTGACTAGTTTTCTTCTGATACTTCCATCATTCTGTAGACACTTTACCCTGTCGTGACTAGTTTCTTCTTGATACTTCCAGCATTTTGTGTAGACACTTTCTCTCTGTCGTGACTAGTTTTCTTCTTGATACTTCCATCATTCTGTGTTGACACTTCATCTTGTCGTGACTAGTTTCTTCTTTGATACTTCCAGCATCTCTGTGACACTTCATCTCTGTCATGATTAGTTATCTTCTTTGTTCCCATCATTCTGCGTAGACACTAAATCTCTGTCGTGACTAATTTTCTTCTATCATTTTATTGCACAAAAAGTAATAATTCAGCAGGAAACTTTAATCACAAGTTGCTGGATAGACATAAGAACTCTTGACATCTAACACATTAAATCAAAATTGCTTTAACATTGGACTTGGAGTTTACTAATCTAATTTTGTTTCTAGATTTAGAGCTTCATTTATATGTCAATGTGAGCGTTCGTGGTTTAGCTGTAGTGAGCTCGATCACCACCTAAGAGTATCTGATTTCTTTTCCTCCTGATCCAGAAGCACTTGAGCTTTCAGCGCTGGCTCGGAAAGCGGACATCGTAACCCTTTGGTTTGATGCCACGAACACCTTAAATCTGGAGAACATGTGGCTTTTCTGCCAGCCCGCAGAATTGAAACACGCACCACTGGCAGCTTGAGTATCTGGTTTAAACTCCGTGGTGGGCAATTTGGAAGCAAATTAATTCCGTGGATTTTTACGAAAGGTAAAACTAGACCTCACCGTTCGCCCGAGTGGTTACCGGGGCCCAAATTTGGGGTAAAGAATAGAACCACTGTTACCTGCCACGCATGTCGTAAGAGGCGACTAAGGAGGTTTGGCTGAAATCGGATGCACGTATCCGCTAGGGAATGCTAACCCAAAATAAATGCTTGCAGAAAACGGATGCACCAGGCCATAAGGCGCATAACATGGTGCAACGACCTCACAATGAGGGAATGGGATACCATTCTACAGTCGCCAATCTGCCTCAGAGATTTAGCCACGTAGTAAGAATGTCAGATCAACCATCACGAGGGTACAAACTTACTGCAGGTGAGGTCGGTATAAACGAGAAAGTGAATCCATAGGGATTATATCCTGCAGAACTGCCCCCAGTGCAGACTTCAGAAGAAAGAGGTGGGATTACACCAGCACCAAGACAAACTGTATCTCGTGGCTGATAATCTGAGATAGACGGCTGTCTTTATTAGAGAATCCGAAATCCCAATCTAGTGAGAACGCAGAAGAAGAAGACCTCACCGTTCAGAAAGCAATGGCAAACTACAGAACGTATATAAGGTTCCCGAAACGACGACTCGTTTACTGTGGTTGGTGGCGAAGTTCTGTAAAGAATATGTTACAATTTTCATGTTCATACAACAATGTATTTGCTTGTTTTACTGTTTGTTACTATGTTCGCTACCTTCTTTACTTCACGTAAAGTACAAGTAAAGAAATCGTTTTTAAACCTCGTGTATATTAGCTAATAAGGAGTTAGACATTTATTTTTTATTGACTGCCGCACACGATGGGTGATGTGGTCAACATTACATTAGCCGCTCCTACTTCTCAGTGCTTTGGTAGGCGATTGAGTGACCTGAGGACGATCCGTGGAGAAAATATTCCACGCCCATTGTGGAATTGAACCTGGACCACAAGCACAAGAAGCGAGTTCACAAACAACTACGCTACTGCGGTTCTACCTTCATTTCTCCTGATATCTTTGAATTGTTGTTTGTCTGAACTATCTATTGTTTGCTGAGTGTTGAGAGAAAGAGATAAGGATGATGAGACATATGAAACAAATTGATGTATATAGAAAGAAATATATCATCTTATAAATGGGTCTAAATGGGCAAGGATTGACATCACTGCGTCATTCTTCACTGCACCGGGCTTCACTGTACCGGGCTTCACTCGCACCAGGCTTCACTGCACCAGGCTTCACCTGCATCGGCATCACTGCACCGGGCATCATTGCACCGGGCATCACTACATCCTACATCGGACATCACTGCATCGGGCTTCACTGCACCGGGCATCAATGTACCGGACATCACTGCATCGGGCCTCACTGCAGCAGGCTTCAGTGCAATCTGACACTGCACCGGGCATCACTGCATCGAGCATCACTGCACCAGGCTTCGGTGCACCGGACATCACTGCACCGGGCATCACTGCATCGAGAATCACTGCACCAGGCTTCAGTACACCGGACATCACTGCACCGGGCTTCCAAGTAGCCCGTCCCTGTCGGTAGAAATGGCAGGCCTTCATCGGTGTTACACAAAGCACAAACTCCGTAATTCCAGCAACAATCCTAACGCTTTCATTAAAAAATTGCACATGTTACTCGGTCCGGATTCGAACACACAACCTTCAGAACGACATGCAAACATTTGAACTACTTCGCCATTAAGACATAGAGAACATACAGTAAACCCTCGTTAACACGAACTCGAAGGGACCGGAAAAATCACGAGTTCGTAAGGCACCCGTGTAATCGGGGGACTCAAATCTTAGTACTTGCAATGCAGCACAGTATTAACCATATACAATACAGATGCCATCAGATACACCAATACAGTAATTAACTTTTAAAGAAGTACTCACGTATCATTTTCTGCAGAAAAATTCCTGTATATTGCGCTATCGCAGACGGGAGCGAAAGTGCATAGTAACTTCACGGCCAACTGTGTGTATAGCTTCCATAAACCTAGTGGTCATTTCAGCTGTTGTAGCAAACCGTTCTAAAGTGTCCAAGGCCGTTAACACTTCCTGGCGGGTGGGCGGTATACTATTGTCTTCATCACTTTCTTCTGATGATATTTCTTGCACCACACACAACTGATTGTACATAGTACATCAGATTCCTCTGGAGTGTCATTAATGGCAACACTGTCATCTGCACTAATGAATTCCTCAAAAAACTAACTCCAGGGTTTGCAACGTCTTGAAGAATATCCCATTCGTCATGAGAGGTGGTGTCGATGTCACCATCTAACTCTTCGATAGGATTAGTGTTGCTATGTCTCCAGGCTCTACTAAAGCAGTTCTGCAAGTGTTTTGATGGCACAGATTCCCAGGAGACAAGGATAGCTTTATTGCATCGAGCACACTCAAACTTGGGGTTATCGTGTTGTTTTCAACAGCGCGAATTGCAACTCTCACAAGTCGCTTGCGATAAGCTCTCTTCATAAGAGCAATAATGCCTTGATCTAAAGGCTGAAGACGACTGCTGTTGCATTTGGGGGAAAAAATTGAACTTACTGTTTGTTAAGTTCAGATCATATTTTATGGGTCACACCTGTCCATTGTCAGAAGAACATGCTCATTCTGAGCCACCATTCGACTGTTGAAATGAAGAAGCCACTTACGAAATGATGTACTGTCGATCCAAGCTTTCTTATGGTGAGAGTAGATGCAAGGCAGAGCATCCATGTTCATGTTTTTAAAACAACGTGGTTTCTTGGACTTGCCTATCACCCATGGGCGGTGTTTATCACTGCCGTCGCATTACACATACAAGCGGCAACAGTTAGACGTTGTGTACTGCGCGCTCCACCATGGCACTTGTCACCTTTTATTCCGAGGGTATGACTTGGAAAAAGATTGTAAAAAGTCCAGTTTCGTCCATACGCACACGAGGTATACTTTCTCTCTACCTGTAAAATCCATGCAACCAGTTGTTTGTCCCTTCTTCATCAACTTTATTTGCTTCACCACAAATCACTACTGATGAAATTGAGTGTCTCTTTTGGAACCGGTACAGCCAACCAGCGGAACAGCTGAAATCTTGAATATCCAAATTTTGGCAACTTACTTGCTTTTGACTGAATTATAGGTCCACTTAAAGGTACATTGGAAGTGCGCATATGGTTGAACCATTCTAGAAGTAGTGTTTCGATATCTTCGTACTTAGAATTACGAAGTCGCTTAGATTTGTTACCGGAACCTAATGCAACAGCATTAAGAATGTTTTCCCGGTCTTTAAGTACTGTGTGGATAAGGTAGACTTGGCAATCGATACTGTTCAGCAATTGTCTTTTTCTTCAATGCACCATGGTTCACTTCTGTTTAGAATTCTTAGTTTTGTTTCCAGATCTATACCTGTCTGCTTCCTCTTAGACATGACTCTTCAACTGACTCTATCTAACTCTTCCCTGTCCTATCTGAACATTTTCTCACCAGATTTTATCAACTGGAATTTCACTTTCATTTTCACTTTCCCCTCCTCCCTCTCTCCTTCCACCCCTCCCCTTCCTGCCCAAAACCATACTTTACTTCTAATTGCAGCCCAATATAAAATTCCCGCACCTGTATTAAAAATACAGTACCCAGAGCTTCTACTATGTAACCCTGAATCCTGAAAACGACGAATTTACTTCCGACAGATCTGCTATCGCACCTTCCGGGGACGCATTAATCTTTTTTCCCGCTGTCCGAAAATGCTTTGTGTACATATTAATGTCTTCACCTATCTCGCTGTCTATCTCAAACTCTATATCTTTACACAAACTGGACATCCACAGGTAAATGAAACTGTTAGTGTTACCTTCCGATCACCAATTAAATGAAAGGCTTTAAGGTGACAACAAACATTGTGAAGCTTTGGAAGTTCGGGTTAAATGAGATAAAATTGCGAGGGACTAAAATACAGTTCGTGATTCGCGGTACACAGAATTGTGTTATTTACTGATAAGAAAGTTGTATTACTTATGACGGGACCACATTTTTGTTCTTGTTAACCGGGTGTTCGTGTTAAGCGAGTTCGTGTTAACGAGGGTTTACTGTACACAGTCAACCTTATAATAATATGTGCTTCATATTTTTTGTTATTATTACAATTTCCATCTCCAAAAACTTGTAAAAATGACGGATCCATGGTTTAACGAGAACAAACCGTTCAACATGACATCCACAGGCTACCTGGGAATTAAACGGGAAGAAATAAGTTGAGCAATCATCTTTGGTAAAAGGTAATACCAGATTTTAGATTAGAAGATAACTTTGAAGAAATGTTAGTGAGAAAGAGGAGAGAGCAAGGATACCTGAAGACGTGGTGGGAAAATATTAGGGATGTCGTCTGCAAACGGACATTAAACCTTCTACTCCAGTTTTTGTTATAGATGCATTTATATTACCATTTGCTCGTGTGGGGCCATGGCCACAAGGAAGCAAAGAATAGTACCACTGCGAGCTTACAAGGCATGTAAGAGGCATTTGATGTCGGACCTAGGAAGTACCTTATAACTAGGTATCGCAGAAATCGAATGTGCTGGTCTACTTGTGGTGGCATAACTGGCACAACGTATAATCGCCTTATTCAGATCACATAAATAAATCACACAGAGTGGTTAATAAGTGGTCGATATGGAGCGTTTGAAGAAGAAGATATTGCAATTTATACTGAATTAGCAAGTATTCTGGCTGGGTCATCTTCTAAAAATACTGCGATCTAGTATATCGTCTGGAGAAGCTATCCTTTGGAAATGGTATCCATGGATCTTATGGAGTTCCCAGAGATTCCTGTGGCTTTAAACATGTTTTGGTGTTGACTGATGTTTTTACTAAATATGTGGTAGCCATTCCTAACAAAGATCAGACCGCAGCTACAGTGGCGGGCAGGTGTACTTCAGTCTAGATGGATACCTCAATTTTGGAATACCCAGCAAATTACACTTGATCAGGAAAGGCTTTTGAGTCCTCCGTTATCATTGAGCTTTGTCAGCATGAATTAAGTCCAGGACCAGCGTACAATCCAAGAGGAAATGGAATTTGCGAGAGATTTAATCGAACACTGTTGACTATGCTTCGTTCGTTGGACGACCCTGATAAGTTAGAATGGTCTCATCATGTGCCATGGTGTTGGGTTATACATTAATTTCATACATCCACAGGGTGGTCTCCATATTATTTACTTTATGGCAGGCACCCTAAGTTACCAATTAATTTTGTCATTGATGATTTGTTTAATCCCGATGTACAGGGGAAAGATGACATAGTAATTGCACAAGAAATTAACAGAGGGTCGTAGGGATGCCAGCGACAGAATAGCTATTGTCCATAAAAAAGTTGATGAGGGCCAAGGAAAGATTGATATTATTCAAATGAATACTTTGGTCCGTAGAAGAATTGGCCAAAGTAAGGACTTCCACAATTAGGAAATCTGCATTCTCTCAAATATACAAAGTGGTACAGACGCCTGATAATAAAACAGGTTACTACGTTATAGTTCCGATTGGTGAAATGACCAACCCCGGCTGATCATTTCTGCCGTCACATTAAGAGATGCGAAAATTTCCTGCACAATTTTCGAGTAGTCCACAAGTTGAAATATATACAGAATAAACTACTGTATATGTTTATTTTTTATGGCTATGACTCATCAAAGAATGTATTAAATGTCCGGTGGTTATGGCAGGACATAATTGGAATGTTAATTCCTTCGGGGATACTCATCTTCAGTGAGGTTGCTAGCATGTTCACTGTGCGTAGGGTTTAATATAGTTTCAGATGATTTTTGTTAAGTATTTTATGTTGACTGCAATGGTGATTTCTGGTTTTTTGTTGTTGTATTAATTACATTCACGGGTTTAGTTGTTTATTATGACCTCGTGGGTTTACAACGTGTTGTGGATGTTATTAGTACATATTTCATCGCTATGAAATGATGCGGAGATAATATTGGATTCAATGTTTTCCTAGAGTGAAGTTGAGTATTATTAACCTTGCATTTCATATAATGTGAGTACTTTAGATATTGATTGTTGGAGATGTCATTATCACGGAACCTCATTGCTATCTATAATAGATAGCAAGCAATGTTAAAATATTTTTGGGCTGTGTTCCTTTCCTCGGGCTTGGGGTTATTGATGTTGCCTTCTTAGAGGCCATACTGTAAATAAATTACAGCATATAGATATGTTTTTCATCATGTTCAATTTGTAACTTTGTTTTTTTGTTTGAGATTTCAGATAGTAAGGACAAGACTTCGATGTATGAAGAGTACATAGTGATAGTGACATACTGATGCAAGCTGCCATCAAACCCATCCTACATCATTTGAGGATAGGGATGTCCCAGTACAGCCACTCACATTGGCCAAGTGTTATGCTGTTGGGCTGCTGCTCGGACACATATGGCGCATATCTTCCAATTATTTAATGAAATGTTGCTGTTTAGTTTCTTTATTACATGGTTTCAATAAAAGCACAGAGGGTTTACTGTTTACTGGTCAAATCTCGCATGGCTTTATGACAGTTTTGGAGGTCTCTGTGGTGCAGAGATTAAGTGCTCGTCTCTCATGTCAAAGGTACCAGGTTCGCTCCCTCGTGGATTAATCTGGATATTTCTCCATAGATCTCTGATCTCAGTGCAGACGAGGTCGAGTTCTGCTTAGTCCTACCTGGAGACTGACGAGAACGTAGATTCCGTGTTCAATTTGAACACGTAAAAGAATAGTAACAAAATCGAAAAGAGCAGATCACTGAAAGACGTTGCCAGGGCAGAATTCATTAGAAATTATTAAAAATAAAATTACTACAAAAATGTCGTCACCGTCTTCAAAATTACATTGGGGACCTTCGCCGGTGCTACGGAGTTCGTACACTGCAGCTGAGATCTTCCCAGTAAGAAAGAGATCGGAGCACACATGGTTATTCACCGAAATGCAATGATGATGGTCATGTCAATCAATTAAGCTCTAAGACATCTAAGAGATAAAAATGTTACAGTTGACATGTCAGTCTATGGCTTGTGCGCAGTTACGTAAGCCCGATGTATGCCTGGGATAGCTCTTGATCATTGTAGACAGGAAGGTTTTGCAGTTGTTGAATATTGTGTCGCCTCTTGTCTGGTCTCATCAAACTACACGACATGCAGGGAAAAAGTAGATGCTCTAGCAGAAACGGTGCAAAATATCGAGGATAAGATCAGCAACAAGAAGGCAAAAGTACTGTGAATCAACAACGTATAGGAAGAATCCACATTGATTGAGAGAAGGGTATAGAAGATGTTGGTGAATTTGTCTACCTTGGCAGCAAGATCATCAAATCAGGGATGTACAGGTGAGGACTTCATGTCAGTAATTGGAAAGCTTGAGAAGTCTTTTGTTCTCCGCAGACAGTGTGAATATTTCCTACATCGCTAATAAAACAAAGTTCAGGATTTCTTTTCAAATGTGAAATATGTCTTGTTGTATGGCTCGGAAATGTGGCGAGTCACCAAGTTAAATACAAATAAGATCCATACCTTTATCAACACATGCCTCGGCGTAGTCTCAGACAGAGATATGGTGGTACAAACAGACATGTGAATAAGAACAGGGCAGGAAACCATTATGACCTAGATCAGGAGGAAAGAAAGACGATGGACTGGGCATTCCTGCGGAAGACAGTTAATGAGAGCCACTAGACAAGCACTTAAGTGGAACCTGCAAGGAAAAGGAAATGGTGGATATGCTAAACAGATCGTTCTACTGTGTATTCTTGATGAGCTTAAAATGCTAGTGTCTTCTGGGAAGCCCTAAAGAAAATGGACAGAGACCTCTAAAGTGAAGTAAAACTGTGTGAGGCCATCTGCTCTACATAGATCGGAGAGGAATAAGTAAGTATATATAAATAGTATCGTATGTCAGTCCAACAGTTTGTATGTCGGTTACATCGTCAACCTAGTGTATTAGCACACATAGATACGTAAAAGCAGCACACATAGATAAGGTACAGCACACAGAGATATGTACAGCACACATAGATATGTACAACACCCATAGCTGCACAAAAATAGCATTAGGCCTACCAGTATTGGTAACATTGACAAACATATGATTATCCCAGTAAGTACTGACGGCAGCCATGAGAATACGCAGCGATAACACCATGTACAGGAAAACCAAACTGAAAATACCACTTCAATTTCAAGATAAAAATCGAAATTGCAGAGGCTTGCAAAAGCCAAATCTGAAGACATTTTTGACGGCCTAATATGTAAGTTCGTGTGTATTTCTTGTTGTGTGTAATGCCTGTGCTCATGGGCTTGTGCTTGAGTTTATTTGTGGTGTATTTTTGTGCACATACGTGTGTGTCTGTTAACATTGTATCATTGCGTATTTATGTATTTTTTCTTCTCTTCCACCATTTACTTCTTTATAGAAGTGTTGGGGGAAACATGTAGGGATCTTGTGTGGGCTTGTTCTAATGCACTTTGTAAGCTGTTATTGATTTTTTAAGGCTGTTCTTGATGCCGTCACTCCATCTTTAGCGTGGTCTTTCTTTTGCTCTGTACTCGTTATACTTTTCTGTGTGGCTCTCTGTAGGCGATACCTATTTATGTATTTATGCGTGGATGTATATTTTTATATGCCTGAGTTTGTATGGCTGTTTGGTTATGTGTGTTTGTGTATGTATGTGAGTTGGATGTGTAAATAGTTCATGTGTGGATATGTGTGCTCATGTAGATGTGTGTGTGTATGTCTGTACTCATTATGTATGCATGTCTGTATGTCTGTTATGTATCTGTAAAGGTCTATGTTTATAACTGTTTGTATGTGCACGTATATGTGTATGTATTTGTGTTTATCCACGTGTATGTATGTTCCTGTGTGGCAGCCAAGTCTCCGTATTACAGTGTAGTATGTGTTTATAGTGGTAGCGGGGTAGAGGTAAACCCTCATCAAAGGAGATGGGCACGCCTCCCTTCCTCTGCTAGTCTACGACACCCTTGGGCAAGGCAGGAGTACCTGTTGAGCCCACCCGGCCGGGCCGTGGAAGCCATGGGAGCAGCTGGTGATGAGTGAGGGAGCAGCCGACAGAGGTCAATGGTTATGGGTCTCAAACTCGCGACGGTAGGCAGAGAATCTCTGGTAATAGGGACAATGGTTACGGCCATGGACTCAGTATGGTCACTGCCAGGAAGGAAAGCAATGGCAGACTAACTTCCAAGACAATGCCTAGAAAACCCCAACAATAATATGGAATACAACATCTATCCAGAAAGAACTCAAAATCAAAGAAAACTGGCTGATGCTACAAATAAGAAAGAAAAAAATTGAGATATTTTGGACATATAAAAAGACATGAAGAGTTGGAGAAGACCATCATGGATGGAGGCATACCGGCAAAGAGAAGAAGAAGAAGACCACGGAGAAGATGGATTCAGGATGAAACTGATGGTTTGAACATGACAGCTGCAGAGGCAGGACATCTGGCCTATGAGAAAGAGAAATTCCAGAGGACTGTTGGGGTGGCAAAGTTCTGCTCAGGACAAGCTATTTGATGATGATGACGATGTGTTTATATGGTCCCCGAATTAAGGTAATGCAGATAACACAGTTCTCCTCTGAAATACTGTCAAGGAGTTGGAAAGGTTAATCCAGTATGTCAACAACAAATACAAAACAGACAGTGAAGATCAGAACCCTTTTCAATACAAAGGAAATTAAAATAATATCCACCGGGACAAAGCAAAATCTCAACCCATATTTCATATCAATAATGAAGACATTGAGAACATCATTTATCATCATCAGGTGCTGTCTCCAAATCGAAGGTTGGCTAAAATGTGAATTTCCAGCATCCTCTGTCTGCCTTGATGTTGCACACTGCCAGACTGTAACCTGTCTATTTCTAAAGTTTCCTCCCACTTTGCCCTCGGTCTTCCTCTTGCTCCCCTCAACTTTCCCCTCTAGGAAATGTTTTACCATGGTGTCAAGTCTTTTTAAGGTGCCCAAAATACTTTACTTGTCTGAATTTTATTTAATAATTGTTTCTTCATGCCTAGTTTTCCTAAAACTTGTTTATTTGTATGTTTTTCTGTCCATGAAACTCTGCATATTCTTCTATATATCCACATCTCAAATGCATCAATTCTGTCTTCTAACTGCTTGTTCATTGTTCATGTTTCTGAGCCATACATTAATATAGGATATATATAGCATTTGATCATTCTCATACATTAGTTACTGAAAAAACTGCTCAATTAGTGTGTAGTAGTGATTTTTGTTTTGTTTAGTGGTTGCAATCACTTGTTTTCTTGCTTTTATGAAACCACCTTACATAGACATATTCATTTTCTCATTTTAAAAAACAATTAAACTGTATTGTGCAATTATTTTATTTGTGTATAAGTTAATAAGTGGGATGGAGTAGCGAAATGTGTAAGCGTTCGCCTATCGACTCGAACTCAAGAGGGTTGTGGATTCAGTCCTACACGCGAGGAAAGAAATTGCCCCTCCTACACATTGGGACGTAGAAATATGACTGATTGATGGGACCATCATCATTGCACTTTGGTGAGTAACCATGTGTGCTCAGATATTTCTTATACAGGAAGATCTCAGCTGCAGTGCATGAAAACTGTAGCATCGACGAGGGTGCCCAATGTAATTCTGAAGATGGTGAAATTTTTGTAGAAATGTTATTTTTAATCTTTTCTAATAAATTTTGCTCGGGCATCGGCTTTCCAGCCTGCTCTTCTCGATTTAGAACTGTCAAGGGCTCTGTGACATGCTCAAATTGAACATGGGACCTAAGTTTATCGTCCATCTCCGATGGGACTAGGAACTCGATCTCACCTACACTGAGATCAGGATTCTTTGAAAAAATGTTCAGATGGCTCCACGAGGGAACGAACCTGGTACCTTTGGCATGAGGGACAAGCACCTAACCTCTATGCCACAGAGACCCTCCTTAAGAAATATAAAGTGACAGGCACTTCATACCCTAAGGTATGCAAAGAGAGTGATTAATCAACATCGAACTGGCATGTTGGGCCGCTGGACGTTGCTGGATTTGTTGAGGCGGAGATCGGAGCACATATGGACATGTCCGGAGTGCTTTGATGATAGTCCTCATATAACTGATAACCTTAAGGTCTGAAAAGGCTACGGGAAATTTTATTTCTGTAATAACAATACAGTCTTGAGACAAATCTTTTTGCCCAACGAGGATGAAAATAATGGAAAATGAGATACAATAAGAATATTGTTTGTCTATTCCCAGGTGGAAGATGTAGTTGGCTGTCCACTCTTGCTGTTAAGCGTATTGATGGGAGCTTTAATTTGCATTCTAGGGTCAGATGAGTCGCCTTTGCTGTGTTATTGTCTATTCCCAGGTGGAAGATGTAGTTGGCTGTCCACTCTTGCCGTTAAGTGTAGGGATGGGAGCTTTAATTTGCGTTC
Organism: Arion vulgaris; assembly: GCA_020796225.1. NCBI lineage: Eukaryota > Metazoa > Mollusca > Gastropoda > Stylommatophora > Arionidae > Arion > Arion vulgaris. The sequence goes on from CM036770.1 coordinate 39,639,475, forward strand.
TAGGACCAGATGAGTCGTCCTTGTTTTGTTATATCCGTGTTTATGTAGTGTGGTCTTGATATTGTCTATTCATCTTTTTCCTGGTCATACCTTAGCTCTAGTACACAATCTCTTTTATTGTATGCTGTTATTGGTGGTTGGTTGTATTTCATTCTCATTAAATGTCCAAACCACTGCATTTGTTGTCTTTCAATGTATTCTGTGCATGAAGTTGTGCCCACTCTGCTTCTGATGTCCTCATTTCGTAGTCTTGTCTTTCCTGGTGATTCCAACTGCCTTACTCAATCATTTCATTTCACACGTGGTGAGCTTTCTGTGGTGTGTTGCTTATTGATAAGTCACCTTTAACTGCGGCCATTATCGGTAATGACAACATGACTAAATTTAGTAAAAAAAGGTATACATGTGCCTGACGTTAACGGCCGCTATGGGATTGAACCGGTAGCGGGCGCTTTTGGCCGTTATGAGACTGAAGGCGTTAATTACCATCATCTTGAAATTCAGTCTTTCGTTCGCTTGAAATATTGTCTATATATTCAATGTTGTATCTTGTATGAACTTCCTGTCTTTTGTAGCTCTTTTGTCGTACCGGGGGCCCGCAAGGAAGCAAAGAATAGTACCACTGCAACCTACAAGGCATGTTGTAAGAAACGAATGATGTGGAGCCTAGGAAGCTATCCTAGTAACTAAAAGCGTCGCAGAAATCGGATGTGCTGGCCTACTTGTAGGCACATAACTGGCACAACGTACAGTCGCTCTTAAGCTCAGAACACTACAAATCACACAGTGGTTAACAAGTGGTCGATATGGAGCGTTGAAGAAGAAAGTAGCTTCTGTTTTAATGTTGTTGCTATTGTCTACTCTAACAGTAAAATGTCTGTAAACTTTTGATTTATTTATGTATATTATTTGTATAGGAGCGTCTGGCCGAATGAATTAGAGCGTGGCTCACATTCGGGAGACCCGTGTTCACTCCACGGTAAGGCCAAGGATTTTTCGGTTGTGGGCATAAAGAAAAAATCCTGAACTGCTTGGCTGTGTTCATCAATGATAGCTTTGACGTCTGCATTCAACGCCGCGGGATTTCCCTCTCTACAACCTTTGTCAAATTTAATGATGGTTGAAAAAGTGTTCCAGTATATTGGAGGCATCGGTATCCATTCTTCTCCATAGTCAATATTATTGAGCCCGCATACCAGCTGAACAGTATCTGCGGCACGGCCACTCATGACTTCCCCCGCTTTAACCGATGTCCACCACCGGCGCTGAGCTGTTCATGCAATGGGTGATCCTTTTTGGCACTTATTTTGAGATAGGCACGTGCTCTGGCTATCTTGACTCTATACTCCATGGTCGGAAAATCCGGAGAAGCCCATGCCACACAGGGTGTATCCCTTGTGAAACCCGAGGAGGATGCGCATAGCTTCATTCTGTATTCTCTCAAGTCTTTCAATTTGCGTTTTGCTGACAGTGCATTGCATATTCAATGGTGGAGAGGACCAATGTCTGATACAGAATGACAAGCAGTCGTTGCTCGATGTTAACAGCCGCCATGACTCTCATTGCCGCCAAACCTTTGCGTGCCTTGACAATGACATACTCAACATGTTCCCGGAAACACAGACTGCGGTCAAATGTCACACCCAAATATTTCATCGATTTATCTACAGGCAAAACACTACCGTGAAGTTTCACACTATGTGTACATGCGTTAACAGTGTGATTATTGAGTGAGAACCATGTCACTGTTGCTTTGGTAGGGTTAACTAGTGCACCAGAGACATCACACCAGTCTGTGATGCGGTCGAGTTCCCTCTGTATCTCACCGGGAATTGCCCCCCTGTCTTTCTCTTGTCTATACACTAGGATTTTAACAGAAAATGACAGAGCCCCAACCCTTCTGCCATCGAGTTGTTGTTCTGTGATTGACCCCTGATAAAATTAAATTTAAAATGGGGGAAAGGAAACCCTGTGGCAACCCGGGAAAATGTAATCACCTGTTAAAGAAAACCAACTCCCAAATCGAAATTAAACCTTCCTTTTGAAAGGCAGAAAACCATCCATTTTTATGTATAGAAAAAAGGCACCGGGGTTTTAATTAGCTGGTGCATAAGACAATCATAGGGGCCCCTTTTTTAGGGTTTTTCCAAAGTCCCACCATTCCCGAAATTTTTAAAACCTCCCCGGGAAAATTTTGAAGACATCATAGGCGGACCGCAGCGTTGCACCAGTTTTTTTCCCCCAGATCGGGTAACCTAGGGGGTGGGGGATATGGGATTTTAAAGGTCCCATGCCAGTCGACTTCCACGATTTTCCCCAAAAGCTTGCCTGTGGGTTTTTGCAGTGCAAAATTCTGTAGCCGGCTATCTGAGAGGGATCTTTTTTGGGGTTTGGCAATGGAGTAGGTACCCATGAAGCCACTCCCCCCGGGTCTCCTCCTGGATCCCGACGTTGAATTTTTCCCAAACCCCTGATGTCGTTTTTTGATAAATCAGTAATACCCTTTTGTATCAATGCCATCAGGACCTGGCGCGGTGCTTCCAGACTTTTTCCCATGTTGTCCTTATGACCTCCCCGGTTATATACAACTCTTCACCCACCACAACAGCGCTGCAAAGCTTTTCCCATGGCCCCCTGTTTCATAAGTCTTTCGGCCCTTTTATTGTGGTCGGGTCTGGGTATATAGCTTTGGGGGAGACCCTGCCCCCTTATTTTCGTCTGACTTCTGCCGGGCCCGAGTCAGTGTTTTGGAAATCCTGGAGGCATTTAGTTTTGGGGCAGTACCATTCAGGGTTGGTGAAATCCCCAAAACCCCGACGGGGACTTTCAGCGCACAGCCCCCCTGCAGAATTCACCCCCATGCGACACTCTTGGCCAGATTTGCACATGTCTTAAAGGACACATTTTTCCTTTTCCATGTTTTTTAAGATTTTTGGGTGGCGGGGTGGTGTGCTAGTGGCCCTTCTGGCCTTCTGCCAAAACAACCGCTTGCCTCGCCCACCGGGCTTCCGCCCACCCGTTATTCCACCCGGTGGGTGTGTCAATGCCTCTTTTTTTGCAATTTGGGCTGATTTTTCCGTCCGGGTTTTGCCATAGTATCACACCCTGCCGTGTCATTGAAAACCGTACACTCGTCCTTTGTGCTCCCATGTTCTTCGTTTTTTGACCAGGATCAGGCATACAGGGTCACTGTCGTGATATCCAAGCTCCATTTTCACAAGGGGAACAGGGGAACACTAATGCCAAATCTATGACACTGTCGAGTCCCCCGGTCGACTAACCAGTCTGGTTTCTCTACCATCATTTATCAAAAGCAGATCGATGTTACGAGCGCGTCTTCCCAAATTTTCACCCCCTTGTTGGTAGGGTTGTTTCCCTTTTCCCCCCCGGCGTTAAAAACACCACAGAAGATGATGTTCTTTTGTCCTGGTCGAATAAACTTTTTCCACTGCAGTTATTGACCCAACCCTGCATAGACATTCACTAGGGCGAAAAGGGGCAAAGTGTCTGTACTCTAACTGTTACCTTATTTTGCCCAGTTCCATAAATTTTTAAAGTCCCCTTTAGTGCCGAAAGTCATTTCCAAGAATAACCGGGCCGAGATCTTTCCCGTTATAGAAGGTATGAAAACCAGCAACCGGGCTGTCCCTTCCCAGGTTGGTTTTTTTGTAGGGGAACGATGTCGGCACCGTATAGGAGTTTGTCGAGGACCGGTCGTTTTGCTTACCTGGTAAATTTCCCGTACAAGTACAAATCAAGTATCTGGGAAAAATTCCAAAATCAGATGGAAAAAATGGACAACCCGAGATTAATTTGAATAGCTCAAAAAAAAGCAGCATTTATGAAAAAGAAGAGCACACTATGGAACCCCACTCCCAAAGACATTGCGAAAACGGTAATTTATGCTTTTATTGAACCAATACTTATGTAAGGGAAACATGGACAATGAACAAAAATCAATACGATCATTGGGGAAACCACAGAGATGTGGTTTACAGAAGAATCTGAAAATTCTATGGAAGCGAAAAACAAATGATGAGGTTTTAAATTTAGGGCCCGCACAAAGCCTTATCAAAAGAATAAGAATCAGACAATCAAGGTTCTTCGGGCATATAATGCGAAGAGAAGGTTTAGAACATTTGGTAACTACAGGTAAAATTCAGGGAAGGAGAGATCGTGGAAGACAGAGTGAGAAGATTTTGGATGGCTGACATCGATTCGACGAAAGATTGACGTCAGGAGCAGTTACGTGCACCAAGCAAAGAGAGTTGGGAAGATATGATCGCCTACGTCAGGAAGGAAGGCATGGCCGTTGATTGACTACTCATAGTGAACGTATGTAGCTAAGCGGTAGTGATCTCGATCACAACCCAAGCGGACCTGGTACAAACTCCGAGGCGGGCAAGTTTGGAAGCAAATTAGTTCCCTTGGATTTTACGAAAGATAAAAATAGACCTCACCGTTCAGAAAGAAATGGCAAACTAGTGGACGTATAAGTGGTGACTAGAAAAATCGACGACTCGATTTACTGTTGTTTGGCTACGTCCTGTAAAGGATATGCCACGATTTTCATTTTTATACTGAATTAGTCTGTAATCTGGCTTTGTGTCATATTTCCCCAAAAATAGATCGAGCCAGTATTTCGGCGTTATGTCAATTTCCTGCCGAGGTGGGACCCTTCCTAGGCACACTCGTATACACTAACGAGAACCAGATCCGAACGGATGATCAAAACTCGAGCTTACTCGTTCAACCGTAAAGGGCCCACCCATTGTAACACTGCCGGGTAGGATCTGATTTTTTAAATCGACTCTGTGTCATGTTCCAAAAAATACAATGAGCCAGTGTACTGGCTCAGAATATCGAAAGGGTTAAAACATAAATAAAAAAAAAAAAATTTTTCAGGTCATTTCTGACCAACTTGATGATTTCAAATCAGGTGACTGTCATGATAAGCTGTTTCGTTCCAACAGAACAAGTAAAAGAAATAAGAGACATGACATTGAATAATGCAGATGTCAAATGGCGCCATCTTGAGACAGGAGAATCACGGGAATCGTTCCAACAATGTATGGTAAACTTGATTTCAATGATGGAGGAAGGACATGAGACAGTGTCTGTTCCTACTCTGAAGAAATATAGGCTCTTTCCTAGCAGACCAGTGTTGGTGAGTTAGAGCAGTTGTGAGAATTTTGTTTACACAAAGATTAAGAAGTGAAAGATTGAAAGAGAGGATTGAAAGAGAGCAATTGGGAAAGAGGAGAACAAAGAGAAAGAAAGTGGGGGGTGAAAGTAGCGACAGAGAGAGAGATGACGGGTGAAATGGAAGATAAAGAATGAGAAAGGGACAGAGAGAGGAGGCTAGATGAAAGATAGTTAGAGAGAATGTGAGAGGGAGAGAAAAGAGAAATAGCCTGAGAAAGGGTTAGATAGAAAGGGAGGGAGTTGAGAGAGAGAGCACGGGTGAAATGGAGAGAGAAAAGAACGGAGATGGACAGAGAGAAGCAGAGCTAGACAGAAAGAGAGCGAGAGAGAATGAGGGAGGGACAGGAAAGGAAGGGAGCCTGAGAAAGGCTTAGATAGAGGGAATTTGAGATAGAGAGAGAGCGCACGAGAGAGAAAGATGATGGAGCAACAAAACACGAGAGAGAGGCAAGATAGAGAGAGCGTGATGGAGAAAGAGACATTAAGAGAACGAGAGTTGTTCTGCAGAAACTACATAATAGTTGCCGTCCATCCCAAGCCATGATGGAAACAGCCTCAGGCCTGTGCTGTTGCACCTCTATGGTTGTGCGGAGGTGACTGCAGAGTCCAATCCTCAAACACATACCTTACTACAGATGAGGCATACATGATCAAGGTTAGAAATGTAGGTGTTGGCTTTCTGTGCGCCTCAACAGCACAACGATTCTCAGCTACGCAGGTTCCTCTTTGTTGTTACAGCGCACATTTGGTTTCTTCACGACTGCCTGTTGAATGCATACACTAAAATTGATGTTGAATCTATCTAGCGATATAAATAGTTTGGAGTTACACTGTTACAAGAGAGCTAGATGCGTGAGGGGCAGATAGAGGAGTATTTAACCAGCTTGCCACAGGAACCATAAGTATACATACTCGTCGACATCTGTTAGAAGAGACATCACATATTGGTCTGCCCGGGGGCTATGACATCGTTTCAGTAACCAAAAACCAGACTGAAGTCAAAGAGTATTAAGTTGTGTTTCTTGTAGAGAATCTTGGGACACGAACAACACAGATACTGTTATAACTACATTTCAATGTCTCAGCTTATCCATAAATTGAAATCTATTTTATTGACTTGCATTTAAGGCTGGGGACATGATGTATATACTACTGGACAAGCAGCTGGTTGGTTATATTCATGATTAGTCACTTGAAGTCATGTTTAAGGACAGTTTGTCAGACAACAGCCAACCAGATCACAGACTGTCTTTTTCAGTTCGAGGTGCCAGGTAATTATATACAACACAATCTGCTTACAAATATTCTTATTTTCGTTTGGAAAATCCTTTTTCTTGAGGGGCTCAGTCTAAAGGATCCAACGCCGAATGATTAACTTCATTGACCGGATTTATCCCATCTGGCTTATTCCTCTCCACGAAATTCACATGGCACAGAATATATAGAATCAGACAATAAATTCCTAACGACCCTAAAATGACAATCTGTGACTAAAAACGAATAACGAAAAATGCAAAAAAAAGTAGAAGTGGAAAAACAATAGTGGAAGTAGAAGTGGAAAAACAATTTTCAAAATCAAATATAAATAAATAACATATAGATTTAACATATACACATATAGAATATGGAGCAAGAGAAGAAAGTACTAAGAAGAATATTAATATCGTGTGTTGAGTCACGAGGTCGTAAAATACCATATAAGATTAAAAACGACTCTCAAGAGTAAATCGACTTCGATCATCAGAGGAACGTGATCGGATGGTTCTGACCTGGATGTCGCTAGCTCCAAATGGTTCGTTTTATTTAAATAAGTAACTACATGGGTCACAGAGTATTTACATATACTGTGTAAGTGTTGGCCGAAACGATCACTAAGCTTTTGCCAGTTTCCTACATATGCCTTCAACGTTTACAGTGATGACATATATTATATTGCGGGCATGTAAAACCATCCCCAATAACAAAGTAGCTTTCAGAAAATATACAGTACAGGTCTGTATCACATAATCACATGTTGGTATGCCAGCGTCCATACCGGATGGTGCAAAAATGACCCTGGACAGCAGAGCCTATTAGACCAGCGCGGGCCCTATGTAAATTTTAGCGAGGGCCCTAGGTTTTATATGATAATAAATAATAAAACATAAATTTTACAAACAAACTTGTCTCGATTTAATGTGAGCAAATTTAGAGAATAATACTAGACAAATCAATTTCTCTAAGTAAATTACATTCAATGTTCATTAAGGTGAGGTTATTTAGACGATCTTGTCCCATCATGTTTCTTAACTCACTTTATACCTTTAATGTTGAAAAGAACGTTTCTCCGCTGCAGTTAGAATCATTAAAGACAATAAATTCGTAAGACTATTTCTACATTTGGAAACTACGACTCTAATGAATTTTCCATTATAAGTTTATAAAATTGCAGTTCAATGGCCTCATTCTTTTCGTTGCTAATAGCAGCAGCTACATTAGTTTAAAGTTCAGCGAACTGCGGTTCGTCACTAACTTTCTTCCAAATCCTCTTGGTAAGAGCTGACAATATTTGGAGTTCTTGTCAAGATCTCTTCTGCTGTAGAATTTTAACTGCCGAAATGTTCCAAATACATCAGTCACTCTATGGTACGCTTTCATGCGTTTAGCTAAGGCAGAGAGTACATTATCAATTATGACAATAAACACCTGACTTTCAAATTTTTGTTTGGGTGTTTGATTTTCTCAACTTCATCGAGCGTAGTAGACCACTAAAATCGTCTATTAGTATTTCCTTGCGTCGTCGTGAAGTTTGTTGCTGATATTCTTGACAGTGAGTCAGGATTTTGGCTTTAGCCTCAATATCTGAAAATGTAGGCCGCATTGTGAAATCCCGTGTAACGAATTCATAAAGAGCATATCCCGTGTTAAGAGTCTTGATCAGGTGACTGTAATGAAGCGCGGGGAACTTGCAAGCGTTCTAGAATTCAGTTCCATAAAATGCTAACTATTCCCGTTTCCAACTTACTCATCTCAAACTAGCCCATACACTGATTACGACCTCTACCTTTTGATCCATGTTATTTGAGATGTCACCCAAAACTTGTTTGATAATGGTAAAACCACATAAAGTGCTTTTGTCGCATCAGCTCGGGAAGACCACCTGGTGTCCGACAGTCTCTTCAAAGTCAGGAGTTTTTAACCTGTATCTTCCAGTGCTTTTGTAAGAATGCCCCATCGATTAGGTAGAAGCGGAAAAGAATGTATAGAGACTTTCAACAAAATCGAAAAAATGGATGCTTCTATACAACATTCTGCACATTCGCAGCAAATTCAGTGAATGTGCAAAGCTGGGAATGTATTCTGCGTACTTATTTATCTCCTTAATGCGTACTTGTAAGCCGTTGTATTTCCACTCATGTTGCTGGCATTGTCATAGCTTTGACCGCGACAGTCTTTGATATCAATGCCATTTTCCTTTAAAAATCAAGTAAACTTTGGGCGAGTTGTTCAGCGTAGACCAAAATAACAAGATGGGAGGATTTAAATACATTCAAAGTTAGCAGAACAAATAAAAATTACTCTCTGTGTCCGTTTGTGTGCTTCTCTGTAAAATTATGCAGCTCTGTGTTGCGGCTTCCTGTTGCGGCTCCTTCAAGTGTGTCCAAGTTTTCTGTTTAATCATTTGGCCCTTCCTCGCATTATTTTCTGGGACATCTAGTCGAGTGCAAAACAGTTTCTCACAAAAACGTGAATGACATGAAATTTTTTAGGTGCCCAGATCTGTTCATGTCTTAGAACAATATTTCATACGCCCACTTGCATTTATTTTAAACTAAATTTCAGCGCAAAACTACTGAACGAACAAAAGACTGAACTGGTTATGAGTCAAATTTAATTGTTCTTTTGTTCAAGCTTTCAAGTTTTCGTTTATTAGAAGCGTGTGCACACAAAAGACACTCCTATACAAAAAAGTAAAAACTGTTACGTTGTTAATGAGCTCAATTAAGCGCCCAATTAAGTCCGACATTGAGTAAACATGACCTTGGCCCTAACCTCAATAAAAAAATGAAGAGGAGAAATTTGCCCACCTCCCAAACTTGATTCCTTGTTTATGACTAGTGACAACTAGGCTCCAGAGGCGCCCCCAAAGGCGGGGCCCGTAGCATTGCTGCTTCTGCTACTATGCTAATCCGGCTCTGTGTCCTCAGTATGCAGACCTGAGAAGAAAGAGGTGGCCCACTACACCAGCGTCCAAGAAAACTGTATGGCGTGGCTGATAGATACCTTTATTAGAGAATCAAAATCCCAGTCTAGTGAGACACGCAGAGGAAGAAGAAACAGAAAATGTACAAATAACAGGGAAATTTTTCTGTGGAAGAGTTGATAGAATTGTCAAAAAAATGAAGAGATGAAATGGAAAATAGAATAATGGATATCAAGAATTGTGTCTACAAAGTTAAATTCCAATATAATATCAACCTAATGGGTTGCAGTAAAGATTGCTTATTGTATTCCCATCACCATATTTAGCTGAAGAGGATTTATCATGGTCACCAGACTATTTACAAAGAAACGAAACAGATTGTCAATAGAGGAATGCAGAGATTTAAAATTATTGATGACAAAAATGTTACCAAACATCGAAAAATTAGTTTCATCACATCTAGTTCAGCTCCAATAAATACATTATAACATAAATTGTGTCAACGTTACTGTGAGGAATACAGTAATATTGGTATTATCTTCTAATAAAATAACTGAAAAATATGTCCTTTTTCAATTTATAGTATATACAATATAGTTTACCCAAGGGGCACGGTAGCGAATTATTCCCTGAAAAAGGGGGCGCTCATTCAAAAACGGTTGGGAACCTATGACATACATTGAGAAACCCTGACAGCATCATCACGAGACAGGCTCTCCGATGAAACCACCAGGACAATAGAGGTAAGAGAAGACACATGAACATCTGGAGACGGGAATTGGATACGGAATACAAGAAAATATGCAGAGAGTGGAGAGATCTGGAAAAGATGGTCTTGGATAGGCGGGCTTGGGAGGTCTTAGTTGCGGACATATGCCTCATAAGGGCAAAGGGTGAAGAAGAAGAAGAATAACACAGTCCATCCTCCATCCCCATCCCACACATAGGTGATCAGTCACTTTGAGATAGTTGCAAATCTAAATAAGATAGTACTAAACACAGTAGTAGCTCTAACAATAGTTGCAAGTCCTCTCCTTCATCTCCTCAACTTACCCCTAATTAAGAAGTACATATCAACATAAACAAAATAAAACGATAAAAAACGCTAAAATACAAAAAGACTAACCGTTATCTCCCCTTCTATAGAGTCATTCAAATATTTCCTTTGATACCAATGGCTAGTCAAGTCTTGAATGCTTTCACGTCTAAAAGATGTTCATTAAAGTGTTAATATATTTATTAGATGATGGAACGTTTATATTCTTCTTCTTCTTCTACTTATCGATCTCTGGTTATGAGCTCATTTCACCGTGAACCACAAACAGGACAGTCAGTTTCAGGTCTGACAGGTGTCTCCAAAGCTTAGTTTTCAGGTCGACTGAGTGTGACCACATGCTGCTTCTTAGCTCACTCAGGAGAGGACAGTCTTTGCTCACGGCTATTAAGTCAATCGTATGTGCCGATTTCTCCCCGCCAAAATGGCTGACATATTCTGTTTCTATGAAAATTGTGTTTAGTTTGCTATCTAAATAGTTAAACACGTAAAGATAAAGTACTATAGTTTTACAAAATACAGAAACAATGACGATAAACAACAACGTTTCAGCCAAAGGCCTTTATCAAGCAAACAATACAACAAGAATGACAAATTTAAAGGAACACTACAAATGGACGATTACATGTAAAAACATTCAAACCTATCTAATGAACATCTGGGAATAAAAACGAATTACGAAATGAGTGCAACACAAAACCAGAAGTGGAAAAGAAGAGAAACAATATTGTGAATAAATAACATATATATGGAGCAAATACACATATAGATGACAAGGCATGAGATAATACAGTACTGAGAAGCATAGGAATGTAATGCGTTGAGTCCAGAGGTCGCAAAATAGCAATACAACGAAATAAAACGGTTCTCAGGAAATCGACTGCGATCATCGGAGGAACATGATCGGATGGCTGTGACCTGGACATCGCCAGCTTCTGAATGGCCAGTATCATTGAAATGAGTGGTCACATGGGTCACAGAGCGTTGGCGCATATCGCGTAAGTGTTGGGCGAATCGGTCACTGAGCCTCTTACCGATTCGCCCAACACTTACGCGATATTCGCCAACGCTCTGTGACCCATGTGACCCTCATTTCAATGATACTGGCATTCAGAAGCTGGCGATGTCAGGCCAGCCATCGATCATGTTCCGATGATCGCAGTCATTTCCTGAGAACCGTTTTATTCGTTGTATTGATGCGACCTCTTGACTCAACGCATCATTCTATGCTTCTCAGTACTGTATTATCTCATGCCTTGTCATCTATATGTGTATTTGCTCCATATATTTATTTATTCACAATATTGTTTCTCTTCTTTTCCATTCTGTTTTGTGTTGCACTCATTTCGTAATTCGTTTTTATTCCCAGATGTTCATTAGATAGGTTTGAATGTTTTTACATGTAATCTCCATTTGTATGTTCCTTTAAATTGTCATTCTTGTTGTATTGTTGTTGATAAAGGCCTTTGCTGAACGTTGTTGTTTATCGTCATTGTTTCTGTATTTTGTAAAACTATAGTACTTTGTCTTTACGTGTTTAGCTACTTTTCCAAGTTTTACTGCAGTCTCCACCCTTTTATCTAAACAGTTGCAATTCCTGCTGACGAGATCTGTCTTCCCGGATTTGACTGGGGTCGTTCTATTCTAGGTGGCTTCAACCTTCTGCCGTCGGGCTCACCACACGGCTTTTGTGCAGGGTGTGCTTAATGGACACTATAGCTTAATCCTCATATAACAGGGGACAGTGTCATGGAAGTAGAATGCAAGGCAAGGAATGTCGTCCTCAAGGGAGAGTAAGAACGACTGATGTGCCTAATTGCATGGAAAGATGGGCTAGTTGCAGCCATATAATTTACCACACACCAGTGATTTCTTTGATGTCACCTTATGGAGCCCCATCCTGCTACCCATCTTTTAGTCTGACCTTTCACCTTCAGTCTCTTCGGCTTGGTTAGATCTGTCATTAGTTAGACTTCCATCGACATAACCTAAGGATCATCAAGACACACAGTCTAACGAAATAACTCTCGACAAAAAACTACACGGACCTCTGTGTGCGCTACAAAAGACAGTGAAGTGTATACAAGAGACAACGTTAGATATACAGACAGTATTTTCAAGCGAACAAAAGAAAGGATCAAGACACACAAACCGTCCAACCTCGACAAGAAAGGATAATGTGGATAGCGTTTATTTTCAATAAATACAGCAGATCAAACAATACAGTTTTCAGATGTTGAACATCAAAGCAAGTTACACATAAACAATAATATCACACAACTTAAAACAATCAATTTAATGTTGATATATGGTAGATTATTTGTTTATTTTGTCCGTTATGAATTAAGGCGTAGTCATGGTTCCTGATATAGCATCACTGACAGATTTTTGCATGCAAGCTTGCTTTCATTACCACCAGTGTCGCATTGCTCATTCAGGCGAGTCTTACTCCGACTTTAGAGGTACTTGCAATTTAGATTCCCAATTAAATTATCATGGTTTCATGTAGTCCAACCGTGTGCCGTGTGCACAATGATAATTTTTTGCCCAAGCTGTCATCGGACCCCAGCATTTCCCCATTCACGTGGTCAGTAGAGACCGGGAAGGGTGGCTACCAACTGTTTAAGTCATATGCTCCATGAGGAGCAAGGTGGAATAAGTAAGAGCATTTAACAAAATAAACGTAATTACCCTATAATCGATAAGATACATACATTATAAGTTGCAGCTTACTTAACTGGTGCACCAAAGATGGTTTCTGCATTGATGGTTTGGGTGAATGGTCTCTCCTGTCTTTTAACAGAATATTTGAAACCTTTCTGTTTTATCGGAGCCTTAGATTGGCTATAGGTGCAGTTGTCATTTGATGTGATCATAGAAGCAGACAGAGCTGCCTGAGAAAGTAAGTGTCAATGTATGAATCAATTAATCGATCTGTTTATCTAGGTTGTGGGACGGTTTAGCGTAATGCATAGAGCAATGTTGTCTAACGTGATGACCGCTGGCGCCATGACGCCCGTGTTATACATTCATGGCGCCCTATTTTACTCTGCTGGCTTTGAGGTTAATCAGATTTCAAGAATACAAACTATTTCTCTGCTGGCTTTGAGGTTAATCAGATTTCAAGAATACAAACTATTTCTCTGCTGGCTTTGAGGTTAATCAGATTTCAAGAATACAAACTATTTCTCGGTTTTTTTTCGTCATATTTATTTTAGCTCTTCCATGAACTTCAAAGAATATCAAAGCTGGCACTGAAGTGGGATGCAGAGGGTTCAAGAAAGAGATGACGACATAAGGAAACCCTGAAACGAACTTTGCTGAGCGAGGGAAGAAATCTCAGTTGCACGGAAGATATTGAGCGAGTTACCCAGGATAGAGCGGTATGGAGAAATTGCTTGCATGCGCTACGTAACGTATAACGGTACGGGAGGAATTATTACTATTATTATTACTCCCATGAACACGATCTTCCCACATTTTGCAATCGTGTTTTATTTTCTAACCATTGTATTGCTTCCTAACCCCACTCTGTACTGTGTCACTAGAGAAAGCTTCGGCATCTTAACTATATTAACATTACTATTGTTATTATTAGTAATAGTAGTATTGCAATCAACATATGGCGTTCGCGCTTCGAAAATCATTATTTTGATGCGGCCCAATATATATAACTTTTGACTGCACTGGCATAGAGAGCTCGCTTATCGAATCAGGCATAAGAGGGTTGCCGGCTCAATCCTCCACTCGACGAAAGGAATTAGCCCTTCTACATCCCGCACCCTACGGCCTAAAAATAGGAAGTGAAGGGACTTCTACCTTAGGTTTCAAAGGTTATGGGAAAGTGTATCGCTCTTGTGCCCGAGTCGATTTGCGAACGTTTATGCATTACGTTAATCCGTCTCACATTAGCTACTTTAGTTCATCATTAAATAGCTTGTCCTGAGCAGAACTTTGCCACCCCAACATTCCTCCGGAATTTCTTTCTCTCATAGGCCAGATGTCCTGCCTCTGGGGCCGTCATGTTCAAACCATCAGTAACATTCTGAATCCATCTTCTTTGTGGTCTGCCTCTTCTATTTGCCGATACGCCTCCTTCCATGATGATCTTCTCCAGCCCTTTATGTCTTTTTATGTCCATAATCGCCTGTGTGGTGTCGAGGCCCGCAAAGGAAGCAAAGAATAGTACCACTGCTACCTACAAGGCATGTCGTAAGAGGCGATTGATGTAGGACCTAGGAAGCTACCTAGCAAATAAAAGCATCAGAAATCAGATGTGCTGGTCTACTTGTAGGCGCATAATTGGCACAAAGTACAATCGCTCTTAGGCTCAGATCACATACAAATCACACAGTGCTTAACAAATGGTCGATATGGAGCGTTCGAAGAAGAAATGTCCAAAATATCTCAATTTTCACTTTCTGTTTGTAGCATCAGCCAGTTTTCTTTGATTTTGAGTTCTTTCTGCTCCTTCAGTTACACTAAAAAAACATGCACAAAAAGAGACTTGTGAATACGAATCAACTCACTCTGTTTAATCAACTCACTCTGTTTAATTAACTCACTCTGTTTAATTAACTCACTCTGTTTAATTAACTCACTCTGTTTAATTAACTCACTCTGTTTAATTAACTCACCAAGTTTAATTAACTCACCAAGTTTAATCAACTCACTCTGTTTAATCACCTCACTCTGTTTAATCAACTCACTCTGTTTAATTAACTCACTCTGTTTAATTAACTCACCAAGTTTAATTAACTCACTCTGTTTAATCACCTCACTCTGTTTAATCAACTCACTCTGTTTAATTAACTCACCAAGTTTAATCAACTCACCCTGTTTAATCAACTCACTCAGTTTAATTAACTCACCAAGTTTAATCAACTCACCCTGTTTAATTAACTCACTCAGTTTAATTAACTCACCAAGTTTAATCAACTCACCCTGTTTAATTAACTCACTCTGTTTAATTAACTCACCAAGTTTAATCAACTCACTCTGTTTAATCACCTCACTCTGTTTAATCAACTCACTCTGTTTAATTAACTCACCAAGTTTAATCAACTCACACTGTTTAATCAACTCACTCTGTTTAATCAACTCACTCTGTTTAATTAACTCACTCTGTTTAATTAACTCACCAAGTTTAATTAACTCACTCTGTTTAATCACCTCACTCTGTTTAATCAACTCACTCTGTTTAATTAACTCACCAAGTTTAATCAACTCACTCTGTTTAATCAACTCACTCAGTTTAATTAACTTACCAAGTTTAATCAACTCACTCTGTTTAATCAACTCACTCTGTTTAATCAACTCACACTGTTTAATCAACTCACTCTGTTTAATTAACTCACCAAGTTTAATTAACTCACTCTGTTTAATCAACTCACCCTGTTTAAACTCAAATGGTCAATATTCGTCTTTTTCTTGTACATTTGTTTGTCTTTCTTTTCTGTGTCCGTGACAGTTGACCAGCCAGTCAGTGCTACATAAATAGAATATATATATATATATATTTGATATTTATTGTTGATTGAATGACTGATTGATTGATTATCATGACAGTTCCTCGAATAACCATGTGTGCTTCGATATATTTCTTACACAGGAAGACCTAACTGGCAGTGCAAAAGCTCCGTAGCACCGGCAAGTGTCCGATGCAATTTTAAAGATGCTGGAATTTTTGTAGGAATTTTAATCTTTTTGTTTTTAATTTTTTTTTCCGTGTAGAGGTTTTGCCGGTAAATCGAGAGCAGACGAGACAGAGAAAGACAGAGAGAAACTTATGACATCCTGACTTCATGACACATAAGAGTGTGAAGGTCTGATATGATAAGCAAATACAAGAGACAGATATGTGTGGAGATAAATGATCGCCTACGGCAGCCGGCAGGCTCTTGATGATAATGATGAAGGTAGAGGTTATGCAGCCGACTCCGATCAGTGTGTAAATCCCATAGGTTCTCTTATGTGTGTAACTTGAACACGGGACCAACATTCTATCGTCCGTCTCCGATAGGACTAGGAATTTGATTTCACCTACTTTGAGGTCATATATCTCTAGATAAAATATCACTATCGTTTCATGTGAACAATAAACCGAGTACATTTTTAAGCGAGAGACGAGAATCTTACCTTCCTTACACAGAGATCATCACATCACGAGAATCTTACCTACCCTGACACAGAGATCATCACATCACGAGAATCTTACCTCCCTTGACACAGAGATCATCACATCACGAGAATCTTACCTCCCTGACACAGAGATCATCATATCACGAGAATCTTACCTCCCCTGATACAGAGATCATCACATCACGAGAATCTTACCACCCTGACACAGAGATCATCACATCACGAGAATCTTACCTCCCTGACACAGAGATCATCACATCACGAGAATCTTACCTCCCTGACACAGAGATCATCATATCACGAGAATCTTACCACCCTGACACAGAGATCATCACATCACGAGAATCTTACCTCCCTGACACAGAGATCATCACATCACGAGAATCTTACCTCCCTGACACAGAGATCATCATATCACGAGAATCTTACCACCCTGACACAGAGATCATCACATCACGAGAATCTTACCTCCCTGACACAGAGATCATCACATCACGAGAATCTTACCACCCTGACACAGAGATCATCATATCACGAGAATCTTACCACCCTGACACAGAGATCATCACATCACGAGAATCTTACATCCCCTGACACAGAGATCATAATAATAGTAGTGATGTCAATATAACAATAATAATAGTAGTGATGTCAATATAACAATAATAATAGTAGTGATGTCAATATAGCAATAATAATAATAGTGATGTCAATATAACAATAATAATAGTAGTGATGTCAATATAACAATAATAATAGTAGTGATGTCAATATAACAATAATAATAGTAGTGATGTCAATGTAACAATAATAATAGTAGTGATGTCAATATAACAATAATAATAGTAGTGATGTCAATATAACAATAATAATAGTAGTGATGTCAATATAGCAATAATAATAGTAGTGATGTCAATATAACAATAATAATAGTAGTGATGTCAATATAACAATAATAATAGTAGTGATGTCAATATAACAATAATAATAGTAGTGATGTCAATATAACAATAATAATAGTAGTGATGTCAATATAACAATAATAATAGTAGTGATGTCAATATAACAATAATAATAGTAGTGATGTCAATATAACAATAATAATAGTAGTGATGTCAATATAGCAATAATAATAGTAGTGATGTCAATATAACAATAATAATAGTAGTGATGTCAATATAACAATAATAATAGTAGTGATGTCAATATAACAATAATAATAGTAGTGATGTCAATATAACAATAATAATAGTAGTGATGTCAATATAACAATAATAATAGTAGTGATGTCAATATAACAATAATAATAGTAGTGATGTCAATATAACAATAATAATAGTAGTGATGTCAATATAACAATAATAATAGTAGTGATGTCAATATAGCAATAATAATAGTAGTGATGTCAATATAACAATAATAATAGTAGTGATATCAATATAACAATAATAATAGTAGTGATGTCAATATAACAATAATAAGAATAGTTTCCTATTCTTTTTCTAATTCTTTTAGGAAACCACACATTAAATGGTTCGACCACATAAGCAGATTACCAACAGGCAGTGCACCACAGAGAGCAATGTTGATCCGCTACAGTGGATACAAAGCAAAAGGCCAGCCACGCAAAAGGTGGACCTCAGAGATAGCAAAGTGGACGAAAGACACTATTTATGAAGCACACACAAAAGCCCGTGCTAAAATCTCTGTGAGGAAAATCAGGATTGGAGAAGAGAAAGAAAGACAAAGTGCATTGAGAGGCTCGCTCCAGTTGTCTCATTTTTTCGACCTGACGATGAAAGGCAAAACAGGATTAGAGAATAGCTAGAATAGATAGATAGAATAGTAGTTATTGCAGTAGTTATGTGTAGTAGTGTTAGTAGTAGTAAGAGTAGTGGTTGTAGTACAGTTATAATAATTGTTGAAGGGGTATCAAGAGTATTTGTAATAGCACCAGTAGTAAAAGATGAATTCAGGGTGTGACTTATGTTGCGAGCATGACGGTCGCAGAGGAGGCGCAATTGACCTATGAGAGAGGAATTCGGACTATTAGGGTGGCAAAGTTCTGCTCAGGACAAGCTTTTTGATGATGATAACTAATAGTAGTTGTAATACTTGTAGTAGTAGCAGTAGTAGTAGTAGCAGTAGTAGCAGCAGAGCAGTGTAGTAGTAGAGTAGTAGTAGTAGAAGCAGCAGTAGTAAGTAGTAGCAGTAGCAGTAGTAGTAGCAGTAGTAGTAGTAGCAGTAGCAGTAGCAGCAGTAGCAGTAGTAGCAGTAGTAGTAGTAGCGAGTAGTAGTAGTAGTAGTAGCCAGCAGCGCAGTGAAGTAGTAGAAGTAGTAGTAGTAGTAGTAGTAGTAGTAGTAGTAATAGTAGTAGTAGTAGTAGTAGTCCAGTGTGGTATCAATATGGTATGCTAGTCTTCGTTATAAAATGACTTAAGGTATAGAAAGTAAGTTTAATGCATATAAAAATTGATGTATGCGAGAAATAACGAACATAAAATGTAACGAATTCAGGAGAGGTGATGAAATCAGATAAGTGACTGATCAACCACTATAGTCTGTCCATTAATTCGTGAGCACGTTTGAAATTGATTTTCTCGATAACTACCTGCTGGATCTCAGTGATTTTTGCAAGCAGCCTTAGAATATCCATGACGCTAGAGAAATATTTTTTTCCAAGAAAATTTGATGTAGTTTGAAATATTTCTTCTTCAGGTTATATTAAAATCAACCTCACCGGATTGTACACAATAGTAACAGATCTACGGTACACAGACGCGTTGTTCTAAAATACATTATGGTAACATTGAAATATCGTGAGTAAACAACAATTTCACGAATTCCGTGCACCTAACCCAGTCGACTTTGAAAGCGGAAAGCATATGACGTTATAATTTGGATACGTTGTATAGTTATAGGTGTATCTCGCTATTTGTATGAAGCTATTGTATCATATTTGTTGGCTTATCAAAACTGACATTGATATCACATTCATAATGAGTCTGAAGTGCACATTTATAACAATGCAGAAGGTTACAGTTTTACTATACCAACACTTCCGTAGGGAATCTAAGAGAGGTCATCTATATTGCGATATTCATAACCCTGAGAAACGAACGCAACTGGCGCTTAGTCTGAATAGAGAATCCTTTTCCCGATGGATTAAACAGGACACAAAGTGCACTAATGTCAAGCAAGGAAGGAAAGAACAATTGACGACTTTGACATAGATGTCATAAGACGGGAGCTCTTGAAAATGTTTGCGACAAATCAACTTGTTACTCTCAGGAAACTGAAATTAAAACTGCAATCAGATTGCAGCATAGACATTTCTAAAAGTTCTATGGAAAATTGTAAGAGCCGCCGGCTTCACCTTCAGAAAAACTATAGGCGGCAGGAATATTATTTGTGAAAAGCCACATTTAATTGCTGCCCGAAGTAAATACTTGAGGCAGATCCGTGAGCGGCGGAGGCAAGGCTATGATATTGTATATTTGGACGAATCCTGGGTCAATGCTCACCACACCAATGCTAAAGAATGGCAATCGGTAGACGGTGAACAGAAAAGAAAAATACCAAGCAGCAAAGGCCAGCGTATTATACTAACACATGCAGGAAGCAGTGAAGAAGGTCTTGTCCATGACGCTGGACTTATTTTCCAATCAAAAGTACCGACGGTAGGGACTACCACACAAAAATGAATGGACATATTTTCAGGCACTGGATGGAGAAAGATCTACTTTCAATTCTAAACAGACCATCATGCTTGGTAATGGATAATGCATCCTATCACAACGCAATATCAGCGGAAGACAAAGTACCAACTGCATCAAATACAAAAGATCAAATTAGGACTTGGCTTGCTAAGGAAAATGTCAGCTTCGATGATACATATTTGAAACCCGAGTTGTTGCACCTGGTGAGGATGACAAATAAGACAAAGGTGTTTCATATTGACAAAATCATTGCGGAATACGGCCACACGTCTTTGCGACTACCTCCATATCATGCTCACCTCAATCCGATAGAGCTTGTCTGGGCTAAAGTAAAAGGGCAAGTTGCCGAACAGAACAGGACGTTTAAAATGTGTAATGTTGAAGTTCTGACACGTGAGTCCCTCTCAATGATAGACGTGCAGTTCTGGAAGAAGTGTGTTGAACATGTGCTCCGAGAGGAAGACGAGTACTGGCACCGAGATGGATTACAATTTGTCCAGCCAGTAACAATTATCAACCTCATGGAATCGTCAGATTCGGGATGATACAAATCATATTTTGATTACAGACTGAGAAATAGCAACGTATACATTTCCATATCCAAATGCGTCTACCATCATACAATTTGTGGTGAAGTTAAGACACCCTGGGGTCTAATGGTGACCGAAGAGGAGGACTAACTGTTGCATATTGTATCCAAGTTCACGATTGCACATAAAGGGCAACACACTTAATTACTTGACCTATCAAGTTAATATGGAGATACACCTATGAATAGAATTGACATGGACAAATTCTAAGGATTACTGTAAAATCTAAAATTTGAGCCCCGTATTTGCAATTGTCATAAAAGATCAAAGAAATTCGCCGATGTGCAAAATCCGTAGCATCTATGAACTACTGGTTAGCTTTATTTTAGCGTCATGGATATTCTAAGGCTGCATGCAAAATCACTGAGATCCAACAGGTAGTTTTCGAGAAAATCAATTTCAAACGTGCTCACGAATTAATGGACAGACTATAGTAACAGCTGTTATAAGAATGAGAAGATAGAGATAAGTTGAACATATTTTGAGAAGGAACGGTAAAAGAATCACAAAACATGCAATGAAGTGTGAGGTAAATGGTTCAAGAAAGAAATGACGCCATAAGGAAACCCTGAAACGAATTTATTGAGAGAGGCAAGACATATCGGACTCATCCATAGAAGATACTGAACACGTTGCACAGGGCAGAGCGGTATGGAGAAATTGGTTGCAGGCATTATATATCCTGTAAATGTTAGAGAGAAATATATGACGACGCTGCTGAAGATGTTGTACTAGATAATGAGGATGCTGATGTTGGCAATGACAAAGTTAATGACTAGGATATTTGCTGATAATTTGTATGATAACGTTGCTAATGAGGACGATACAAACCATCGGCTGCTGTCCAGCGACACCTGTATTCATTGCCAAATATATTGTCTGATGTTGACCATCCGTGACTCATACGGCTCTTGTAGATGGACCATATTAAAACCATATTAAGTCTGATAGCATGCACAAATATGGAGACATGCTGACACACACAAAACACACGCACACATACACAGAGAGAGAAAGAGAGAGAACACTAAAGCAAGAGAAAAACATAAAACGGTATAAGTCTGATAGGAGATAATAATATGGGTAAATGCAGACACACACACACACACATACAAAGAGAGAGAGAGAGAGAGAGAGAGAGAGAGAGAGAGAAATCGTAGAGCTGAGTGAATAAATATCATAAAAATGACGACATAAAATAAATCTACTTATGCCACAAATGAGAAAAGGAATTGGCCATCCCACGTCCTACATATTTGGGTACGGAGAAATGAGGTGTCAGTCACTTATTACCGCACGGTCTGCAAAGGCTATGGAATCATTTCTTTTCCTTCGTGCAACCAAACTTCAAGATGCAAAACAACTGGCACACATTGACCATGCTTTCTGCTTGTTATTTCTTCTCCTTGACCGGATACCGATGCAGAAATGAATGATGTTCGCGTCTAATTACGACTTGTAGGAAAGCAATAAGCTAACCTGGACGCTGACATCAAATGATAGAAGAAAAATATTCACCACAGAGATGAAGTGTCTACGCAAAATGCTGGGGTAACAAGAAGAGACCGGTTGAGAAATGAAGACATCAGAAAACAAGCGGGTACAACATCAGTACTGAACTTCATCAAGAAACAACAAATTAAATGGTTCGGCCACCTAAGCAGATTACCAACAGACAGTGCACCTCAAAAGCAATGTTGCTCCGATACAATGGATACAAAGCAAAAGGTCGGACTCGCAAAAGGAGGACATCAGAGATAACGGAGGCGACGGAAGACACTGTTGAGGAAGCAGGGCTATGCGGTATATTTTCTTAGTATGATGCAAGTCTTCGAAATGCCACCCTTTAGAAAATCATTCCGGAAAGATTTTTCATTATTGAATAGTTCAAATTGTATTTTGATTTTGCTACTTATGCCGTCCCCTTACGTTGCCTCCTGATGCGGCCGCCTCTCTGTATCATAGCACGGCACGGCTCTGTTAGGAAACGCACACAAAAGCTCGTTCTAGAAATCTCTTCTTATCATGACGCTGCGAGGCAAAACAGGATTGGAGAAAAGAAAAGAAAGTAAAACATTAACATATAGAATAAGGAGTTTTAAGAACCCCAGGGGAAGCACAGGAGACAATGAAAATGATTAATAAATACAGAATGAACAAGTATCAGTCGCTTCCAGAAAATAAAAACAAATGATCAAACACAGTATTCAAACCACAAACCTTTATTTTTTACGGTACATATTGCCGAACCCTACAGACGAGCGTTATTTAAAGAACACAGCCAGCTAGATGCTCTCAGAGCAGATATTACTTGTAGTTAAAATTTCTTCCTGTACTAAATCTCTTTCAACATACACCATTACTCATTTAAGCAGTCCATTGGATTGTTAGCCTTCTCCTATAAAACGACACCTTTGTGACTTTCCAGAGATTTTGCAATATGTTTATTTTATTGCCCACGACTGGCATCCATATGTCATTATTGACGCTATCTTTTTCTTCTTCTTTCTTTCTTGTCTCCTCACTGTTACCGGGGTTTTTTTTTGTCCAGTGTCGTGGATTTTTTTTTATTGCATTGCACTGTTCTTGAAACCGGAATAAAGCAAAGCTGTATTCTATCTCCGCTATTGTTTGGAGTGGCTATTGACTGAGTGATGCGAAAATGTTGCAGGGGCGAAACTGGCATCGATTGGGGAGAAAATAGTCAACTAGAAGATTTGGATTTTGCAGATGATATTGCCTTGTTAAGTAGAAACAACCAAGATATGCAAAGAAAAACAGACAACTTGTCATCTATAGCATCAACAGTTGGACTGCAGATAAGCTATGAAAAACAAATATAATGAAAACACCTATGGCAAGTAATGCAGATATCACACTGGAATCTAAAATGATAAAAATAACAGAGCAGTTCACCTATTTAGGTAGCAATTTTGATTGCACAGAAAATGTTAAAAAGAAATTATGATACGAATTGGCAAAGCAACATCAGCTTTTAAAAGTCTAAATAAAATATGGAACTGCAAGCTATATACAGTAGTATTAAAACTAAATTACGAATTTTCAATTCAAATGCTGTATCAATCCTAACATATGCCAGCGAGAGTTGGAAAATGACTAAAGATATAGAAAGCAAGTTGAATGCATTTGAAAATAGATGTCTGCGAAAATAATGAATATAAAATGGAACGAATTCAGGAGAAGTGATGAAATCAGAAACATGTCTGGTCAACCACTAGTGACAACTGTTATAAGAAAGAGAAGATGGAGATATGTTGGGCACACCTTGAGGAGAAATGATCAATGAATATCAAAGCAGGCATTGAAGTGGATGCAAAGGGTTCAAGAAAGAGAGGTCGACCCAAGGAGACCCTGAAACGAACTTTGCTGAGAGAGGCGGGAAATATTGGTCTCAGTTCCATGGAGGAAATTGAGCGAGTTGCCCAGGATAGAGCGGTATGGAGAAATTACTTGCAGGCCATATGTAACGTATAACGGTACGAGAGGAATTATTATTATTAGCACTGTTCTAGTTTTTGGGTGATAGTTACTTTTGGCTTTTTGACGCTATGTAGCACTGACAAACTCTTTCTTACTTCAATTGACAATAACTTGTTGCGTATGCTACCTTTCATTTTCTGGAATGATGTTTATGCCTGAGTATAGTATCACATAAGTCAACAATAATTTAATAAAATATAAAGCTAACGACGTTATTTTATATTAAATTTAATTTGTGCTTACTGATGTGATACTACACACACGTGATTTTGTCTTTAAACGTCAATTTACTTAGTATCACCGCAGCCTACTCATGGTTTTCTCCAGATCTGGTCTTACCACCTCAGATTTATAGATTTCCTTACATCACCTGTTTATGCCTGACCAATTCCACTCTTTATTTCTAATCTGCATCTTCCATCTGATTGCTCTATGTTACTGAACTGCATCTAACATTTATTGTTATCAGGGTTACAATGTCCTAAAATTGATGTACTTGTCTTAGTTTCGTTTCATCTACTTTGATGATGCAAATAATTACTTACTCGTCTTAAAAGTGAATTTGTAAGCATGGCCTGTCTTTTGACACCCAGATAACCTGTGGCTGTGAAGTTGTAGGGATGTTTCTCACAAAGCCATGGCTCCTTCCCATGTTCGGCCTTGGTAGACGATCTTTGTCTGTGTGCGGCCTTGGTAGACGATCTTTGTCTGTGTTCGGTCTTGGTAGACGATCTTTGTCTGTGTGCAGCCTTGGGAGACGCCTTGTCTGTGTGCGGCCTTGGTAGACGATCTTTGTCTGTGAGAAATACAAAATATCTGTCATTGAAAGTTTAATTATATTTCCTTGCTTACCCCTACTACTACCATCCATCACCGCCCTCACTACCACCACTACTACTGCTACCACCCCACCACCGTCTCCCCTACTGCTACCACAATTACTACTGCTGCTAGCACCCTCACACCCACTACTATTACTACCACTCCACTACTACTGCTACCACTGTCACTGCCACCACTACCCCTACTACTATCACCGTCACTACTACCACTACCCCTGCTACCATCCCCCATCACCACTACTACTGCTTCTACCACTATAACTACCATCCCCACAAGCATCACTACCCCTACTACTACCACAACAACTACCACTGTTGCTACTACTACTGATACTACTACCACCACAACCACTGCTACTACTACTACCACCACCACACCCACTGCTACTACTGCTACTACTACTGATACTGCTACCACCACAACCACTGCTACAACTACTACTACTACCACACCCACTGCTACTACTACTACCACCACACCCACTGCTACTACTACTACCACCACACCCACTGCTACTACTACTACCACCACACCCACTGCTACTACTACTACCACCACACCCACTGCTACTACTACTACCACCACACCCACTACTACTACTACTACTACCACTACAACCACTGCTACTACTACTACTACCACCACAACCACTGCTACTACTTCTACCACCACACCCACTGCTACTACTACTACCACCACACCCATTGCTACTACTACAACCACCACCTCAACCACTGCTTCTACTACTACCACCACAACCACTACTACTACTACTACCACCACACCCACTGCTACTACTACTACCCCCACACCCACTGCTACTACTACTACCACCACACCCACTGCTACTACTACTACCACCACACCCACTGCTACTACTACAACCACCACCACAACCACTGCTTCTACTACTACCACCACAACCACTGCTACTACTACTACCACCACACCCACTGCTACTACTACTACCACCACACCCACTGCTACTACTACTACCACCACACCCACTGCTACTACTACTACAACCACAAGCACTGCTACTACTACTACCACCACAACCACTGCTACTACTACTACCACCACACCCACTGCTACTACTACCACCACCACAACCACTGCTTCTACTACCACCACCACACCCACTGCTACTACTACTACCACCACCACAACCACTGCTACTACTACTACCACCACAACCACTGCTACTACTACTACCACCACACCCACTGCTTCTACTACCACCACCACACCCACTGCTACTACTACCCCCTCCACTACTATTACCTACGATTACCATCTCTATTTCCATTAACACCACGGTCACTACTATACTACTACTACTACTACTACTACTATACTACTGATACTATTACTACTACTACTACTACTACTACCACTAAACCTTATTGGCTCCAGTAGAAAATAGGGTTGCAGTTGCAGCTCACCGACGAACTCTATTCTAGGCAATAATCTTCAGCTCTGAGCACGATGCTTCTATTGTTCTGTCTTTTCCCTCTACAGCTATATGCGGGTCTTTTTTGGCTTACCGTCTGCTCTTTTTCTATGTTAGTTTCATTTCAGTGCACGTCTGGTTGTTATTTTGTTTTTTTCATGAGTGTGCTCATGAGTGTACTCATTGTCTTTCTATTTCCAGATATAGTTTCGACAATAAAGTAATTCTGCTCAAGATAACATAGCTTTTTATTCAACCACATTATATTCTTTGGATGTTTGTTAGCTTCCTCATTTCTTAATTTCACTGAAGTATTATTTCTCCTTCGTCAATGCCGGTTCCAAGCCCGTACGAAAAAGGAGGAGAACTTGTGCGCGAGGCCAGCTACCTCATCACAAGAAATTTAAAGAGCTTCAGAAACTTGAAAAAGGACGCATACCGGTAAACCATGTCTGGTCAACCACTAGTAACAACTGTTTTAAGAAGGAGAAGATGGTGATGTGTTGGACACAGCTTGAGAGGAAATGATCAACGAATATCAAAACAGGCATTGAAGTGGGATGCAAAGGGTTTAAGTAAGAGAGGACTACCCAATGAAGCGAACTTTGTTGAGAGAGACAAGAAATATCGATCTTATGTAAATGGAGGAGATTGAGCGAGTTGTACAGGATAGAGCGGTATGGAGAAATTGCTTGCAGGCCCTATGCAACGTATAACGGTACGAGGGGAATTATTATTATTATTTCTTCTACTTTTCTTCTTCCTATTATCTGTTATCTTCAACTTTCTCTCTGTTTTCTCCCACCGTTCTTTTGTTTCAGACGTCTCCACGTTTCACAACGGTTTTTATTTATCAATACCTTCTTTGTTAATGCCTGTGTTGTCACATAAAGTGATACTGCTAACAACTAAAGCAAATCTTATAAGAACGATTTTCCTGCCAACACTATGTTACCAGAGTCAAACATGGCGAATAACAGCAGCTAATGAGTGGGAAATCATAACGACTGAGATAATGCGTCTTAGAAGAGCTGCATGTGTGACAATAAGAGACACAAGTTAGAAATAAAGAAATCAGAAGACTGGATGTGAAACCAGTCATGCAATTCATAAAAGAACAACAGATTAAATGGTCTGGACACTTGACACGAATGTCCTGGTATCGCCTACCACAGAGAACCACACAAAAAGTATAACGAGTACAAAGCAAAGGAAGACCACTAAAAAGTTAGAGGACGGCATCAAGAACAGCAGAAAATGAATAACAGCTTACAAAGTGCCTTAGAACAAGCACACACAAGATTACTACATTCCCCCTTCCCTGCCAACATTTATTTATATCAAGAAGTAAATGGTGGGAGAGAAGAAGAAGAAGAACAACAAACAAAAAACTGAGATGAAAATGATGATGATGATGAATGTGTGTGAATGACTTCCTCACAATTTAGAAACTGACCTGACATATCAAATATTGTAACTACTATTTGTCTCACTGTCTTAAGCTGTTCATATAAATATTCGGAAGAGACAGAATTAGTCTCAAGAGTCCGTAGATAACCTTTGACCTATGTGTATACGTCATCATTTATTGAGAGTTCGTCTTACAGAAGTGCGACCAAGTGCCTTTTTAATTCATATTCTATATTTCAAATTTACTTAAGTAGAAGCGCAGTTGATACAATTCTGACCGCACAAAATGAACACGACTTACAGGCCATGGTGGATATGTTGGATGAAGAAGGCAAACAGAAAGGAATCAGTATAAATATAAAGAAAACTGAGATGATAGTAATCTCTAAGGAACAAGAGACACCCATTTAGTTTCAGTTTGGAATATCTTCATTGCACTCCGGACATGTCCATAGGTGCTCCGATCTCCTTCGCAATATCTCCAACAGCGTCCAGCGACTGACCGTACCAGTTCTATTTTGATTGATGAGCCGACTCGTATACCTGTTGTACCGTTCTTTTCTTGCTACACCAATCTTCAAACCTAATTCTCGCAATCTAGTAGTTGACGTGGATTGGTTTAGATGAAGGTCTTCTGCGGCCACGCTCTATGAGGGCGTTCACGATGTCAGCTCTGTCCATTGGCTGTCCCTCTGATATAGCGGCAGAGCCAGCCAGTCTGTCTGCTCTCTCATTGCCAACGACACCCATGTGCCCCGGAACAAAGACAAGTGTAATTCTGCAAATTGTTGACACCTGCAGTGACTCAGTCCATTGCCTGCGCACCGAACCGGCCTCCACCTTTCGGATCATACTCAATGAGTCACCCAGAATGACACCCATTTGTAATATAACAATTGAAAGAACAATTAGAGAGAAAGGAATTAAACAAGTTCATCGATTGAAATATCTTGGTGCCGTTATCACATCAGATGGAAGCTGCACTTCAGAAGTAAAAAAACAGAATAGGCGAAATCAGCCTTCCAGAAGCTAAGAAACATACTATGCAATAAATCTTGTCAGTGGCGTTGAATAAACGAGTAATCCAATGCTATATAGAGCCAATACTTTTATATGGCAGTGAGTCATGGACAATGAACAAACAAATGGTAAGAACTTGGAAGACAGAAATGTGGTTTCTCCGAAGAATGTTGAAAGTTCCATGGACAGCTAGAAAGACCATTGAAGAGATCTTGTCGGAGACAGATTCGTATCGAAATCTAATCAATCGAATAGGATACAGACAATCAAGGCATTTCGAACATAGAAGGATCAGTTTAGAACATTTGGTTACAACAGGCAAACACAGAAGTAGAGAGGTAGAGGGAGACAAAGGGACAAAATTCCGGACGGCTTGAAATCATGGTTCAGCAATGGTTCGGTGATGGATTGTACCAGAGACAAACGGATGTGAAGAGACATGATCTCCTACGCCAATCGGCACGGCACTTGATTGAGAAGCGTAAAGCAACAATTACAGTAGTTGTTCTGTAGGATCCCTACGCCAAAGTATTTATTTGCTTCTACATGTGTAGCCAGTTAAAATCGGCGAGAACTCCCGTCTCTTAATTTTAAGCTTCTGAGTTCTC
The DNA here is from genome assembly GCA_020796225.1 of Arion vulgaris. Classification (NCBI taxonomy): domain Eukaryota; kingdom Metazoa; phylum Mollusca; class Gastropoda; order Stylommatophora; family Arionidae; genus Arion; species Arion vulgaris. The sequence goes on from CM036770.1 coordinate 39,669,202, forward strand.
AATTCAGTTATCAGTTATATGAGGACAATCAATCATCATAGCATTCCAGACATGTCCATGTGTTCCGATCTACGCCTCAACAAATCCAGCAGTGTCACGCTGCCCAACACGCCAGTTCGATGTTGAATAATCCGTCTTTTTACATACTTGGTACGTCGCTCTTTTCGGGCTGTACCAGTATCGACACCCATCACAATGTCTGGTTAGCGACTGGGATTGACAACCCTGAAACTCCTCTGTTCGGAATCCACGGTTGGTGTTCTGCAGTATGCCTGTGTCAAAGTATTTATTTGCATCTATAGGTGTCGCCATTATTACACACACAAAAAACAAGAACGAAATCCGGTTCTTCGAATTTAAATGCTATGAACGAATACCATGGACAGAAAAAGAAAGAACACTGATGTCCTGAAAGAACTAATTGTTGAAGAGAATTGGCTGATAAACAACATACTATACAGAAAAATTACATACTTTGGTCACATCAAGCGTCACGATGGCCTGGAAAGAACAATACTAGAGGGCAGGGTCCCAGGACGCAGAGGCAGACCAAGAAGAAGATATTAAAGATATTAAAGAAATTATGAATATTAAAGAAACAAGATATTAAAGAAACCATGAATATGACCATCGACGAAGTGGGTGAACTGGCTAGAGACAGAGTGAATTTCAGATGTGCTGCGAAGAGAGCAACGTCCTATAAAGGATACGCACCTTGATGATGATGAGGTGTCCCCAGTTCCAAACGGTTAGAACTCCCGTCTCTCAATCTTAAGGTTCCGAGATCGAGTTTCAGTCGTTATTGTTTATATTCATAGAGCAGTACTATTGTGTGCTTTTGTTCTCTGTGCCAGACATGAAAGTGAACTTTGCACTCTCGACTTCATGTAGGTTTTACTCCTGGCTGACTGTCCGATGCATGCCGGTTTTTGCGGCAATGAAAGAGCGGACAGACTTGCATCAACATAATTATCGTTGAGGAGTTGAGGATGGTTATTGGTTACTAAGCTGACGTGACTGCACTCCGAGAAGACCCATAGGTGCTCAGTCCCCATACTCCCACTCTGCCTCTCAGGCATCCAGTTCTACTTGTACAACGGGTAATTCAAAACTGCTTAAGTCGCTGGATGATACAACATCTATTTTAGTGTCTTCATCCAACAGGCAGTCGCGAAGAGACCGAAGAACATCATCCTTATCCATCTTCAACTCCCGATAAACGATGCTATTGATGCAAGCCTGTTAGCTCTCTTATTGCCGCAAACACCCGCATGCACAGGACAGTAGATCCACGTAAGAATCTGGAGGTTAAAAACTTCTATAGTTGCGGATGAATAAGAGGGGTGTTCTTTGGTTCTGCCCATTCAGATTCTGCGCCTTTGCGTAATGTTGTTTTCCCCATAACTCGGTCAAGTGATAGATAAATACATGAATCAATGCAGATAGAAAGAACAGACACACACATTGCTACTTGACAAGAGCTCATTCTTGTTTTATACCTACACACACAGAAACGTGCATTATTTGAATCAATGCCGCCCGTGTGTTGCCGGAGCTTCAATGGGAGCAAAGAATAGATCACTGCGACATACAAGGCATGTCGTAAGAGGCAACTGGGGTAGGAGCCTGGGAAGCTCCCTAGTAAATAAAAAGCGTCGCAGAAATTGGATGTGCTTGCCTACGTGTAAGCATACAACTGGGACAACGTACAATCGCTCTTATGCTCAAGATCACATACACATCACAGAATGGTTAACAAGTGGCCGATATGGAGCGTTCGAAGAAGTAGAATCAATGCTAACACAAACGAGCCCCGGTGGTGACACGCAAAACACGCTTTGGTCAGGATTTGATCTCTCCGTGTTGTGACAATAGCTCAAGAGGAGAATACGGAGTTTTGAAAACAGAACATTATAGTTTGCCTGATTGGCACAAAAATTGCCAAAAAGTTAAACAAAACCACATTGCTTGTTCATGTTATTACATTTTCGTCAACTTTCACAAACAATAAATACATACAAGTAATACTAGATTATAATATTGTTAAAGAAATGTCAGAACATTCTATTATGTACTCTATGTTCAATTACAGCACTACACTCTAAAATTGATTTGAAGGTGACGATGGTTTGAATTAATTAATATTAGGAACCAAATACAATTCTGTTTAATTTTAAATTCTGACAAGTATCTGACTATGCAAACTTGAGACATTTCACGAAGTTTACGTGTTCATTTATTGTGAACCGAATGAATATTATATTTTAACTTAAGTGACGAGATAGACATTAACTAGTCAGTAGATGTTCATCTTTTAGAGCGAAGAGAGCATGTTTATTTTATCCTATGCGAAGTATATGCTGATATGAACAATAGGCTACATCTAACTACATCTGCATTTTTAAAACATGGTTGTGGCAGCAGACGTGAAAGGTACATCTTTTATATGTTATCTTTATTATATTGTTGCTTATTTATTTAAAAAGGGTTTAAAAGCCGAAGGATTGACTTCATTGCACCGGGTTTTACCCATACGGCTCGGTCCTCTCCGCAGAAATGGCACGCCACCTGCCGAGAGTATTGCATGAACTCCGTAGCTCCAGCAACAATTCTAGGGGTCTGGAAAATACTGCACTCGTGAACAGAATGGCGCGGTCCGGACTCGAACCCACGACTTTCGACTCACAAGGCAAGGGCTTAACCACTTAGCCACAGAGACTCCCATGCTTATTTATAGTGCATCAGTGCTCGTATATTGTTATAGTGATTTAGATTCATAACGTAGTAAGTAGTTATAACATTAACGCTTACAACCGTGGCAGTTATGAATATCATACCGCTATGTTCAAGTCATATATTTGGTTCTTTTCTCAGCACACCACTGTTACCTGGTTGTTAACCCAGTGTCATGGTTTTATGTATTTGTCTTGCGCTTCTCTGGTGACTTGTGTGATGGTTGTCTTAGTCCCCTGGCGAAATTCAACTACGTTATCTATCCACCCTTTCCTGTCTTCCTCTCGCCTTCCTTCCAAATATTCTGTTGTGGAAAGCTTCATAGGCAGTTTGGTCTATTCAATATTAAGTCAACCTTAAGAGTTAATTACTTGATATATATTTGGTTCCAAGTACATAGTCATCTTTGGGATACAATTCAGTTTCTCTTGTCAAAGTATTTTAGTGCTAGTGTTGAAAGTAAATAGTCATCCCTGTAGTGGGGCGAAATTCTCATCCCTGTGTAGTACACCAGATTAAACGTGCGTAGTGAAAATGATTAAGATGTCTGTCACAATGAACTCTGTTCACACACAAAGTATTTAGTAATCATGTTGCCTAATCTTAAAACCAAATGGATTCTAAAATATTTGTAAAGACCACGATGAATCCTACTTTTTTTTAGGGTTCTTGCATAGAAATGGAGTGATAAGCATCTTAACCCTTTTAGCTGCTGAATACTATTCGAATGTTACTCTGTGCTGAATACTTTTATTCCTACACTCCTCTGTGTTGGAATACTTTTCCCCTCCAAATATGAGATTTGTCAGGTGGTGTAGACTGTTTCCGCCGAAAATATAAAGTGTGCAGGCGTCTTTTACCCACAGCCAACTCTAAAAATAGGGTAGACAACTGACCGTGTAAACCCTGCCCTAGTTTTGAGTTGTGGATCTGACTAGATCTCTTTACGAAATCCATTAATGTAAAGACATAAGTGTCAAAGTGAAACCAGATGTGACTGCACAAGTATTTGTTGTCTATCTATTCTCTAATTCTGTTTTGTCAGGTCGAAAAAGAAGATACCTAGAACGAGCCTCTATGCACCTTGTCTTTCTTTCTCATTCTCCAATCCTAATTTGCCTCATAGCTTCAGGGTAAAAAGAGATTCCTAGCACAGGCTTTTGTGTGTGCTTCATAAATAGTCTTTCGTCAGCTCTGTTATCTCTGAGGTCCTTGAGGTGAGAAGAATAAGTGAAGACTTTATTAGAGAAAAAGCAGAATATAAGAGAAAAATGGCAAGAATGGTTGTTTGCATCAAGATGTCGATAAGAGGGAATATGTTTGCATAAGAAGACTATAAGAGGGAAGAACATGAGACATTGAGCAGATGAAGTGTGAGGGTAGGATGAGAGAAGACGGAGAAAACAATGGGAAAATAAGAGAACAAGAGGTGGATAACATTGAAAGGTAGGTTGAATAAAGAGGAAAAACACAATGGCAGAATAACAAACGAAAAAATAAGATGTGAAAGAGGAAAGTAGTGGAACAAGAGATTTAGTTATTGGCAAGGAAACCGATCAGTGTCAGGATAAGAAGATGGATTTCTTGAACAGGCTTTTCTGTGTGCTTCATAAATATAGTGTTTTTCACTGCCTCCGTTATTTCTTGAAGTCCACCTTTTGAATGGACAGCTTTTTTGCTTTGTATCAACTATAGCGGAGTAACATTGCTCTTTGAAGGGCACCGTCTGTTGGTAATTTGCTTTTGTGGCAGAACCATTTAATTTGTTGCTTCTTGATAAATTTCAATACTGATGTTGTACCCACTTTTTTCCTGGTCTTAATTTCTAAACCAGTCTCTTTTTGTTACTCCTGGCATTCTGCGTAGATACTTCATCTCTGTTGTGACTAGTTTTCTTGTCATTTGTCAGTTTTCATCTTTGGCACTGATATCATAATGAAGGAAGAAAGTGTTCGTTTTGATATTGTGTTGAACAATGCTCTTTTGTGTTCATGGTGATATGTTTGCATTTTAAAATTGGCACCATTTGTCCTAGTGTTTGATTTGCTTTCGACAGTCCTTTCCACTAGCTGCCTGAGAGTGAATATTGCATCTGTACAGCTCCTATTTCTCCTAAATTCTATTTGAGTAGCTGAGCTGTGGCCCGATAGTATGGCACAGCCTTTTTTCAAATGCCCAAAATATTTGTTGTAAATGAGGTTAATGACAAACATCGTAAATGGATTAAAGATAAAAACAAACTTGAGATATGGACACACATTGAATTTTATTTTAATAAAATGATTATGGTTAAGACCTACAGCTTCAAAAAATTAACGATAGCTCAGTGATTAAGAAAGTGTTACAGAACAATAGTTGCATTATAATGTAATACACAGTTGCCTAATAATGTACAATAAACATTTCTAACATACACAGAAGGTGCTATTAACTGTAGAAAACTTTTACTTTTATAAATCTCCATCTTGCTCAGATCATTGATATAAGTATTGCAAACAATTGACTAAACAATTACTTGCTAGTGAAGTTTGAAGTACCCTTCCAAGTTTATAAATTGTTAGGATATTTGAAGAACACACAGAAAATTATATCCGCTGAACTGAAAACAAAATCGCATAGCATGCAAACATTACCCAATAGCTTATACACATTGTTTCATAATACTGCATGTAACAATATGGACATCTATTAGTACACATAACAATAAATTCATCACAACAGTTTCATAATACTGCATGTAACAATATGGACATCTATTAGTACACATAACATTAAATTCATCACAATATTTCATAATACTGCATGTTACAATATGGACATCTATTAGTACACATAACAATAAATTCATCACAACAGTTTCATAATACTGCATGTAACAATATGGACATCTATTAGTACACATAACATTAAATTCATCACAACAGTTTCATAATACTGCATGTTACAATATGGACATCTATTAGTACACATAACATTAAATTCATCACAACAGTTTCATAATACTGCATGTTGCAATATGGACATCTATTAGTACACATAACATTAAATTCATCACAACAGTTTCATAATACTGCATGTAACAATATGGACATCTATTAGTACACATAACATTAAATTCATCACAATATTTCATAATACTGCATGTAACAATATGGACATCTATTAGCACACATAACATTAAATTCATCACAACAGTTTCATAATACTGCATGTAACAATATGGACATCTATTAGCACACATAACATTAAATTCATCACAACAGTTTCATAATACTGCATGTTGCAATATGGACATCTATTAGTACACATAACATTAAATTCATCACAACAGTTTCATAATACTGCATGTAACAATATGGACATCTATTAGTACACATAACATTAAATTCATCACAATATTTCATAATACTGCATGTAACAATATGGACATCTATTAGTACACATAACATTAAATTCATTACAATATTTCATAATACTGCATGTAACAATATGGACATCTATTAGTACACATAACATTAAATTCATCACAACAGTTTCATAATACTGCATGTTGCAATATGGACATCTATTAGTACACATAACATTAAATTCATCACAATATTTCATAATACTGCATGTAACAATATGGACATCTATTAGCACACATAACATTAAATTCATCACAACAGTTTCATAATACTGCATGTTGCAATATGGACATCTATTAGTACACATCATCTATTAGCACACATAACATTAAATTCATCACAACAGTTTCATAATACTGCATGTTGCAATATGGACATCTATTAGTACACATAACATTAAATTCATCACAACAGTTTCATAATACTGCATGTTGCAATATGGACATCTATTAGCACACATAACATTAAATTCATCACAACAGTTTCATAATACTGCATGTTGCAATATGGACATCTATTAGTACACATAACATTAAATTCATCACAACAGTTTCATAATACTGCATGTTACAATATGGACATCTATTAGCACACATAACAATAAATTCATCAGTTTCTATGCGAAAAAGTTGGACATTACAATAGAACTGTTAATTGTGCTTCTAATAAATTTTTTTAGTATGAAATATTTCAATAAACTTATTTGTGCTTCTAATAAATTAGTATGAAATATTTCAAAACATGGTGTAATACCCAGTGCTACATCAGTCTTTGCACAAGTATCTTGTTTCTCGTGGCTTTTTGTTTTTTGAGCACACCACACACTTTCTCACTGGAGCCTTCTTCTGGGATGTTTTAGACTATGGTTGACGGGAAATGTCTCTGTACAAATCGTAGTGGCAGATCTGCACTCCTATGTCCTCCTCCGCACTTTCTCCTTTCTTTACAATATTTGTCCCTTATTAGTTAGATGGAAATCAGCAACAGGGATGCTTTTACCTGTGACAAGTTTGTATAATGCATGTATCAGCAACAGGGATGCTTTTAAGTTTGTATAATGCTTGAGAATTCAAAACAGAAAGATCTAACACATGAAAAAAACATTTTATACCATTTCAGTTTTTCTAATAGACTCAATAGAACTGAGAAGCATGTCAGTTCGATCTAGTGAACCCATACATTTATTTTAGTCCACAACACACTTGGGCTTTCGAACACTTTCTCCTGTTTTATAATCTATTTTGTTAGTTTGAATTACTTCTGCATTATGACATGTAGTCAGCATCCAAACTTTTCGTTTATCAGACCATTTTAGAGCTAATAAATTTGTGGCTGACCTATAGCTAATTTCTCCATTTTTCAACTTTTCATCCATTTTAGGCATACTTTCTATTTTTCCTCACAGTACCACATGCACTTGTGGCATGATCATGAAGCCACAGAAATAATTCAGGGCTACTATACCAGTTATCTACAAAAGTCTGGCCTTTTTGGAGGTAGAGGCGATAGTAAGGTGGTCAGCAATATCAGCCCCTTCCCTAAACCTGAGGCAGTAATGTCACTGTTGACACCAGTGTACACTATGAAATCTAAAATGTAACTAGTTTTGCAGTCACACAAAACAGTCTTCATTCCAAATCTGCTTCCTTTTGATAAAATGTATTGTTTGAACGACGACAATCTTCCTTTGAAAAGACTCGTCAATATCTTGATATGGTGAGAATGCACTACGAAATGAAGTACGCAAACTATCGATTACATTTCTAATTTTATAAAGTCGATTACCACCGGCATCAATGCTGTTGTCTGAGAAGTGTAGCATTCTCAGAAGAAATAGAAATCTATCCCGTGACATGATTTCACCAAACAGTCTAAAGCAAAGGGTCTTGCGACCAGTATTCATTAATTTTTAGCTTTGTTCTGGACATTCTTTGTGTGCAGGCACACAGCCAAAAAACAATAATTCTTCAAAGTTAGTTTTTGTCCAACGAGAGATGATTGCTTATGGTGGCAGAAGCATTGTGAAGAATGTTATTATAAAATCGGTTGCATTAATCAGCTATAGACGTAACCAGTGACTGTGAAAAAATAGTAGAAAAAAATCAGCACTGAACTGTTCTGATTCCCATCAGCATTACATCCAGAGCTGGAGTCGTCAAAATTATGTACAATTGGATTCAGGTCATTGGAAGACCATGGAATTGCATCAAATTTCTGCCTTTTTGGTGGCATGTCATCTTCACTGCACTTCGATGAAGATGCCGGACATGCAAATATTTGCTCAGCCACGCCATTTTTTGATATTGATGGCTGGGTCTGCTCGTCTTGTTCAGTTTCAGACTCAGAGCTACACATTTCTTCTTCACTATCACTTCTAGAAAAGAACTCCATCAATTTCTCACCTACTTTAATTACTTTCCTTCCCATTTTATGAAATCAATATACACAAATACTCCCCAACACAAGAATTAACACAAGTGGAAAGTAGACCCAACACCCTCACGTCTGAGGTACACAAAATGAATGCGAAAACTTTTCAAGGCATATAAAAACCGGTTGAACTAGTAACACAGGTGTTCAAATGTGTGTAAATAGGTCAGATGTCTAAAAATAGCTGCTCTTTATCATTAGAATATACACCAGAATTTTCAAGGCGAAAAACGAAAGTAGACAGATTTAGCAGCCACATTAGAATTGTTGAACGTTAAAATACGTCTTTAGCCCACAGAGGACAGAAAATAAAATATTTCTACGGTTTTAGCAGTCCACGGAACACCGTATATATCGTCATAGCAGCAAAAGGGTTAAACGGAATAAGTCAGCCCAGCAACGTCAATATAGTGCAGATTTAGACTGGTCAAGGTTATGGTAGATGTAACCCGTTTCCTTAAGAATAAAGTACTTGATGTATATGTTCTTTCACCGGGTTGCCACCGTTGAACACCAGACAGGAGACTGCTAATATCAGTGGACTCTTGAGACTTTATGGTCTCAAAAGGGTCTAAAAGCAAAAGATTGACTTCATTGCACAGTGTTTCCCCACGTCTCCGTCCCTGTCTGCAGAAACAGCGCTATCTGAAGTGTTGCATAAATCATGAACTCAGTAGCTCCAGCAACAATTCTATGGATCTCATAGAAAAATTCAATCGATTCGGTCCGAATTCGAACCCACAACCTTCAGATAGGCGTAATGAGACTTGAGAGCTCTTATCTAACCCCAAGAGAGGAGTAAATGTGAGGCACCTGTGAGTACCTGCTGACTGAATTTATGAAACCATACTTTGTTGTATAGACTTAGCGTGAAATTTATGTGCCTACTAATTTAAACCCCTTGGAACTCTCGACACCTGTACCGTAACCCTTTCCCCCTGCGATCCTGAGTAAAAACAGCACATCAGTCATTTAAAAAAAAAAAAAAGCACAACTAGGTGAACTATAATCTGTTATTGACTTACCCCATCACCTCTGGTATTCCTTGTTAAATATTTGCAGGAGACCGAATTGTATTAATTTTACAACTTGATACGTCACGTATATAATCTTTTACTCCCAGCTACTATAGCTTGTTTTCCAGATTGAACATACATAGCATAAACATCATCTAATCAAACAATTCGTCTTCTAAATGATCTAACTCACTTGCTTTCTATATTAATTCTATTAGATTGTCTTAATTCATCTTCAGAATTAATTAAAATAAATTCCAACAGCTTGCTTTATCATTTTGGGGTAACAATTTCCTGAACTTTTCGCACATCTTTTTATCACTAAATCATTTGAATTGTTAAAACAAAAGTATTAGAAACATATCCGTCATCTTGCTAAACAATCTAGTAAATACATGTTTTGTGTTGACCTCACAATTCTACAGTTTATCTTTGGTCCCAACAAATGACTGGAGTCTTTTGTTTTGACAGATTTTTCACGATGTCGGTATGGATGTTTAGATTCCAGAGCTCACAAATGAGATGCTAAAAAACTTGGATACTAGAGCAAAGGCAGCTCTACTGGCCATCCTAAATATGTAGTGGACAGGCATAGTACCACGAAAATGGAAGGAAGCGGTCATGGTACCCATCCTAAAACCAGACAAAAACAAACTCGACCCGGTGAGTTACAGACCAATAAGCCTCCTAAGCTGCATGGGCAAACTCATGGAATGCATGGTGAACAAACAGCTATCTTGGCACTTGGAAAGCAAAGGGCATCTCATGGCACAACAGGGAGGCTTTCGGAAGCACCGATCTACAGATCAAGTAACCTATATTTACCCAGGAAATCGAGGATGGTTTCCAAGACACGACACTGGCAGTTTTGGTAGATATGTAGAAGGCGTTTGACAGTTTGGAAAGTAAGGCTAAAACTGAAACTCCTCACCCTCGGTATAAAGGTAAAAATGTACAAATGGCTTCATAGATACCTAGAGAACAGAACAGCACAGGTTCAAGTTCAGAGGTGCAGAACTATGAAGGCCACTTTAGAGCAAGGAGTCCCCCAAGGAGGAGTGCTCTCACCAACTCTTTCTAATCTTTGTCAATGACATAGCAACATGCCTACCAAAGTGAGTACACTCTGCCATGTATGCCGACGACCTGGCAATATGGGCGAAGGAAGAGTCAATGCCCATAGCAACAAATCGACTGCAAGTTACGCTAAATAACTTGGAAGTGTGGTAAAAAAAGTGAAATATGAACATAAACCCTTCTAAAACAACTTACACTGTGTTCTCGCAGAACAACCAGAATCACAAAATTAAGCTTAAAGTCAATGGGCAAGATCTTCCAGAAAGCAAGACACCAGCGTACCTTGGAGTCACACTCAACCGAAAACTGACTTGGTGCCCCCAAATTGAAAATGCTACGGGAAAAGCGAGACATAGGCTCATGATGATGCGCAAATTTGCAGGCTCCACGTGGGGAGCAAAACACCAGTCCTCAAAACTCTACTCTGGAAGAGTGCGACCGGTTCTGGAGTACAGCATTGTAGCGGGGAGTAGTGCATCCAACAAGCAATTCGCCAGAGTGAGCAACAGCCAAAACCGTGCAATACGCATTATCACAGGAGCCATGAAGTCCACGCCCATCAAGGTGATATAAACAATCACAGGCATCCAACCAATGGCAGATCGAAGGAACAGAAGTCTTAGTATTAGCGGAAAATTAACTGCTCGATTCCCACCCTGTGTACGAATGAACAGATTCGGAAGGGGCAGGATACAGAACTAGTTTTGCAAAAAGCGCTGACCGCAAACATCCGGTCCTAACAAACCGCAAAGTCAAATCAATCCAGGCAACTGATAAGTTCCGCAGTGGAAAACCAAAATGTCGAACTAAGGAATCAATCCCAGGAATACTGAAAAAAAGGGCAGCAAGAAAACTTCGAAAGAACGATCACAGAAAAATACAAAGCTGCCGAATCCTCAATAAGTGGACACATGTGTACACTGACGGATTGTCAAGGAACACAATCAGCTATGTCAGAGAAGGAATAGTGCCTAAACTATCAAAAGAAAGTGACGGTCACAAAAGCGATTGTTGCCACAGGCAAATACTCTCTTAACTACCGGGCAGAGGCAATAAGAAAGCGGCCGAAATGATCCTAGAGAGAAGAGACACCTCTCGCAACAAAAGTCGTGATATTCACCGATGCTCTGTCATCAGGGCACTCAAAAGTGCAGGCAAAACAGAGCTAAATAAGCTCAAAGCGACCCTTGATGCACTAGTGTACACGCTCAAACGCACCGTCATTCAGTGGATCCCGTCACTCTGCAACATAAGCGGAAATGAACACCCCGACAAGTTAGCTAAAGAAGGCGGGCGACTACCTCAGACTGGTCTCGAGATCAGTTATGAGGAAGCCAGAAAAACCGTCGGCTGGCACTATAGAGACAAATGGACAAAAGACCATCCTCAGTACAACAGCGACGGGTACTATGGTCCGTCTCATAGTGAACATGTTGCCATACTCCGCCTCCGTACTGGCCACAACAAGCTCCGCGCCCTCGTTTAACAAATTTTAAATTGGCACAACTAGCCTGTGCTCCTGCAAAAGTGGACATGACGGCAGAGCACATACTGCAAGATTGTCAACTGATGGCAGGTATAAGGAAAGAAACCTGGCCCCATAACAGAGCTTCACGAGATGTACGGAGGAACGGAGTCCCTTAAAAACACGATAAAATTCATGATAAAAGTTGGTTCATCAGTCTAGGCCAGGATTGCGAGATTCCAGAGCTATATATCAGGTTCTAAGGGATGCGGAATTATGGATCAGCAATCTGTCCTGAGTACTTACTTATTCCTCTGCTCCTCATGGAGCATAGGACCTCGACAATTGTTCACCACTCTTCTCGGTCTGGCTGTTTTCTTTATGGTTTCCCAGGATAGTCAAGCACTCAATTCCTCAAGAAGAATTGTCTTCAGGTCTGTTTAGGGCATTCTCTTTGTTTTTCCCTGCGGGTTCCACTCAAGTGCTAGTCTAGTGACACTCGACTATCTTCTGTAGGGTATGCAGACCCATCGCCATATTCTCTCGACCTGGATCATCATGGGTTCCTGTCCTGAGTGCTACCACATAACAATGTTGACATTTTCCCTTGTGGTTAATGCTCTCCACAATTATCCCGTCTCATGTCCTTCCCCACCTTCACTATCATTTTTCATGAGTATATGTGCACAATTAAAACACTAAATTAACATTGAGCATAGAAGTTGGTTAAAACACTGAACTAACATTAAGCAGAAAAGCTGGATAAAACATCCGGTTCAATTTCAATATACAGTGCATATTCCGTTTGGAATGACAGTGGTCATTGACAGATTGATCACAATGAAGGATGCAGCAGAACTGGCAACAAGATATTTTGTAGTCTGTCCTTTTCAACTGATGATTGTTCTATAAATGGCATGCTATATGATGATAAATAGTACCTCATTTCAATGAAGTACAAACTTTTCTAAAATTAACCCTCTCTGAAGGATGTTTTCCTTCTGAAGGTATAGGGAAACTCAAATATAGCAGAATTCATAAGCTTTAGTTAAATGATACTGTGAAAATTTATCAATAAATTTCATTTGTAATAAACTTCATTTGTACAGATCTAAAGGTATCTAAAGATGAAAAATTTGGCATATTTTGAATTATAGTGCATTAAAATTAGCAATTTGGGATATTTGTTAGTCTCGCTAAAACAAGATTGTAAAACATGGTTTTAACAGCATACACTGTTAATTCTACCACTTCATTCTGTGATAGTATATTTCAAAGAATTTGTCATTGTTTAGACACGTTTTGTTGACAGCAACAGCTAGACATTATCACATCAGATGTATTTGAAGACTTAATCTCCTGTCTTATCTAAAATTTTCTCTTCTGAGAATACTTTGATAAGTTGTCAGTGTGTGTAGCTTCTGGCTAACAGAAAGTGGCCTCATGCAGATCTGTGTTCAATCCAAGGATTTTTTCAGTCGAGGACATTAAAGAGAAATCCTAACCTGAAGTGACTACACTAGCCACGCTGTCACTAAATTTTAAGCCTCCACCCCCTTTCCTCCCCCACCTTGAAGACACAGTACTACTGGCAGTAACAACAGTTGTCAGTTTAATAACAGGCATCGCTAGACAAAGATGTTAGTTTTCAGAAGAGCTGAATTAGTTCTTAATAATTATTGTCAGCAGTTATTTTTTCCAATGTGTATTTATTTGTACGCTAATTTGATAAAAGTCAATTACGCTCATGTTCTGTATTTCACAGGATTGAAAACAAGAAACAATGGTGGTAAATGCCCAAACAGCAACTCTGCTCTAAAGAAACCAAAAATGAAAATGAAGGCAGCCAAAGTTGTGAAATTTCTACATTTTCTTCAAATAAAGCCTAAGAATAAACATGGACACAAGGAAAATCGTTCTGTGACCTCATGTACCCACAATATTACTGTGACTAATGATAATATACCGTTGATACCAAACACAACGGAAAGCTTCTTATGTCAGCAAAATAATGGAATGTCCTTGTCTTGGTCTTATTACATTCATGACCCATTTGTTTCGAACCTGGATGGATGTGTACGAACTGAAGATCTCAATAGTGGGGGAATATTCTGCAACGAAAGTTACTTCGAGGACGACTACTGCCAGGATTTTCGTGAACTTAATATGCAGGTAAGCTCTGATCTTGATGGTATGCAAAGTCTGATAATTACAGATTGTTTGAGCCTCAACGAACCCCCTGTGGTGAGCTCAAACGGAGCAGTGCTGTAAGTGTCAGCACGTATGAGGCATGCATCCCTTCCATACATTGATGTGAAGCGAGCCTTTAACAGTAATACCAGCTAAAAAGCCTGTATATTGACCTCGATGACACTTCAGAACTCTTTGACTACAACCAATTTGTCTATAGTCATCCACCTTTGGGACTGAATATTGCATTTGATAATTTTTTGGGACGAGACAATCATAAACCACAAATCATTTTCTATGAATCATGTGCAGTTTCTTCCCATTAAAGAAATAAACACAGACCAGCTTAGGAAATTAAAGCTGAAACTGAATCAAATATCCTTCAAAGGTGTCCAGAAAATGTTGAAGCTACATGTTTTGTTGACAATAGCAAACAGCTAGACATCATTACATCAGAGATGTTAGCGTTTCAATCTGCAAGTGTTATCAAAGCATTCTCTGAAGACCAAGTTTCAGATATCAGTGTTGCATGCTTAATAACAAAGGAATCACAAGACAAAGATGTTGCACTTGTCGAATCTGAGTTCTGTTCATTAAACATGTCAAACACTTCCCCTTGCAGAATAAAAATTGGGCTCAACTGAGACAATAAAATCTGTGTCGGAGGGTATATATATCTTAAAACAGACTTCAGGACAGAGAAGCTTGGAATCTGGGTACAGTACATCTGATGTCTCACATGCTTTATTTGAATCTGTTCCAACCCCTAGACCTGTCACAAGGTGTTGAATATGGCATAAGTAAAATCACTAAAATTAAAATACTAGATACCAAATCACATGATGCAAATGTTGAAGACATCACCAGAATTTACCACTCCACAATTACATTACCCAAAAGATCATTCGTTGAGCCAACAAGAGAAATCGGACTAACAGTCCCTGCGCAGAGCCTCCAATGCACATTTCAAACATTTCATCCCTAAGTAGCCAGACCTTTACGGCAATACCTGACTTTATTTCACCTATTAATAAAAATTCTACAACATCGGAGATCGCTGGAAACATTAGATCATGACAGCTTAGAAGAAAAATCCGCATAAGAAAAAAGACATCCTAACAGATATCTGTTTATGCCCGACACTGTGTCATCTCGAAGTTAACAATAACCAAGTTTTCGAACCTCTCAGTGAAGACTATAATCTCTGACAACAGCAGCTTTCATTGTCAAAGAATACAATTCAAGGAAGAACTGACCTTATATCAACATAGAAAAAGCTTATTGAATATCTAGAATCTATTTACATTGCAGAAATATCAACTTTCAAATAAAAATGTTAGACAATTGCAGATTATAGAAGGATCACAAAGAGCATTAGACAGATTCACCTCCGATAGATTAACCTAGAAAATTGTTTCCGGAAACTTATTGCAATTCTTGGAAATAGGTCTAGAACAGTTTCACTGTCAGGATTATATTTTTTGAGAATCTTCACTACATTGTCAGCAGTGAAGAATATCTTAAGGCTGCTCCAGAACTGATTATAATGCTCTGTGCAGTGGTCATGCAGTATTCTTAAACAAAAACTGGACAACAAAACATTTTAGTTTAAAGTTAAGGAGCTATGCGGAATTTTCTCAAAACACATGAAGCAGTTTGGAAATTATTCACGAGTGAAAAGAATGTTTTCATTCCTTCTAAGAAATGGCTAGAAATTTGAACCGTACATTCGGATAAAATGTTTACAGCAGTCGCTATTGCAGAAACAAAGGTACAAACAGAAGTGAAACTAGCAAGTCCAGAACATACTACATACTGAAAGTTTCTGTACATCATTATTCAGGTTTGAAGTTTTTCACATACTGTTTGGATTATGTTAACTTGCAATTAACTAACAATCAGCATGTGTGCTATAATGATCACAGATAATCAAGCTTTATGAACTGTTTGCATACATCCTTACTTGTTTAGTCAAAACTGCTGGTATGCAGTCTTTTTCTTGTCCCACAACTTGTAGGTTTAGAATCTTGTCTTTTACTGACCCTTATTTGTCAGTTCATTCACTGTGATTTAGGTTCCAATCCAGTTTCTAAGAATCACAATTTCATTTTCCCTTTAGTTCCTCTTTTTCCCCTTTAGTTCCATATCTGAGCTCTGTGCATGTTGGACTTAATAATTCGAGCACATTTAAACAGCTGTTTAATAAAAAAAAAAATAAGTAGGGGATTAAAGCCACTTTTAGCCAATACGACCATACCCTTTTCAACTTAAGGATAGATTTGTTTTGGTTGTATGCAGACCAACAAACATGAAAAATAAGCATGAACTCCTTTATGAGAATCTGTTACTCTTCAAACTGCTTTTATCTACATTCAAAGTGCTGGTATCATCCTCGCATTAACACTTTTTATGCTCTTTAATCTGTAAATATTTGTGGCTAGTTACCTGAACATTGCAAGTATAAATAAGCTGGATACCAATTAGATCTTCCTTTATGAAGTTGCAGCAGTTTGTTTTAAGCTTGTCTTCAGACACGTCACCTGTCTCAAATGATTTACTCATCCTTATCAAGGGTACTTTTTCCAAATACCAGGGCACTGTCTATGGTTTCTACTGATAAGAAACATGGTGCTGTTCTCTATGTGGAGACTATGTCACTAGCTAGAGATCGAACAAGTTATACCAGGTATTAGTTGTAGATTTACAGTAAACCAACAGCACAATTTACTTGCTTTCTTCAGTTCAATCCCTAGTGTCTTGGTTATTCTTTGAGCGAAAGTAGATTTCTTAAACTGTTTATTAACTATACACCAACCCTATGATGGTTATTATATACAGAAGCACATTAATAATACACCACCTGTATAATCCAGGAACAGAGTGTGAAATGTAAATGTGTTTGCAAGCGTACATATTTGGAATCCTTATTCATTCTCCTTTCAATGCTGATGGTAATTAATTTGTACATTTGATTATGAAATTAATTGCATTTGTGCAGAGCAACAGGAGAACACCAAAAATCAACCAATAAAAAATTCCATTCACACTATCCTCAGTATCTGGTATGTCCACCGTGTGCTTGCAAACAAGCTTGGGAGCGCTCCACATGGCATGCACAAGTCTGAAGGAAATTATGTGTAATCAAGTCCCATTCACGTGTAAGAGCATCTTCCAGCTGTTGCAGTTTAACTGCCGGAGCGTGCCTGTAAACTCTGCGTCCAAGCTCGTCCCAAAGATGTTCTATAGGGGACATGTCTGGTGATAGGGCAGGCCAATCGTCATAATGTTCTGCTGCTGTAGATATTGCTGCGTTAAGCGTGTGGTGTGTGCACTTGCGTTATCCTGATGGAGAGGCTGCAAGTCTGGATAATTTCTGAACGGAGGAGCAACCAATGCATCTAGAACCTCATATCGATATGTCACAGCATTAACATTTGCCGGAAGGCATGAAGAGGCAAGCGATGGTGAAAACTGAATCCTCCCCAAATGTGAATACTACCACCTCCAAATCAGTTGTGTTGACGAACACATCAATCTGCCAAGCGCTCTCCACACCATCGCCAAATCCGCATCGTCCATCAGCAAAGGATAGGTTGAATCTGCTCGTCTGTGAATAGGACAGCATTCCACTGCAGTCTAGTCCATCTTGACATGTTTTTCTGCCCATTGCAGGCGCTGCTGACGATGTGAGTCAAGTTTGACCCAACATAAGGTCGTCTTGCAGTAAGGCCTGTTTCTCCGAGTCGTTGTATGACTGTCATTCGAGAGACTTGCCCACGTCTACCCACTATTGCTGTTGTTCGACTTGCTGGGAAGACGATCCTTAGGCGACTAGAGCACAATATGGCGATCTTGCGCAGGGGTAGTAACTCGTGGTTGGGCCACTCCGTCTATCCCGGGCACTGCCAGTGGCTCTGTAACGTTCATTAAGACGTACAGTAGTGCTGTGGTGGCAATTCATCCTTCTGGCAATTTCTCGTTGGCGTCATTTCCGATAGTCGTGGCATTGTAAGCACATGTACCGGGTGTTTTGTCTCAACTGCCTTTTTATACTGAGTATACTGCCACAACGCCTACACATTTCAAGGTCCTAGCTGTTGGGTATTGTGTTGCACATGTAACTTTCGTTTTCTTGTCTGTACACAAACCCGTGGGTTTGAAAATTCACTTTCCATTCCAGCAGCCATTAACTCTCTACCTCATGACAAACACAGGGAAAATACATACCCACACTTTTTTTGCTCACCCTCTCAGCAACAGTATTTATCATGGTGCGTTTTTAATGTGCTTCAGAATAGATCTGTCTAATAATTTTGCAAGCTTAATTCTGTTTATGCTATTTTGCTCCTTTCTCGAATTGTAGCTTCATTTTCTCACTTCCAGGTATTCGTAATCAGGCCACTCACAACCAATGGAGTAATATACACATATACAGTTTTAGATGTCCCATAGACTTTCATCAATTTAGAATGCTAAGTTATTTCAAAACAACACTGTATCATGAAATGAGACAGTTTAGATTGCTCCATTTTATTTTCAATTTCATCAGATATAAGAACTGTTTGCTGATTTGGAAGCATGTAATATTTATTTTAAAGTGCTTCTTTAAGGGCAATTCTTTATGAGGTGATTAGGCTTCTTTTAAGGGAATATGGGGGACCTGTGAGGTAGATGTTTTTTAAACGGGGCAGCATGGTTAATTGTGAGGTGCAGCTGGGCTATTGTAAGAAGTAAATTATTTTGTCATTTTACCATTATTTATTTAGCATAATATCATGTACGGTTAATATCAATTGCAAATAATTCAACGTTTGAGTCAGTAACTATATTCTTTCTCTTGACTTTCTGTATACATTTAACTGCCTTTCCTTTCTATCCCCCTTTTGTTGAGTACAATTGTTAAATAGTATAAAATGTAACTTGTACAAATCATGTGTGATGGAGATGAAATTGTTTGTCATGTTTGTAATTATATGCAAAGAATATATAGTTTAGAATGTGGTTATGTAGTCAATAGTTAAAGAAACTTTGCAATTCAGTTGTCTGCTCGAGGTTAATGTTTGTTCTGTACATAAGTCAATTTGTATGTATTGTATCATAGTTTGTTACTTGTAGCATCAAACTTTATATGGTCTCCTGTGAGGTCAAAGCTTGTAGAAAATTCTGAACTTTAAGTTTTGCAAACTCAGTTTCAGATGATGGTTACTACAAACATCTAAATGAAGGCTTTTGGTTTGTCTTCTAAATGAATTCCTATATATACCTATTTTTATTTAGTCTTTAAGTAAATACATTTGGGTCCAGTTTATCCTCATTACTAGGGAATTTAGCTACACCAAGAACCGAATCTGATATATTGGTACTGGTTCCCTAGTGATGTTGCCAATAAACTAGTCCTATCTAAAACTACTACGTTCTCAACTGTTGCTTTATTTTCTGAGATTGGTTTAGATTCTTTTGTCTTTGTATGTTCGTATACATTGACCTTTCTTGGTGGGTTTGTTTTGCTAAAATATCTGCACCCGAACAGTCCCCATGTATTTATATTTTTTATTTGTAAGATAGTTGAATATGATATTGCATATTGGTGTGTTTGAAAAAATATTCGGCACAGATTGACTATTTTTATTGTAGACATTAATATGGTGAATGCTAGTAGAATTACTTAATATTAACTTAGACTAGCGTATATACATAACTACTGCTTGTCAGAAGTCAAGTGATCATAGAAGAAGAAATTTGTTGGGAATATTTGATGCATTTACTGTTGTATCTAAAGCTTTTATTGACGAAACATACCACTGTTCTTGAAATATCTATGCCTTATTGTGTTGAGCTAGTTTTAATTTAGGATTTTTTATCTGCATGTACCAAAAGCAACACATTTATCGTCCAACTCTGGCTATTTTGCCATCTGTTTCTATCCAGTTCTGGACATTTCGTAAACTTTTAGATGTTACTGTCCAATTCTGGATATTTCGTCGTCAAATCACCTGTTGCTGTTTGGAAATTGTGGGCATTTTGCCAACTTTAAGCTAGCTGTTAAATTGTGGGCATTTTGCCAACTTTAAGCTAGCTGTTAAATTGTGGGCATTTTGCCAACTTTAAGTTCATCATCAAATAGCTTGTCCTGAGCAGAACTTTGCTACCCCAACAGTCCTTCGGAATTTCTCTCTCATAGGCCAGATGTCCTGCCTCTGCAACCGTCATGTTCAAACCATCAGTTTCATCCTGAATCCATCTTCTCCTTGGTCTTCCTCTTCTTCTCTTCGCGTATGCCTCCCTTCATGATGGTCTTCTCAGCCCTTCGTGTCTCTTTATATGTCCAAAATACCTCAATTTTCTCTTTCTTATTTATAGCATCAGCCAGTTTTCTTTGATTTTGAGCTCTTTCTGTATAAATCTGTTTTTTTTCTCTGTCCATGATATACTGAGGACTCTTCTGTAACACTTATATTCAAAAGCACATGTTTTTCCACTGCTTTATTAAATGTCCATGCTTCACACCATACGTTGCCACTGGGAATATGCATGCTCTTAGTATTCTAATCTTTGTTTTATCAGTTCCGTTTCCATACTGTTCTGAGTTTAATTTTTTGTAAAACCATGTTCTTTTAGTTTCCTTCATCCCATTTCCATCTGTTAGCAGATTTTCTACTTTCTCTCCATTGATAAAAATATAATTTGTCATGTTCGTTTTATCTGTTGTCATTGTTTTTGCCACATTGAGATATAGAATTTGTTTTTGCTTTTATCTTTCACTTCTAATAATTTCTCAATCCCTTTTTGCGATCGTAATTCAGGTATTTCTCTTCCGATTATAAAAGGATCATCTTGTTCTTTTCCGCATCTTCTGTAACATTCCTCATGATGTTTTCTGCATATATGGTAAACAGACAAGGCGACAGAATGCAGCCTTGTCCGACTCCTGCCCATGTCAAACCAGTCTGATGTATCATCACATGTTCTTACAGCCGTCATTTGATCACTATAATTTAGCTATAACTATAATCATAACTATAGTGATAGATATCACTATAGTCAACTTTAAGCTAGCTGTTAAATTGTGGGCATTTTGTCAAATTTAAGCTAGCTGTTAAATTGTGGGCATTTTGTCAAATTTAAGCTGTTAAATTGTGGGCATTTTGTCAAATTTAAGCTAGCTGTTCAAATTTTAGGCATTTCATAATGAACTTTCTCCTTTACTCATAAGCAATGAGAAATCTATGGATGGATGTTTGTAGTTTATGATATTCTTGGACACAAGCCATGTCACTGAACTCTTTCTTCACTAGCTGTCTATCGTATATATGGTTTTGTTCAGTGCTGCATGAGCAATACTTTTATCATTTTCCTTGCACATTTTATCTCTTTTGGCAATACTCAATTGACAATTCTGAATTCAAAGTTTTTAATTCATTGTCAATATTAGTTTTCATTTCCTTCGATAAACTTTTGTATCAAGATCCATGTTTGTAGTGATTCACTAACCTTCCATGATTCATACAATTTTACTTTAAACGATCAAAATTAAACCAGTCTTTAATCTATCCATCTTATACTTGTCAAGATTGTTTATTTAGTGCCAAGCATGTTTGCTGTTTGGTGTTAAAACTGTCTTGGTGTAGCAAGTTGTGCTAGTGTTAAAACTGTCATGATATAGCAAGTTGTGGCTAGTGTTTGAACTGTCTTGGTATATATAGCAAGTTGTGCTAGTGTTAAAACTGTCTTGGTGTAGCAAGTTGTGCTAGTGTTTGAACTGTCTTGGTATAGCAAGTTGTGCTAGTGTTAAAATATATTTGATGTAGCAAGTTGTGGCTAGTGTTAAAACAAGTCTTGATATAGCTAGTTGTGCTAGTGTTAAAACTGTTGATGTAGCAAGTTGTGGCAGGTGTTAAAATTACTTGATGTAGCAATTTGTGCTAGTGTTAAAACTGTTGATGAAGCAATTTGTGCTAGTGTTAAAAATACTTTATGTAGCAAGTTGTACTAGTGTTAAAACTCTCTGAATGTAACAAGTTGTGGCAAGTGTTAAAACTGTTGATATAGCAAGTTGTGCTAGTGCTTGAACTGTTGCAAATTGTGTTAATGTTGAAACTGTCTTAATGTAGCAACTTGGGGCTAGTGTTAAAATATATTTGATGTAGCAAGTTGGGGCTATTATTAAAACTGACTTGATGTAGCAAGTTGGGTTAGTGTTATAACTGTTGATGTAGCAAGTTATACTAGTGTTAAACCTTATATAGCAAGTTGTACTAGTGTTAAAACTGTTTATGTAGCAAGTTGTTAGTGTTAAAACTGTTTATGTAGCAAGTTGTGCTAGTGTTAAAACTGTTGATGTAGCAAGTTGTGCTAGTGTTTGGAATGTCTTGATATAGCAAGTTGTGCTAGTGTTTGGAATGTCTTGATATAGCAAGTTGTATTAGTGTTAAAACTGTCTTGATATAGCAAGTTGTGGTAGTGTTAAAACTGTCTTGATGTAGCAAGTTATGGTAGTGTTAAAACTGTCTTGATGTAGCAAGTTGTGCTAGTGTTAAAACTGTCTTGATGTAGCAAGTTGTGGTAGTGTTAAAACTGTCTTGATGTAGCAAGTTGTGCTAGTGTTAAAAAATACTTGATGTAGCAAGTTGTGCTACTGTTAAAACTCTCTGATGTAGCAAGTTGGGACTAGTGTTAAAACTGTCTGGATGTAGCAAGTTGTGGCTAGTGTTCAAAATACTTTATGTAGCAATATGTAGCAAGTTGTGACTAGTGTTAAAACTTATGTAGCAAGTTGTACTAGTATTAAAACTGTTGATGTAGCAAGTTGTGCTAGTGTTAAACTGTTTTGAAATAACAAGTTGTATTTGTGTTAAAACTGTCTTGAAATAACAAATTGTACTAGTGTTTGAACTGTCTTGATATAGCAAGTTGTATTAGTGTTCAAACTGACTTTATGTAGCAAGTTGTACTAGTCTTAAAATACTTTATGTAGCAAGTTGTACTAGTCTTAAAATACTTTATGTAGCAAGTTGGGGGTAGTGTTAAAATATACTTGATGTGCAAGTTGGGACTAGATATTAAAACTGTCTTGATGTAGCAAGTTGGGACTAGTGTTAAAACTGTCTTGATGTAGCAAGTTGGGACTAGTGTTAAAACTGTCTTGATTTAGCAAGTTGTGCTAGTATTAAAACTTGTCTTGATGTAGCAAGTTGTGCTAGTGTTTAAAAATACTTGATGTAAGTTGTGCTAGTGTTAAAACTCTGGATGTAGCACGTTGTGGCTAGTGATACAATACTTTATGTAACAAGTTGTGGCTAGTGTTAAGACTCTCTGGATGTAGCAAGTTGTGCTAGTGTTAAAACTCTCTGGATGTAACAAGTTGTTAGTGTTAAAACTGACTTATGTACCAAGTTGTGCTAGTGTTTTAACTGTTGATGTAGCAAGTTGTGCGTGTTAAAACTGATGTTGCAAGTTGTACTAGTGTTAAAACTGTTGATGTAGCAAGTTGTGCTAGTGTTATAACTGTTGATGTAGCAAGTTTTGGCTAGTGTTAAAACAGTCGTTATGTAGCAAGTTGTAGCTAGTGTTAAATAGACTTTATGTAGCAAGTTGTACTAGTGCTAAAATATACTTGATGTAGCAAGTTGTACTAATGTTAAAACTGTTGATGTTGCAAGTTGTACTAATGTTAAAACTGTTGATGTAGCAAGTTGTGGTCAGTGTTAAAACGTGTCTGGATGTAGCACGTTTTGGCTATTTTCAAATACTTTTATGTAGCTATATGTAGCAAGTTGTGGCTAGTGTTAAAACTTATGTAGCAAGTTGTGCTAGTGTTAAAACTGTTGATGTAGCAAGTTGTGCTAGTGTTAAAACTGTCTTGAAATAAGTTGTATTGTTTGAAATGTCTTGATATAGCAAGTTGTACTAGTGTTTGAACTGTCTTGATATAGCAAGTTGTATTAGTGTTAAAATAGACTTTATGTAGCAAGTTGTACTAGTGCTAAAATAGACTTTATGTAGCAAGTTGGGGCAAGTGTTTAAAAATACTTGATGTAGCAAGTTGTACTAGTGTTTAAACTGTTGATGTAGCAAGTTGTGCTAGTGTTAAAACTCTCTGTAGCAAGTTGTGCTCCCCATGAAGCCATTACCTTGTAGTGGGGGCGGGCTTGTGTACCTCAGGGACCCGGCTTGTGTACCTCAGGGACCCGGAGAGCTATGCCGGCAGGGTTCCCAAGCCGGGAAGGTCGAAGGAGAGGGCAGACTAAATGTGGTCTCCTGGTCCTCCAGGTTGGGGGTTGTGCGATGGGCTAACTACCCATCCATTTAAAAAAACAGTAGTTACAGAAACCAAAAACAAATTGTTCAAAACTAACTCGAGTCTCGGAAGGACTAGGGCTCCATGCAGGAGACAGATGACGCGCAGCAGCCAAACCCGCAAGGAAGCTGATGTGCTGACGACCCTTTTCGGCCGCAGACAACAAAGATAGAAGCACCCAGGTTGATTACACAGAAGTCCACCCATATAGGGATGTGGAATGTAAGGACACTGCTAGAGACAGGCAGATGTGCACAAGTGGTGAAGGAGATGCATCGGTACAAGCTTATGTTGCTGGGAATGTGTGAAACAAGGTGGAATGCTTTTTGGGAAACAAGACTTCAGACGGGAGAAACGCTGCTCCATTCGGCAAGAAAATGAAGATGATACTCAGGAAGCCAGGTGGCCTTGATGCTGACCAAGGAAGCAAGCAAAGTCTGATGGAATGGGAACCAGTGTCGGACCGCATTATTAGCGCAAGGTTCGTATCTAAGTTCGAAGACCTACTAATTGGTTATGCACCGACGAACGATGCAGAAGGTGGAAAAAGACCATTCTATGCACACCTACAGGCAACTGTGGAAAGTGCAAAGCACGACATGATTCTTTGGAGGATTTGAATGCCAAGGTGGGCAACGAAAACACTGGCAGGAAAGAGATGGATAAATGCCTTGGAAGCATGAACGAAAATGGTGAGATATTTGCAGACTTCTGTGCCTCCAGTGAGCTTGTCATTGGAACACTCTTTCCGATGAAGATGCCATAAAGCAACATGGATCTCCACAGACCATCGGACGGAAAACCAGATCGACCATGTGGCAATTCACCAACGATAAACATCACTACAAGATGTTGAGTGAAGAAGGAGCAGATAGGATCGACAGCCATCTGTAGCTGTAAAATTAAAAATGAAACTATCGCAAAAAAGCAACAAAGTCACGAATCAGTTTGATGTAAAAGAAACTCCAATCGCAGGCACAGGAAGTCTTCAGACTGCTCTAAAGAACCTTTCAGGCTACAGACAACAGAGAGGAAGGTACAGTGAAGTAGGTGAACCTTAAAGCAGGCACGTTGGAGCCTGTGAAATAAATACTTGGGAGACCATCATCAATCAGGAAACCCTGGATCACGGACGAAACATGGCAGAGGGTGGAGGAGAGGAAGAAGCTGAAACAATAAGTAAACCAGTCACGAACAAGACAGCAAAAACAGGCGGCAGCAACTAGATATAACGAGATGGCTAGAGAGGTAAAAAGACAGCTGAGAAACGACAAAAGAGCATTCATAAATGAGATAGCAGAAGAGGCAGAGACAGCAGCCAGCAAAGGTGACCTCAAGGCTCTCTATGAGACAATCAGATTGTTGAGTGGGAGGAAAAATAATCAGAGCAGGCCAGTGAGAGATAAGACTGGAAAACTTTTGACTAAAATTGAACAACTGGGGCGCTGGAAAGAGCATTTCCAAGAAGTGTTAAATAGACCTCCCCCACTAAACCCACTAGATTTAGGGCAAGGAGACCCGCTGGACATAAACGTAAGGGAGATCACAAAACAGGAAATCCGCAATGCCTTGAAAAACTTGAAAAGGGCAAGGCGGCAGGAGTTGATAATATCCCAGCGGAATCTCTGAGGAGGGAGGAGAAGAGATGGTAAACCAACTCACATATTGTTCAACTGGTGTGGGACAGGGAGGAGATACCAGCAGATTGGAAGAAAGGCCTCCTCGTGAAACTGCCAAAAAATGGCAATTTGTCAAATTGTGACAAGTGGAGAGGGATCATGCTGCTCTCCAATCCCAGCAAAGTCCTCACACTAGGGTTATTCTGGACAGGATGAAAGACGCTAGACCAGAGGCTTAGGGACGAACAGGCGGGATTCCGGAAGATAGATCTTGCAATGACCAGATAGCCACCTTAAGAATCATAGTGGAACAAACAATGGGTGCAGGCTCAGATCTACATTTGCTTTGTTGATTTTGAGAAGGCATTTGACAGCATAGATAGGAAATCAATGTGGGAGATCCTAAGAAACTATGGGGTGCCAGAGAAGACTGTCGACATCATCAGGCAGCTGTATGAGGGTTTGCCTGCCAGGTTATTCATGATGGAAGACTGTCAGAGGTTCCAGGCCACTACTGGTGTTGACAGGGATGCCTGCTGTCCCCCTCCTCTTCTTGGTGCTCTTGATTGGGTCACACGCACAGCCTACGCCAGGTCTGGAAAAGGCATACAGTGGACACTTATGTCAAAGCTAGAAGACCTGGATTTTGCGGACGATCTCGCCTTGCTTTCGCATAGACTACAAAGACATGCAGGAAAAAGTGGATGCTCTGGCACAAACGTCACGAGTCGCCTTAAAATCAGTCAAGAAGACTAAAGTAATGCGTAGCAACAACATACAGCAAGATCCAATACTGATTGAGGGAAAGGACATAGAAGATGTGGATGAATTTGTCTACCTTGGAAGTAAGATCAGCAGATCAGGAGGTACAGACGAGGACATTAATGCTAGGATTAGGAAGGCCCGACAGGCCTTTGCGATCCTGCACATGGTGTGGAAGTCCGCTGCCATCGCCACGAAAACAAAGCTCAGGATTTTCAGCTCAAATGTGAAGTCGGTGTTGCTGTATGGTTCGGAAACTTGGCGAGTCACTAGGGCAAATACAAATAAGATTCAGACCTTTGTCAACGGATGTTTGCGGCGGATTCTCAGATTGAGATGGTATGATAGAGTTACAAACACGGATCTGTCGATAAGAAAGGGCAGGAACCTGAGTGACACAGGTCAGAGAAGATGGCCATGGATAGCCATACCTTGCGGAAGACACAGTCAGTGTCACTAGACAGTGCTCAGTGGAACCCGCAGGAAAACAAGAGGACGCCTAAGCAGACTTGGAGACGAGGTCTTACTGAGGAGCTGAAGAGTGCTCAATTGACCTGGGAGACCATAAAAATAACAGCCAGAGACCGAGAAGAGTGCGAACAACTGTTGAGGCCCTATGCTCCAGGAGGAGCGGAGAGGATTGATGATTAATGATGAGCAAGTTGTGGTCAGTGTTAAAACTGTTGATGTAGCAAGTTGTGCTAGTGTTAAAACTGTCTTGAAATAAGTTGTATTGTTTGAACTGTCTTGATATAGCAAGTTGTATTAGTATTCAAACTGACTTTATGTAGCAAGTTGTACTAGTGTTAAAACAGACTTTATGTAGCAAGTTGTACTAGTGCTAAAATATATTTGATGTAGCAAGTTGGGGCAAGTGTTAAAACTGACTTTATGTAGCAAGTTGTGGCTAGTGTTAAAACTGTTGATGTAGCAAGTTGTACTAGTGTTAAATAGACTTTATGTAGCAAGTTGTACTAGTGCTAAAATGTATTTGATGTAGCAGGTTGGGATAGTGTTAAAACTGTCTTGATGTAGCAAGTTATGCTAGTGTTAAAACTGTCTTGATGTAGCAAGTTATGCTAGTGTTAAAACTGTCTTGATGTAGCAAGCTTTGCTAGTGTTAAAACTGTCTTGATGTAGCAAGCTTTGCTAGTGTTAAAACTGTCTTGATGTATCAAGTTGTGCTAGTGTTAAAAAATACTTGATGTAGCAAGTTGTGGCCAGTGTTAAAACTGTCTGGATGTAGCAAGTTGTGGCTAGTGTTAAAAACTTATGTAGCAATATGTAGCAAGTTTAGACTAGTGTTAAAACAGACTTTATGTAGCAAGTTGGGACTAGTGTTAAAACTGTCTTGATGCTGCAAGTTGGGACTAGTGTTAAAACTGTCTTGATGTAGCAAGTTAGGACGTGTTAAAACTGTCTTGATGTAGCAAGTTATGCTAGTGTTAAAACTGTCTTGATGTAGCAAGTTGGGACTAGTGTTAAAACTGTCTTGATGTAGCAAGTTAGGACGTGTTAAAACTGTCTTGATGTAGCAAGTTGTGGCCAGTGTTAAAACTGTCGATGTAGCAAGTTGTGGCTAGTGTTAAAACTGTCTTGATATAGCAAGTTGTGCTAGTGTTTGAAATGTCTTGATATAGCAAGTTATACTAGTGTTTGAACTGTCTTGATATAGCAGAGTTGTATTAGTGTTCAAACTGACTTTAGTGCAAGTTGTATTAGTGTTCAAACTGACTTTATGTAGCAAGTTGTGCTAGTGTTAAAACTGTTGATGTAGCAAGTTGTGCTAGTGTTAAAACTGTTGATGTACAAGTTGTGCTAGTGTTAAAACTGTCTTGAAATAACAAGTTGTGCTAGTGTTAAAACTGTCTTGAAATAACAAGTTGTATTGTTTGAAATGTCTTGATATAAAGTGTACTAGTGTTAAAACTGTCTTGATGTAGCAAGTTGTGGCTAGTGTTAAAACTGACTTTATGTAGCAAGTTGTGCTAGTGTTAAAACTTATGTAGCAAGTTGTGCTAGTGTTAAAACTTATGTAGCAAGTTGTGGATAGTGTTAAAACTTATGTAGCAAGTTGTGCTAGTGTTAAAACTGTTGATGTAGCAAGTTGTACTAGTGTTAAATAGACTTTATGTAGCAAGTTGTGCTAGTGTTAAAACTGTCTTAATGTAGCAAGTTGTGGTAGTGTTAAAACTGTCTTGATGTTAGAAGTTTTGCTAGTGTTTAAAAATACTTGTAGTAAGTTGTACTAGTGTTAAAATTGTTGTAGCAAGTTGTGCTAGTGTTAAAACTGTCTTGAAATAACAAGTTGTATTAGTGTTAGCAAGTTGTACTAGTGTTTGAACTGACTTTATGTAGCAAGTTGTACTAGTGTTAAAACAGACTTTATGTAGCAAGTTGTACTAGTGTTAAAACAGACTTGTGTAGCAAGTTGTGCTAGTGTTAAAACTCTCTGAAAGCAAGTTGTGGTCAGTGTTAAAACTGTCTGGATGTTGCACGTTGTGCTAGTGTTAAAGCTGTCTTGAAATAACAAGTTGTATTAGTGTTAAAACTGTCTTGATGTAGCAAGTTGTGCTAGTGTTTGAACTGTCTTGATATAGCAAGTTGTATTAGTGTTAAAACAGTCTTTATGTAGCAAGTTGTGCTAGTGTTAAAACTCTCTGTAGCAAGTTGTGGTCAGTGTTAAAACTGTCTGGATGTAGCACGTTTTGGCTATATTTCAAAATACTTTATGTAGCAAGTTGTGGCTAGTGTTAAAACTTATGTAGCACGTTCTACTAGTGTTCGACTTTATGTAGCAAGTTGTACTAGTGTTCAAATAGACTTTATGTAGCAAGTTGTATTAGTGTTCAAACTGACTTTATGTAGCAAGTTGTACTAGTGTTAAAACAGACTTATGTAGCAAGTTGTACTAGTGTTAAAACAGTCTTTATGTAGCAAGTTGTAGCTAGTGTTAAAACAGTCTTTATGTAGCAAGTTGTGCTAGTGTTAAAACTCTCTGTAGCAAGTTGTGGTCAGTGTTAAAACTGGCACGTTTGGCTATATTTCAAAATACTTTATGTAGCAAGTTGTGACTAGTGTTAAAACTTATGTAGCAAGTTGTACTAGTGTTACAACTGTCTTGAAATAAGTTGTACTAGTGTTAAAACTGTCTTGAAATAAGTTGTATTAGTGTTAAAACTGTCTTGAAATAACAAGTTGTATTAGTGTTTGAAATGTCTTGATATAGCAGGTTGTACTAGTGTTTGAACTGTCTTATTGCTTGTAAGTTGGGGCTAGTGTTAAAAAATACTTGATGTAGCGATGTAGCAAGTTGTGGCTGGTGTTAAAAAATACTTGATGTAGCAAGTTGTGGCTGGTGTTAAAAAATACTTGATGTAGCGAGTTGTGCTAGTGTTAAAACTGTCTTGATGTAGAAAAAATACTTGATGTAGCGAGTTGTGCTAGTGTTAAAACTGTCTTGATGTAGCAAGTTGGGGCTAGTGTTAAAATATACTTGATGTAGCAAATTGTGCTAGTGTTAAAACTGTTGATGTAGCAAGTTGTACTAGTGTTAAAACTTGATGTAGCAAGTTGTGCTAGTGTTAAAACTGTTGATGTAGCAAGTTGTGCTAGTGTTAAAACTGTCTTGAAATAACAAGTTGTATTGTTTGAAATGTCTTAATATAGCAAGTTGTACTAGTATTTGAACTGTCTTGATATAGCAAGTTGTATTAGTATTCAAACTGACTTTATGTAGCACGTTCTACTAGTGTTAAATAGACTTTATGTAGCAAGTTGTACTAGTGCTAAAATGTATTTGATGTAGCAAGTTGTGATAGTGTTAAAACTGTCTTGATGCTAGCAAGTTATGCTAGTGTTAAAACTGTCTTGATGTAGAAAGGGTTATGCTAGTGTTCAAAATACTTTATGTAGCAATATGTAGCAAGTTGTGACTAGTGTTAAAACTTATGTAGCAAGTTGTACTAGTGTTACAACTGTATTGAAATAAGTTGTACTAGTGTTAAAACTGTCTTGAAATAAGTTGTATTAGTGTTAAAACTGTCTTGAAATAACAAGTTGTATTAGTGTTTGAAATGTCTTGATATAGCAAGTTGTACTAATGTTTGAACTGACTTTATGTAGCAAGTTGTACTAGTGCTAAAACTGTTGATGTAGCATGTTGTACTAGTGTTAAAACTGTCTTGAAATAACAAGTTGTACTAGTGTTAAAACTGTCTTGATGTAGCAAGTTGGGGCTAGTGTTAAAATATACTTGATGTAGCAAATTGTGCTAGTGTTAAAACTCTGGATGTAGCAAGTTGTACTATAGTCTGTCCATTAATTCGTGAGCACGTTTGAAATTGATTTTCTCGATAACTACCTGCTGGATCTCAGTGATTTTTGCAAGCAGCCTTAGAATATCCATGACGCTAGAAATATTTTTTTTCCAAGAAAATTTGATTTAGTTTGAAATATTTCTTCTTCAGGTTATATTAAAATCAACCTCACCGGATTGTACACAATAGAACAGATCTACGGTACACAGACGCGATTGTTCTAAAAATACATTATGGTAACATCGAAATATCTGAGTAAACAATTTCACGGGAATTCCCGTGCACCTAACTTGATCGACTTTGAAAGCGGAAAGCATATGACGTTATAATTGGGATACCGTTGTATAGTCATAGGTGTATCTCGCCATTTGTATAAACTATTGTATCATATTTGTTGGCTTATCAAAACTGACATTGACATCACATTCATAATGAATCTGAAGTGCACATTTATAACAATGCAGAAGGTTACAGTTTTACTATACCAACACTTCCGTAGGGAATCTAAGAGGTCATCTATATTGCGATATTCATAACCCTGAGAAACGAACGCAACTGGCGCTTGGTCTGAATAGAGAATCCTTTTCCCGATGGATTAAACAGGACACAAAGTGCACTAATGTCAAGCAAGGAAGGAAAAGAACAATTGACGACTTTGACATAGATGTCATAAGACAGGGAGCTCTTGAAAATGTTTGCGACAAATCAACTTGTTACTCTCAGGAAACTGAAATTAAAACTGCAATCAGATTGCAGCATAGACATTTCTAAAAGTACTCTATGGAAAATTGTAAGAGCCGCCAGCTTCACCTTCAGAAAAACTATAGGCGGCGGAATATTATTTGTGAAAAGCCACATTTAATTGCTGCCCGAAGTAAATACCTGAGGCAGATCCGTGACGCAAGGAGGCAAGGCTATGATATTGTATATTTGGAAGAATCCTGGGTCAATGCTCACCACACCAATGCTAAAGAATGGCAATCAGTAGACGGTGAACAGAAAGAAAAATACCAAGCAGCAAAGGCCAGCGTATTATACTAACACATGCAGGAAGCAGTGAAGGAGGTCTTGTCCATGACGCTGGACTTATTTTCCAATCAAAAGTACCGACGGTAGGGACTACCACACAGAAATGAATGGACATACTTTCAGGCACTGGATGGAGAAAGATCTACTTCCAATTCTAAACAGACCATCATGCTTGGTAATGGATATGCATCCTATCACAACGCAGTATCAGCGGAAGACAAAGTACCAACTGCATCAAATACAAAAGATCAAATTAGGACTTGGCTTGCTAAGGAAAATGTCAGCTTCGATGATACATATTTGAAACCCGAGTTGTTGCACCTGGTGAGGATGACAAATAAGACAAGGTGTTTCATATTGACAAAATCATTGCGGAATACGGCCACACGTCTTTGCGACTACCTCCATATCATGCTCACCTCAATCCGATAGAGCTTGTCTGGGCTAAAGTAAAGGGCAAGTTGCCGAACAGAACAGGACGTTTAAAATGTGATGTTGAAGTTCTGACACGTGATTCCCTCTCAATGATAGACATGCAGTTCTGGAAGAAGTGTGTTGAACATGTGCTCCGAGAGGAAGACGAGTACTGGCACCGAGATGGATTACAATTTGTCCAGCCAGTAACAATTATCAACCTCATGGAATCGTCAGATTCGGGATGATACAAATCATAATTTGATTACAGACTGAGAAATAGCAACGTATACATTTCCATATCCAAATGCGTCTACCATCATACAATTTGTGGTGAAGTTAAGACACCCTGGGGTCTAATGGTGACCGAAGGGGAAGACTAACTGTTGCATATTGTATCCAAGTTCACGATTGCACATAAAGGCAACACCTTAATTACTTGACCTATCAAGTTAATATGGAGATACACCTATGAATAGAATTGACATGGACAAATTCTAGGGATTACTGTAAAATCTAAAATTTGAGCCCCCGTATTTGCAATTGTCATAAAAGATCAAAGGAATTCGCCGATGTGCAAAATCCGTAGCATCTATGGACTACTGGTTAGCTTTATTTTAGCGTCATGGATATTCTAAGGCTGCATGCAAAAATCACTGAGATCCAACAGGTAGTTTTCGAGAAAATCAATTTCAAACGTGCTCACGAATTAATGGACAGACTATAGTGTTTGAACTGTCTTGATATAGCAAGTTGAATTAGTGTTTGAACTGTCTTGATATAGCAAGTTGTATTAGTGTTTGAACTGTCTTGATATAGCAAGTTGTACTAGTGTTTGAACTGTCTTGATATAGCAAGTTGGGGCTAGTGTTAAAATTCTCTGGATGTAGCAAGTTGTATTAGTGTTTGAAATGTCTTGATATAGCAAGTTGTACTAGTGTTAAAACAGACTTTATGTAGCAAGTTGTACTAGTGTTAAAATATACGTGATGTAGCAAGTTGGGGCTAGTGTTAAAACTGTCTTGATGTAGCACGTTTTGGCTAGTGATAAAATACTTTATGTAGCAAGTTGTGGCTAGTGTTAAAACATTCTGGATGTAGCAAGTTGTGCTAGTGTTTGAACTGTCCTGAAATAACAAGTTGTACTAGTTTTAAAACTGTCTTGATGTAGCAAGTTGGGGCTAGTGTTAAAAAATACTTGATGTAGCGATGTAGCAAGTTGTGGCTGGTGTTAAAAAATACTTGATGTAGCGAGTTGTGCTAGTGTTAAAACTGTCTTGATGTAGCAAGTTGTGGCTAGTGTTAAAACTGTCTTGATGTAGCAAGTTGTGGCCAGTGTTCAAAATACTTTATGTATCAATATGTAGCAAGTTGTGACTAGTGTTAAAACTTATGTAGCAAGTTGTTCTAGTGTTACAACTGTCTTGAAATAAGTTGTACTAGTGTTACAACTGTCTTGAAATAAGTTGTACTAGTGTTAAAACTGTCTTGAAATAAGTTGTATTAGTGTTAAAACTGTCTGGAAATAACAAGTTGTATTAGTGTTTGAAATGTCTTTATAGCAAGTTGTACTAGTGTTTGAACTGACTTTATGTAGCAAGTTGTACTAGTGTTCAAATAGACTTTATGTAGCAAGTTGTACTAGTGCTAAAACTGTTGATGTAGCATGTTGTACTAGTGTTAAAACTGTCTTGAAATAACAAGTTGTACTAGTGTTAAAACTGTCTTGATGTAGCAAGTTGGGGCTAGTGTTAAAATATACTTGATGTAGCAAATTGTGCTAGTGTTAAAACTCTGGATGTAGCAAGTTGTACTAGTGTTTGAACTGTCTTGATATAGCAAGTTGAATTAGTGTTTGAACTGTCTTGATATAGCAAGTTGTATTAGTGTTTGAACTGTCTTGATATAGCAAGTTGTACTAGTGTTTGAACTGTCTTGATGTAGCAAGTTGTGCTAGTGTTAAAACTGTCTTGATGTAGCAAGTTGTATTAGTGTTAAAACTGTCTTGATGTAGCAAGTTGCATTGTTAAAACATACTTGATGTAGCAAGTTGAGGCTATTGTTAAAACTGTCTTGATTAGCAAGTTGGGGCTAGTGTTAAAACTGTCTTGATGTAGCACGTTTTGGCTAGTGATAAAATACTTTATGTAGCAAGTTGGGGCTAGTGTTAAAACATTCTGGATGTAGCAAGTTGTGCTAGTGTTAAAACTCTCTGGATGTAGCAAGTTGTTAGTGTTAAAACTGACTTTATGTACCAAGTTGTGCTAGTGTTATAACAAGATGTAGCAAGTTGTACTAGTGTTAAAACTGATGTAGCAAGTTGTACTAGTACTAAAATATACGTGATGTAGCAAGTTTGGGGTAGTGTTAAAATATACTTGATGTAGCAAGTTGGGGCTAGTGTTAAAATATACTTGATGTAGCAAATTGTGGCTATTGTTAAAACAGTCTTGATGTAGCTAGTTATGCTAGTGTTAAAACTGTCTTGATGTAGCAAGTTGTGCTAGTGTTAAAAATACTTGTAGTAAGTTGTACTAGTGTTAAAATTGTTGTAGCAAGTTGTGCTAGTGTTAAAACTGTCTTGAAATAACAAGTTGTATTAGTGTTAGCAAGTTGTACTAGTGTTTGAACTGACTTTATGTAGCAAGTTGTACTAGTGTTAAAACAGACTTTATGTAGCAAGTTGTACTAGTGTTAAAACAGACTTTGTGTAGCAAGTTGTGCTAGTGTTAAAACTCTCTGTAGCAAGTTGTGGTCAGTGTTAAAACTGTCTGGATGTTGCACGTTGTGCTAGTGTTAAAGCTGTCTTGAAATAACAAGTTGTATTAGTGTTAAAACTGTCTTGATGTAGCAAGTTGTGCTAGTGTTTGAACTGTCTTGATATAGCAAGTTGTATTAGTGTTCAAACTGACTTTATGTAGCAAGTTGTATTAGTGTTCAAACTGACTTTATGTAGCAAGTTGTACTAGTGTTAAAACAGACTTATGTAGCAAGTTGTACTAGTGTTAAAACAGTCTTTATGTAGCAAGTTGTAGCTAGTGTTAAAACAGTCTTTATGTAGCAAGTTGTGCTAGTGTTAAAACTCTCTGTAGCAAGTTGTGCAGTGTTAAAACTGTAGCACGTTTGCATATTTAAAATACTTTATGTAGCAAGTTGTGACTAGTGTTAAAACTTATGTAGCAAGTTGTACTAGTGTTACAACTGTCTTGAAATAAGTTGTACTAGTGTTAAAACTGTCTTGAAATAAGTTGTATTAGTGTTAAAACTGTCTTGAAATAACAAGTTGTATTAGTGTTTGAAATGTCTTGATATAGCAGGTTGTACTAGTGTTTGAACTGTCTTATTGTAGCAAGTTGGGGCTAGTGTTAAAAAATACTTGATGTAGCGATGTAGCAAGTTGTGGCTGGTGTTAAAAAATACTTGATGTAGCAAGTTGTGGCTGGTGTTAAAAAATACTTGATGTAGCGAGTTGTGCTAGTGTTAAAACTGTCTTGATGTAGAAAAAATACTTGATGTAGCGAGTTGTGCTAGTGTTAAAACTGTCTTGATGTAGCAAGTTGGGGCTAGTGTTAAAATATACTTGATGTAGCAAATTGTGCTAGTGTTAAAACTGTTGATGTAGCAAGTTGTACTAGTGTTAAAACTTGATGTAGCAAGTTGTGCTAGTTTAAAACTGTTGATGTAGCAAGTTGTGCTAGTGTTAAACTGTTTTGAAATAACAAGTTGTATTGTTTGAAATGTCTTAATATAGCAAGTTGTACTAGTATTTGAACTGTCTTGATATAGCAAGTTGTATTAGTATTCAAACTGACTTTATGTAGCACGTTCTACTAGTGTTAAATAGACTTTATGTAGCAAGTTGTACTAGTGCTAAAATGTATTTGATGTAGCAAGTTGTGATAGTGTTAAAACTGTCTTGATGTAGCAAGTTATGCTAGTGTTAAACTGTCTTGATGAAAGTTATGCTAGTGTTAAAACTGTCTTGATGTAGCAAGTTATGCTAGTGTTCAAAATACTTTATGTAGCAATATGTAGCAAGTTGTGACTAGTTTTAAAAACTTATGTAGCAAGTTGTACTAGTGTTACAACTGTATTGAAATAAGTTGTACTAGTGTTAAAACTGTCTTGAAATAAGTTGTATTAGTGTTAAAACTGTCTTGAAATAACAAGTTGTATTAGTGTTTGAAATGTCTTGATATAGCAAGTTGTACTAGTGTTTGAACTGACTTTATGTAGCAAGTTGTACTAGTGCTAAAACTGTTGATGTAGCATGTTGTACTAGTGTTAAAACTGTCTTGAAATAACAAGTTGTACGAGTGTTAAAACTGTCTTGATGTAGCAAGTTGGGGCTAGTGTTAAAATATACTTGATGTAGCAAATTGTGCTAGTGTTAAAACTCTGGATGTAGCAAGTTGTACTATAGTCTGTCCATTAATTCGTGAGCACGTTTGAAATTGATTTTCTGATAACTACCTGCTGGATCTCAGTGATTTTTGCAAGCAGCCTTAGAATATCCATGACGCTAGAGAAATATTTTTTCCAAGAAAATTTGATTTAGTTTGAAATATTTCTTCTTCAGGTTATATTAAAATCAACCTCACCGGATTGTACACAATAGTAACAGATCTACGGTACACAGACGCGTTCTAAAAATACATTATGGTAACATCGAAATATCGTGAGTAAACAATTTCACGGGAATTCCCGTTCACCTAACCCAGTCGACTTTGAAAGCGGAAAGCATATGACGTTATAATTGGGATACCGTTGTATAGTCATAGGTGTATCTCGCCATTTGTATGAAGCTATTGTATCATATTTGTTGGCTTATCAAAACTGACATTGACATCACATTCATAATGAATCTGAAGGCATTTATAACAATGCAGAAGGTTCAGTTTTACTATACCAACACTTCCGTAGGGAATCTCAAAACTTTTGAATCTATTTCTATTTTTTTTTTCCATTATTCCCCCCCATCGATTTCCCACCCCTTTCATGCCTAAAACTAACTCATGTCTAGCACTACAAATAAAAAAAGTATACTCAATTACTATATTATATTGCACCTGGTGAAGATGATAAGTTTATAATTTCTCTTATTTCTACAATTCTGTCTCTTTGGATCTACTTGCAAGCATCATCAGACCTAAATATGTTGTTTCTTAGTGGAATTCTATCACACCTAAGCTTAAACTGCATAACTGAATACGTTCACCTGCCTCCAGGTAAAAACTTCCACCTGTCGATATTTTAAAAAAAACAGGAGCTTCAATCAACTGATACATGAGAGGATTGTGATGTCAGGACAAACATGAATGTTATAAGAGCTTCAATCATACGATACATGAGAGGATTGTGATGTCAGGACAAACATGAATGTTATAAGAGCTTCAATCATACGATACATGAGAGGATTGTGATGTCAGGACAAACATGAATGTTATAAGAGCTTCAATCATACGATACATGAGAGGATTGTGATGTCAGGACAAACATGAATGTTATAAGAGCTTCAATCATACGATACATGTGAGGATTGTGATGTCAGGACAAACATGAATGTCATTGTCAGAATTGTGTATGTCTTATTCGTTGCACTTCTTCCGGTTTATTTTATGTGTCAGAACAATTTAAAGTTGCTAGGTACCGTGCATACAATAGAAAGAGATCAGGTACTAGAGCTAAGGGAAGACCAAGAAAAAGATGGATAGACAATATCAAGACCACACTACATAAATACGTATATAACACAACATGGGCGACTCATCTGGCCCTAGAACGCAAATTAAAGCTCCCATTCCTCCACTTAACGCAAGTGGACAGACAACTACATCTTCCACCTGGGAATAGACAATAGACAATAGACAATAGGTACCGTGGCCTCCGAAAACATAATGCCGGCGAGCTCAGGTAAACATTATTGGAAATAATACCACAATCCGCAATAATGTACGATATAAAGTGGTGCCAGGGACAGTGAGCTGACACTGACCAAGTCCCTACACCACCTCCACAGAGTGGCCCTGTTAAAATACTAATGCCTGGCTAGGCGTGTAGGGATCGAAGGAGAGCTACTCTGGTATAAGTAGAATGGTAGGTGCATACATATCTGATTTGAGATTTGATCCCACTACAGACGATGAGAATCTCAGAACATGCACCTACACGTCTCTCCTGTCCGATAGTCAAAGAAGGCAGACTATTCAAAGTGACACCCGAGTGGTTACCGGGGCACGAACTCAGGGTAAAGAATAGAACCACTACTACCTACCACTTGCTGTTTACAGCGAAAGTGGAGGTTTGACGTGAGTTTAGCTACCCCACACTGTAAAACATTTAGCTTTACAACAACAGCCAATCGCATGAGAGTTTGCAAGGCGTTGTTTCTGGACTCCAAGAAGGTGAAAGGGTAAAGAAGAAGAAGAAGAAGAAGACCACAACCGTTGCGTGATCTAGCATTCCAGTATTGTTAGAGAAAGATCAATTCATTTAAACAATAACATAACAGTTGCGTGATCTAGCATTCCAGTATTGTTAGAGAAAGATCAATTCATTTAAACAATAACATAACATGATCAAACAAGGTTACATTATGTTACAAATTAAGTTTAACAATAAGAAATATCAGTATTATAACATTTGTTATCAATAAATAACCATGGACGCGTAGAATTGTATAAAATTGCAGAAAACCTTACAGTGTTCTATCAAACACTAAAACCAACCCCATTAAACAGGAAGTTTGGATTTCCCGTCTGAGCTAGTCGGCCTTATGTTACCGGAGGTCAAGCTAGATACCTAGTACTTTGGTTTAAGTATTTCAATTTGAAATAATGAATAATATGATCTAGCTTCGAGCACTTACTTATTTTACGACAGTGTTTATAATCCAACATGGTCGCTATTTCCATGGCAACCCGACAAGTAAAAAATGTAAACGGTTTATAATATTTCATCTCAGTCCACCCTGGTACTACCTGATAAATAGTATGTCAGACGCACCCTGGTACTACCGATAAATAATATAGCAGACCACCTGATACTACCTGACAAATAGTATGTCAGACGCACCCTGGTACTACCTGATAAATAGTATGTCAGAAGTGAAACCAGATTATCGTGGGCTTATTCAGCACAACGAAACGGTAGCATACTTCGTGAGGACTACGCGCTTTCGAGACAACAACATCGATGATGACTATGGAGACCATTGCTGCCTCCAGGGATCTCTCATGGGAGCCTGAGCAACAAGTAGCCCATCCGATTATCATATCATACTCGATGAATATGCTTGGAATGATTGAATCTGGAAGTCTGCGCGTGGGATGGGTGGACAACATTCGGAGATCACATCTCAAGAAAATGACTTTGCTGTATACACCTGGACATGTTGGAGTGCAGGATAACGAGCGTGCTGACTTTCTGGCAAAACAATGCACTGACTCAAGCGGGCAGAAGTATGGACAGAGCTGATATCATCAATGCGGCACGCTTTCATTTATGTGATATGGGTGAGTCTCGGACATTGGAACGGGAATGGCTGCTGCATCGGAGAACGGAGCAGGCATAGAACGCCCAATGTGCCACGACATCGATCGCATACATAACATAACATAACATAGATACTCATTTGAAAGAAGATTAAGGAAGTTAGCAACCGTTTGCCATAATAATAATAATTCCTCTCTTCGTTATCGTTACATAGGGCCTGCAAGTAATGTCTCCATACCGCTCTTTTCATGCCAACTAGCTCAATCTCTTCCATGGAACTGAGACCGATATTTATTGCCTCTCTCAGCAAAGTTCGTTTCAGGGTCTCCTTAGGTCATCCTCTCTTTCTTGAACCATTTGCATCCCACTTCAATGCCTGCTCTGATATTCTTTGATTATTTCTTCTCAAGGTGTGTCAACATATCTCCATCTTCTCTTTCTTATAACAGTTGTCACTAGTGGTTGACCAGACATGTCTCTGATTTCATCACTCTGAATTCGTTCCATTTTATATTCATTATTTTTGCAGACATCTATTTTCAAATGCATTCAACTTGCTTTCTATATCTTTAGTCATTTTCCAACTCTCGCTGGCATATGTTAGGATTGATACAACATTTGAATTGAAAATTCGTAATTTAGTTTTAATACTATATAACTTGCAGCTCCATATTTTATTTACCACTTGTCATGTCTCCCCTATCTTTGACTACGAGTCTCATCCTCTCGCAGTAAAATATGTAATTATGACAGTTATCAGAAGACTATCATCATAGCACTCCGACATGTCCATAAGTGCTCCGATTCCCGCCTCGATAAATCCAACAGTGTCCAGCGGTCCAACACGCCGGTTCAATGTTGATTAATAAATTTCTTTCATTTTTGGTATTCTTTTCGGATTAAATATCGAATCCATCTCTCCCTCTGATGGGGAAGTTCACAACACAAACGTCTCTGTTCGGAAGACTCTCTCAATGCGAAAAAATTCATTTCGGTCCATTGCGCCCCCCTGATATTAGTGTCAGCAATCTTAAACAAGTTCATTACTGATGGGTGACGTGCTGGTACAAAAGGGATCACATAAATCCCTTTCCTTTTTTCCCCCCTGGGCAAAATAAGTCAGGAGAAAGAAGGCTAAAGATTGCTGGCTGTCTAGTATCGGGGGGTTTGGGGATAAAATGTTCTTTCCTCTAGTCTTTAAAACAGAAGTTCAGGGTGTAAATCACGCAAACCCGACAAAATATGTGTCGATTTGGTCGGCTCAAAAGAACATATACGAAATATGCAAATCTTATTAATAAACATGGGTTTTTTTTTAGGCCGATGGACGTTTTTTTTTATTCGGGTTTGGGGCCCCCTATGGTGCCCCGGGCAATGATGATAACCCCTTTTTTCCCCTTCTTCTTTTCCCATATTTCCTTTGAATTTAGGGGGGGGGGTTTTTTGATTTCTTCTTCTGTTCTCTACCTCCCCATTTCCCGTCAGTGATCTTGTGGGGCTTGTTTTGGGACTTTGTAAGCTGTTTTCATTATCTTTGCTGTTCTTGATGATCCTCCATCTTTTGCTGATCTACCTCTCTCTTCTTTTTATTTTTTCTGTGTGGCTCTCTGTGGTAGTCGTCCAGAATGTTTTTGTCAGGTGTCAAACAATTTATTTTGTTTTTATGAATTGCACGACTGGTTTCACATCAGTCTTCTTCATTCTTCATTTCTTTATTTTTTGTTTCTTTCGTTCATCCCTGTCAGTTCAGGCGGAAAGTTATGCCCATATTGGTTTTGCTGGTTTTTGGTAAAAGGGCCTCCCTTTTACCTGTGCCTTACCATGCTGGCCCCC
Organism: Arion vulgaris; assembly: GCA_020796225.1. Classification (NCBI taxonomy): domain Eukaryota; kingdom Metazoa; phylum Mollusca; class Gastropoda; order Stylommatophora; family Arionidae; genus Arion; species Arion vulgaris. Next base: position 39,711,287 of record CM036770.1, read on the forward strand.
CTCTTCGGGGTATCTTCATTTCACTTTTGTCTTTTTGCACACCTGCAGCTTTTTAAAAACCTCATCTCTGTTTACGATTTTCCGCTCATTGCTCTTTTTTCCTTTTTGACACTGGTAACATGGTTTGACCAGACTTTTTCCAGCTCGGCTCTTCAAAGCACCTCTTCTCTTCGTTTGATTTTCCCCTCATTAGCTCTGTTTGGTCATTTTTGATACTGGTAACATGTGTTGGGACTTATTGTCACACCTGCATTTCCAAAAAACCTCTTCTCTTCGTTACTTTTTCCGCTCATCAGCTGCTTTATTGGCCATGTTTGACACTGTCATTTTTAAAGACTTTTTTCCCCCTGCATCTTCAAAAAACCTCTTCTCTGTCGTTACTTTTTCCTTCAGCTCTTTTATTGGCCATGTTTGCATTAACATGTGTTAGTTTTTTTACCGGGCCTCTTCAAAGACCCTCTTCTCTGTCGTTCGATTTTCCGCTCATTAGCTGCTGTTTTGGCCATGTTTGACACTGGTAACATAGTTTGCCCCGACATTGTCAACCTGGCTCTTCTAAAAACCTTTCTCTTGTTACGTTTTTCCCCGCTCATCAGCCTGTTTGGCCATTTTGACACTGGAACATAGTGTTAAGCTTATTTCCCTGCGCTTTTTAAAAACCTTCTCTTTTACGTTTTTCCCGCTCATCAGCTGCTTTTTGGATGTTTGAAAAGGGAACATGGTGTTGACCGACTTTTGTCCCCTGCGCTCTTCTAAACCCTCTTCTCTGTCTTTCATTTTTTCCGCTCATCGCTGCTTTTGGTGTTTGACACTGGTAACATAGTGTTAAGACTTATTGTCCCCCCAAAAAATTTCTAAGACACCCTCATCTCTGTCGTTACATTTTCCTTTCAGCTTTTGTTTGGTGTTTGAACTGGTAACATATTTTGAAAGACTTTTGCACCCCTACTCTTTTAAGAAACCTCTTCTCTGTCTTACGTTTTCCCCGCTCATCAGCTGCTGTTTGGTTGTTTGACACTGGAACATAGTGTTGACCAGACTTATTGTCACCCCTGCAGCTCTTCTAAGACACCTCATCTCTGTCGTTACGTTTTCCGCTCATTAGCTGTTTTTTGGCCATGTTTGACACTGGTAAAATTTTGCCCAGACTTATTTCACACCTCAACTCTTCTAAGACACCTCATCTCTGTCTTGTTTCCGCTCTTTCTTTATTAATTTTTGACCTGGTAACATATGTTGACCAGACTTATTGTACCTGGCTCTTCTAAACCCTCTTCTCTGTCGTTATGATTTTCCCTTTAGCTGCTGTTATTGGTCATTTTGATACTGGTAACATATGTTAGTTATTGTCACACCTGCGCTCTTCTAGAAACCTCTTCTCTGTCGTTACATTTTCCGCTCATCAGCTGTTTTTGGCCATGTTTGACACGGAAAATAGTTTGACCAGTTTTTTGTCACACCTGCAGCTTTTTAAAAACCTCTTCTCTGTCTTACGTTTTTCCCTCATCAGCTGCTGTTTGGCCATGTTTGCCTGGTAACATAGTGTTAGGCGCACCCTGCGGGCTCTTCAAAGACACCTCATCTCTGTGTTACGTTTTTCCGCTCATCAGCTCTGTTTTGGTTTGAACGGGAAAATAGTGTTACCAACTTATTCAAAAAGCTCTTCGCCCCTCATCTTTCTTACGTTTTCCCCTCATTAGCTGCTGTTTTGGCCTTTTTTGACACTGGTAACATGTGTTGACCAGACTTATTGTCACACCTGCGCTCTTCTGACATCTTTCTTTTTCGTTACGTTTTTTCCGCTCATCGCTGCTGTTTGGCCCATGTTTGCCTGTAAAAAGTTTTGACCAGACTTTTTACCCTAGCTCTTCTAAACCCTCATCTCTGTCAACGATTTTCCGCTCATCACTTGTTTTGGGTTTTTTGACTGGTAACATAGTGTTGCCCAGACATTGTCACCCTGCAGCTCTTCTAAGAACCTCATCTCTGTCTTGATTTTCCCTCATCAGCTGTGTTATTTATTTTACTGGAACATGTGTTGCCCGACTTATTGTCACCTGCGCTCTTCTGCACCTCTTCTCTGTCGTTAATTTTCCCCTCATTGCTCTGTTATTGGCCATGTTTACCACGGAAAATAGTGTTAAGATTTTTTGTCCACCTGAAAATTTTCCCCAAAAACCTCTTCTCTGTCTTGTTTTCCGCTCATCGCTGCTGTTATTGGCCCATGTTTGACACTGGTAACAAAATTTGACCAGACTTTTTACACCTGCGCTCTTCTAAAAACCTCTTCTCTGTCGTTACAATTTTCCGCTCATCAGCTGCTTTTTGGCCATGTTTGACACGGTAACATAGTGTTGCCCAGACTTATTGTCACACCTGCACCTTTTCAAAAACCTCTTTTTGTCGTTACGATTTTCCGCTCATCAGCTGCTGTTATTGGCCATTTTTGAACTGGTAACATAGTTTGACCAGACTTATTGTCACCCTGCAGCTCTTCAAGAAACCTCTTCTCTGTCGTTACAATTTTCCCTCATAAACTGCTGTTATTGGCCATTTTGACACGGGTTAGTGTTATTAAATTATTGTCCCCTAGGCTCTTCAAAAAACCTTTTCTCTGTCGTTACGTTTTTCCCGCTCATCGCTGCTTTTATTGGCCATTTTGCCTGGAAACATATGTTGACCAGACTTATTTCCCCCTCAGCTCTTCTAAGACCCTTCTCTGTCGTTACATTTTTCGCTCATTAGCTGCTGTTAGGCCTTTTGCCTGGAACATAGTGTTGGCCAGACTTATTGCCCCACACCTGCAGCTTTTCTTAGAAACCTCTTCTCTGTCGTTACGATTTTCCCTCATCAGCTGCTGTTTTGGCCCATGTTTGACACTGGCCCGGGTTTTAAGACTTTTAACCCCTGCGCTCTTCTAACCCCCATCTCTTCTTAATTTTCCTTATCAGCTCTTTTTCCTTTTGACAACATATGTTAAGCTTATTGTCACCTGCAGCTCTTCTAAAAACCTCTTCTCTGTCGTTGTTTCCCCTCTATGCTGAAATATTTTTGGGCACTGGTAACATAGTGTTAAAGCTTTTTTACCCTCCGCTCTTCTGACCCCCTCATCTCTTCGTTGATTTTCCCTCATTGCTGCTGTTATTGCCATGTTTGACACAACATAGTTTGCCAGACTTTTTCACACCTCGCTCTTCAAGACCTCATCTCTGTCGTTACGATTTTCCTCATTACTGTTTTTGGCCATGTTTGACACTGGTAATAGGGGAAACTTATTTCAACTGCAGCTCTTCTAAGACACCTCTTCTCTTCGTTATGATTTTCCGCTCATTAGCCTGTTATTGGTCTTTTTGATCGGTCATGGTGGCCAGACTTTTTCACACCTGCAGCTCTTCTGAAACCTCTTCTCTGCGTTACGATTTTCCTCATCGCTGCTGTTTTGGCCATTTTTTGACTGGTAACATGTTTTGACCGACTTTTGTCACCCCTCGCTCTTCTAAACCTCTTTCTGTCGTTACGATTTTCCTCATCAGCTGCTGTTATTGGCCTTTTTTTGACACTGGTAACATATGTTGACCAGACTTATTGTCACCGAAAATTTCAAAGACACCCCCTTCTCTGTCGTTACATTTCCGCTCTCACTGCTGTTATTGGCCATTTCCTGTAACATTTTGACCGGACTTTTGTCCACCTGCGGCTCTTCTAAAACCTCTTTCTGTGTTGATTTTCCCATGTCTGTTATTGTTTTTGCCTGGTAACATAGTGTTGCCCAGACTTTTGTCCCCCGGCTCTTCAAAGCCCTCATCTCTGTCTTCAATTTTCCTCATTGCTCTTATTGGATTTTTTTGACATTTGGGCCCTAGTGTTGCCCAGACTTACCACCTGCGCTCTTCAAAGCTCTTTTCTCTTTCTTCGTTTTTCCGCTCATCAGCTCTTTTGGATTTTTGACACTGGTAACATAGTGTTGAAACTTATTTCACACCTGCGTTTCTAAGCCCCTCTCTCTGTCGTTATTTTTTTCCCTCATCAGCTGTTTTTTTGTTTGAAAATAGTTTTTGTGTTGAAGACTTTTGTCCCCCCGGCTCTTCAAAACCTCATCTCTTCTTACTTTTTTTTCCTCATCACTCTGTTTTTTGTTTGTTTGTAAATTTTTAATTTATTGTCCCCCTGCGCTCTTCGGGACACCTCTTCTCTGTCGTTACGATTTTCCGCTCATTAGCTGCTGTTTTGGCCATGGAACTGGTAACAAGTGTTAAGATTTTTGTCACCCTGCGCTCTTCTGAAACCTCTTTTTGTCTTCGATTTTCCTCATCGCTCTTTATTCCCATGTTTAACAAAAACATATTTTGAAATTAACCTCGCCTTTAAAAAAACCTCTTCTCTGTCGTTAAAATTTTTTCCCAAATATGCTTTATTGGTTTTGCGGTAAAAAATTTTTGACCAGACATTGTCACCTGCAGCTCTTCAAAGCCCTCTCTCTGTCGTTGATTTCCTCAACCTTTTTTATGTTGAACTTAACATATGTTAAACTTTTTTAAACCCTGCCTTTAAAAATCCTCATCTCTTTTTTGATTTTGCTCATTATCTTTTTTTGGCCATGTTTGCCCCGGGAATAGTTTGACCAGACTTTTGCACATCTGCATTTTTTAAGAAACCTCTTCTCTGTCTTTGTTTTTCCCGCTCATCAGCTGTGTTACCCATGTTTGCACTGGTAACATTGTTGACCAGACTTATTGCCCCCTGAGCTCTTCAAAGAAACCTCTTCTCTGTCTTGTTTTCCGCTCATCGCTTTTTTAAATGTTTGACACTGGTAACATATTTGACCAGACTTATTGTCACACCTCAGCTCTTCTAAACCTCTTCTCTGTCGTTACGTTTTTCCGCTCATCAGCTGCTGTTATTGATGTTTGACAGGTAACATATGTTGACCAAACTTTTTCCCCCTGCGGCTCTTCTAAAAACCTCTTCTCTGTCGTTCGTTTTCCGCTCATCAGCTCTTTTTGGGCCCATGTTTGACCTGGTAACATAGTGTTGACCAGACTTATTTACCCTCAGCTCTTTAAAAACCTCTTCTCTGTCGTTACAATTTTCCCTCATCATGCTGTTGTCCCATGTTTACTGGTAAATGTTTTAGGACTTATTGTCACACCTGCAGCTTTTCTAAAAAACCTCTTCTCTGTCTTGATTTTCCGCTCATCAGCTGCTGTTTTGGCATTTTGACACGGAAATGTTTAAGACTTATTGTCACACCTGCGCTTTTTAAACCCCTCATCTCTGCTTTTACGTTTTCCCTCATACTTCTTTTTGGCCCTGTTTGACCTGGAAACGCTTTTTACCAGACTTTTTTCCCCCGGGTCTTCTAAAAACCTCATCTCTGTCTTCATTTTCCCTCAAGCTTTTTTGATGGACACGGTAACAAATTTTGCCCAGACTTTTTTCACATCTCCCTTTCCAAAAGAAACCTCTTCTCTGTCTTACGATTTTCCGCTCATCAGCTGCTGTTTTGGGCCCTGTTTGAACTGGTAACTATTTTGGAAAAACATTTCACACCTGCGCTCTTCAAAACCTTTTTTCTCTGTTTGTTTTTCCTCATCAGCTTTTTTGCCATTTTTGACCTGGAAAACATAGTTTACCAGACTTTTTCACACCTGCGCTCTTCTAAGACATCTCTTCTCTTTCGTTTGATTTTCCTCTAGCTGCTGTTTTGGCCATGTTTGACACGTATAGTGTTAAGACTTTTCCCCTGCAGCTTTTCTGACCTTTCCTTTCCGTTTTTCCCCTCATCAGCTGCTTTTTGGCCCATGTTTGACACTGGTAACATAGTTTTAAAGACTTATTTTCAGCTCTTCAAAAAACCTCTTCTCTTCGTTGATTTTCCTCATCAGCTGCATTCCTTTTTTCCATGGTAACATAGTGTTAAGATTTTTGTCACCCTGCAGCTCTTCTAAGACACCTCATCTTTCGTTACGTTTTCCCTCATTGCTGCTTTATTATGTTTGACACTTGTAACTAGTGTTAAGACTTATTTCACCTGCAGCTCTTCTAAGACTCTCTTCTCTTTGTTACGATTTTCCGCTCATCAGCTGTTTTTGGCCATTTTGCATTTAACTGTGTTGACCAGACTTATTTCACACCTGCAGTTTTCTTCTAAGACACCTCATTTTGTCTTACGATTTTCCCTCATCAGCTGCTTTTTTGGCCTGTTTGACAATGGAACATATTGAAGACTTTTTCCCCCTGGCTCTTCAAGTATCTCTTTTTAGTTTTCCTATCAGCTGTGTTTTGGTTTTTGCCGGTCATGGTGTTACCGGACTTTTGTCAAAATCTTCTAAACCCCTCTTTCTGTATTTAGTTTTCCCTCATTGGCCTTTTATTGGTGTTTTGGGGAAAATAGTGTTGACCAGACTTTTGTCCCCCTCAGCTCTTCTAAAAACCTTTCTCTGTCGTTTTTTCCCCTATCGCTGCGTTTTTGTTTTGTTAACATAGTGTTGGACATTTGTAAACCCCCTTTTTAAAAAACCTCTTCTTTTCTTAAATTTTCCGCTCATAAAACCTTTTTTGGGGTTTGTTTACTGGTAACTGTTTGCCGACTTATTGTCCCCCCCAGCTCTTCTAAGACACCTCATCTCTTCTTCGTTTTTTTCCCTTGGCCCTGTTGGGCCCTGTTTGACACTGGTAAATTGTTGACCAGACTTATTGTCACACCGGTCTTCAAAAGACACCTCATTTTGTCTTTACGATTTTCCTCATTGCTGCTGTTATTTTTTTGACACGGGTCTGTGTTAAACTTATTTACATCGGCTTTTAAAAAAATCTTCTCTGTCGTTACGATTTTCCCTCATCAGCTGTTTTGTTGTTTGCACGGGCTAGTTTTTTGGGGCTTTTGTCACCCCCTCGCTCTTTCAAAGAAACCTCTTTTTGTCTTACGTTTCCTCATCGCTGCTGTTATTTTTTTGACATGGTAACATTGTTGCCGACTTATTGTCCACCTGCAGCTCTTCAAAACCTCTTCTCTGTCGTTACGATTTTCCCTATCAGCTGCTGTTTTTTATGTTTGACCTGGTAACTAGTGTTGACCAGACTTATTGTCACACCTGCAGCTCTTCTAAAAAACCTCTTCTCTGTCGTTACGTTTTCCGCTCATCACTGCGTTTGGCTTTTAATGGTAACATAGTTTTAAAAGACTTTTGTCCCTGCGCTCTTCTGAAACCTCTTCTCTGTCGTTACTTTTCCTCATCGCTGCGTTTGGGGCCCATTTTTGCATGGTAACATAGTTTGACCGACATTTCCCCCTGCGTCCAAAAAACCTCTTCTCTGTCGTTACGATTTCCCGCTCATCAGCTGCTGTTATTGGCCATGTTTGACATTTAACATAGTGTTGACCAGACTTATTCCCCTGCAGCTCTTCTAAGCCCTTCTCTGTCGTTACGATTTTCCGCTCATCAGCTTCTTTTGGCCTGTTTAAAATTTGGTAACATAGTGTTGACCAGACTTTTGCCACCTGCAGCTCTTCTAAGACACCTCATCTCTTCGTTACGATTTTCCCTCATTAGCTGCTGTTTTCTGTTTGACACTGGTAACGTTTGCCCAACTTTTGCCATCTGCAGCTCTTCTAAAAAACCCTCTTCTCTGTCGTTTTTTCCTCATCAGCTGCTTTTTGGCCATTTTGACACTGGTAACATAGTGTTGACCAGACTTATTGTCACACCTGCAGCTCTTCAAAAAACCTCTTCCTTCGTTACGATTTTCCGCTCATCAGCTGCTGTTAGGGATGTTTGACACTGGTAACATAGTGTTAAACCAGACTTACCACCTGCAGCTCTTCAAAGAATCTTTCTCTTTCTTTCGTTTTTCCCTCATCAGCTGCTGTTTTGGATGTTTGAACTGGTAACATGTGTTGACCAGACTTATTTACCTGCGCTCTTCAAGACACCTCTTCTGTCTTGTTTTTTTCCGCTCATCAGCTTGTTTTGGCCATGTTTGACCTGGTAACATATTTTGACCAGACTTATTTCACACCCAGCTCTTCTAAGACACCCCCTTTCTGTCGTTGATTTTCCGCTCTTGCTCTGTTATTATTTTGACACTGGTAACATGTTTGACCAGACTTTTGTCACCCCGGGCCTCTTCAAACCCTTTTCTTTTCTTTTGATTTTCCGCTCTCAGCTCTGTTTGGCCATTTTGACACTGGTAACAAGTGTTGACCAGACTTTGTCACCCTCAGCTTTCAAAAACCTCTTCTCTGTCGTTAAAATTTTCCGCTCATCAGCTGTGTTTTCCATTTTTGAACTGGTAACATAGTGTTTGCCCGTTTTTTCCCCCTGAAATCTTCTAAAAAACCTCTTCTCTGTCTTTTTTTCCTCATCAGCTGTTTTTTATTTTGACACGGTAACATAGTTTTAAGACTTGTAACCTCCCTCTTCTAAGACACCTTCTCTGTCGTTACGTTTTTCCCGCTCATTGCTGCTGTTTTGATGTTTGCACTGGTAACATAGTGTTGACCAGCTTATTGTCACCCTGCAGCTCTTCTAAAAACCTCTTTTTGTCGTTGTTTTTCCGCTCATCACTGCTGTTTTACTGTTTGACACTGGTAACATAGTGTTGACCAGACTTATTGTCACACCTGCAGCTCTTTAAAAACCTCTTCTCTTCGTTTTTTCCCGCTCATCAGCTCTGTTTTTGGATGTTTAACTGGTAACATAGTGTTAAACTTATTGTCACACCGGCTCTTCAAAAAAACCTCTTCTCTTCGTTACATTTACGCTCATTAGCTGCTGTTTTGGCCTGTTTGCACTGGTAACATAGGTTTGGAAGACTTATTGTCACCCCCGCTCTTCAAGACCCTCATCCCCTTCTTACTTTTTCCGCTCATCAGCTGCTGTTTTGGCCCTTTTGATCGGAACTGGTGTTGACCAGATTTATTGTCCCCCTGCAGCTCTTCAAAGCCCTTTCTTCTTACGATTTTCCCCATTAGCTGCTGTTTTGGCATGTTTGATACTGGTAACATGGTTTTGACCAGACTTTTTCACACCTGCAGCTCTTCTGAACCCCATCTCTGTCGTTACGATTTTCCGTTCATTGCTCTTTTTTGGGATTTTGATCTGGTAACATGTTTGCCCAGACTTATTGTCACACCTCAGCTCTTCAAAGACCCTCATCTCTGTCTTACGTTTTTCCCGTTCATTACTCTGTTATTGGCCATTTTGATATGGTAAATAGTTTGACCAGCTTTTTTCACCCAGCTCTTCTAACCCCTCTCTCTTTTTTTGATTTTCCGTTCATTAGCTTTTTTTTTTTTTACCGGTTGTGTTGACCGACATTGTCACCCTGACTCTTCAAAAACACCTCATCTCTGTGTTGTTTTTCCCCGCTCTTGCTGTTTATTGGTCATGTTTGAAAAGTAACATAGTTTTTAAAAACTTTTGTCCCCTGCAGCTCTTCGACACCTCATCTCTGTCTTGATTTTCCCCCTTACTTTTTAGGTCATTTTACACTGGTAACATAGTTTAAGACTTATTGTCACACCTGCAGCTCTTCTAACCCCTCTCTCTGTCTTACGTTTTTCCCGCTCATTGCTGCTGTTATTGGTCATTTTGCATGGAAACATAGTGTTAAGACATTTCCCCGGCTCTTCAAAGACATCTCTTCTCTTTCTTACGATTTTCCGCTTTGCTGCTGTTGGGGATGTTTGCTGGTAACATAGTGTTGACCAGACTTATTGTAAATCCTCTTCAACATCTCATTTCTGTCTTATATTTCCCTCATTGCTGCTGTTATTGGCCATGTTTGACACGGAACATAGTGTTGACCAGACTTTTGTCACCCCAGTTTTCCAAAAACCTCTTCTCTGTCTTGATTTTCTGCTCATTAGCTCTGTTTTGGCCATTTTTGCCTGGTAACATAGTGTTGACCAGACTTATTGCACCTGCAGCTCTTCTAAGACATCTCATTTCTGTCTTTGATTTCCCGCTCATTACTGCTGTTTTTGGGATGTTTGACCTGGTAACATGGTTTTGCCCAGACTTTTTAACCTCATCTTCAAAACCTCTTCTCTTCGTTATGATTTTCGCTCATCAGCTTTTTTTTTCCCCCATTTTGACCTGGTAACATAGTGTTGACCGACATTGTCCACCTGCAGCTCTTCTAAGAAACCTCTTCTCTGTCGTTACATTTTCGCTCTTAGCTGCTGTTTTGGCCGGAACTGGTAACATAGTGTTGACCAGACTTATTGTCACCCCCTTTTTAAAACCTCATCTCTTGTTACGTTTTCCCGCTCATCGCTTTTTTGGCCCTTTTGATACTGTACATAGTGTTGCCCGACTTCCACCTCCGGCTCTTCTAAGACACCTCATCTCTTCGTTCGTTTTCCGCTCTTTAGCTGCTGTTATTGGCCATTTTGATCTGGTAACATATTTTGCCCAGACTTTGTACACCTCGCTCTTCAAAAACCCTCATCTCTGTCTTACGTTTTTCCCGTTCATTAGCTGCTGTTTGGGGCCATGTTTGATACGGGTAACATGTTTAAGACTTTTGTCCACCTAGCTCTTCAAAGACACCTCATCTCTGTCGTTACGATTTTCCGTTCATTAGCTGCTGTTTTTGGGCCATGTTTGATACGGGTAACATTTTGAAACTTTTGTCACACCTCAGCCCAAGACACCTCATTTTGTCTTGTTTTTCCGTTCATTGCTGCTTTTTGGCCCATTTTTGACACTGGTAACAAGTAAGACTTTTTGCCCCCCATTTCTAAGACCCTCATCTCTGTCGTTACGATTTTCCGCTCATTAGCTGCTGTTTTGGTCATGTTTGACACTGGTAACATGTTTGACCAGACTTATTGTCACACCTGCAGCTCTTCAAACCTCATCTCTTCTTTACGATTTTCCCTCATTAGCTTGTTTTGGTCATTTTGACACGGGTAACATAGTGTTAAGGCTTGTCACACCTCGCTCTTCTAAGACCCTCATCTCTGTCGTTCGTTTTTCCCCGCTCATTAGCTGCTTTTGGCTGTTTGACACGGTAACATAGTGTTAGACTTTTGTCACACCTGCAGCTCTTCAAAACACCTTCTCTGTCTTACGATTTTCCGCTCATTGTGTTTTTGGTCATTTTGGACTGGTAACTAGGGGTTAAGACTTATTGTCCCACCCCTTTCAAAGACATCTCTTCTCTTTCTTGTTTTTCCCCTCATTGCTCTTTATTGATGTTTGAACTGGTAACATAGTGTTGACCAACTTATTTCCTGCAGCTCTTCAGACATCTCTTTTCTGTCGTTATGATTTCCCGCTCATTGCTGCTTTTTTTGCATGTTTAACCGGGTCATGTGTTGACCAGACTTATTAACCGCAGCTCTTCTAAGAAACCTCTTCTCTGTCTTGATTTTCTGCTCATTGCTGCTGTTTCCCATGTTTGACCGGACATAGTGTTGACCAGACTTTGTCACACCTTCTGCAGCTCTTCTAAGACATCTCATTTCTGTCGTTATGATTTCCACGCTCATTAGCTCTCGTTATTGTGCCATATTTGCGACGCTGGTAACATAGTGTTACCAGAGCTTATTTCACATGCAATTTCTAAAAACTCTTCTATGTGTCGTTTTTTGGCGCTGTAAATATCGACATGCCATGTTTGACTTACAGGTAACGAGTGTTACCAGACTTAATGTCCACCTGCAAGCTCTTCTAAGACACCTCATTTCTGTCGTTATGATTTTCGCTCATCAGCTCTATCCTGTTCATTCGCCATGTTTGACACTGGTAACATAGGTATGACCGACTTATTTCCACCTGCAGCTACATTCTAAGAATACTCTTCTCTGTCGTTACGATTTTCTGCCATTGGCTGCTGTTTTGGCATGTTTTGATACTGGTACATGAGTGTAGACAGACTTATTGTCACTGACAGCTCTTCTAAGACATCTCATTCTGTCATCGATTTTCTGCTCATTAGCTGCTGATTTTGTATGTTTGACACTGGTAACTATCAGTGTCCGACCAGACTTATTGTCACACCTGCAGCTCTTCTAAGAACATCTATTTCTGTCGTTCGATTTTCTGCTCATTAGCTGCTGTTTGTGTGCTGTTTGACTTGTAAGCATAGTGTTCATTAGACTTTTGTCACCATGTCAGCTCTTCTAAGACACTCATTTTCTGTCTTGATTTTCACTTTAGTGCTGCTTATGTTGTGTCCATGTTTGCATGGTAACATAGTGTTGACCAGACTTTATTGTCACACCTGCAACAATCTTCTGAAACCTCTTCTCTGTGTTTACGATTCTCCGCGTCGTGCACAGCTGTATGTTATTTTAGGCCATGTTTGACGGCTGGTAGACATATTTATTGACTTATTGTCACACCTGCAGCTCTTCTAAGACATCTCATTTCTGTCGTTACGATTTTCCGCTCATTAGCTGCTGTTATTGGCCATGTTTGACACTGGTAACCTAGTGTTGACCAGACTTATTGTCACACCTGCAGCTCTTCTAAGACCTCATCTCTGTCGTTATGATTTTCCGCTCATCAGCTGCTGTTATTGGCCATGTTTGACACTGAACATAGTGTGAGCAGACTTATTGTCACACCTGCAGCTCTTCCTAAGAACCTCTCTCTGTCGTTATGATTTTCCGCTCATCAGCTGCTGTTATTGGCCATGTTTGACACTGGTAACACAGTGTGACCAGACTTATTGTCACACCTGCAGCTCTTCTAAAACCTCTTCTCTTTCGTTTATTTCCGCTCATAGCTGCTGTTATTGGCCATGTTTGACACTGGTAACATAGTGTTGACCAGACTTATTGTCACACCTGCAGCTCTTCTAAGAAACCTCATTTCTGTCGTTATGATTTTCCGCTCATTAGCTGCTGTTATGGCCATGTTTGACACTGGTAACAAGTGGTTACAGACTTATTGTCACACCTGCAGCTCTTCTAAAACCTCTTCTCTGTCGTTTGATTTTCCGCTCATTAGCTGCTGTTATTGGCCATGTTTGACACTGGTAACAAGTGGTTGACAGACTTATTGTCACACCTGCAGCTCTTCTAAGAACCTCTCTCTTCGTTACGATTTTCCGCTCATCAGCTGCTGTTATTGGCCATGTTTGACACTGGTAACATAGTGTTGACCAGAAAATCGTTCTTATAAGATTTGCTTTAGTTCTTATCTGTTTCACTTTTTGTGACAACAGTGGTGTCAATGCTCTGATAACTGATAATGCCTTAGATTTCAAAACTTACCCATGAATGCTGTATCCTGATCGTTAACGCAGTTGTCACAGGCTGTATGGCTACTAAGAAGGTTTCATAATACTTGGGTCCAGACTATATACTTTCTGGACGTACGCGAAAAAATTCTGAAAAATACTAATATTGTTTTAGAAAAAAACAATGCAATAAAATAGAAATCATATATTTGTTCGCCGCCATGAATTTTGGCGTAATCATGTCGCCTAATCTGGCGCCACTGATTGATTGTTGCGTGAAGGTTTGCTTTCCATATTATCTTCTTCTTCGAATGTTCCATAGCGACCACTTCTTAAACCACTCTTTGTGATTTGTATGTGAACTTAGCCTAAAAGCGATTGTACGTTGGCCAGTTATGCGCCTACAAGTAGCTCGCACATCCATTCTGCGACGCTTTTATTTATTAGGGTAGCTTCTGTACGCATCATACCTCATTCGCCTCTTACGACGTGTTTTGTAAATCGCAGTGTTACTATTCTTTGCTCACTTTGCTTGCCCCGACAACACACGTGCCTTTCCATATCCCGTGTGTCCTTCTCCATACAGGCGAGCCTTTTTCAGACTACAGAAATACTTGTAATTTAGATTCCCAAATATAGTATCAGGATTTTATACTCAACCGCGTACAATGGAGCATCGTTGGCTCAAGCTGGCCTCGAACAATAAATGTTCATGCCATTTCGTCTTGAAAGAGTCTATCAACTTACTTCTTCGCTACTCCACAGATTTCAACGTCCATGATCACGTAAGGATTGAGAGAAGTAAATCATGTACCAGCTTTGTAATGTTGAAACATCAGTAAAATAATAATAATAATATGGAATCACTTGAGTTTTGATTTTAATATCATTGCTACTTTAACTTATCCAGACATACCAAATAGATCTCTGATCTACGCAAATATCTCCAACAGCGTCCAGCGACTGACGTACAAGCTCGTTTTGGTAGGTCTACCCCATATACCTGTTGTGCTGATCGTTTTGAGCCAAGCCATTCTTTAATCATTATTTGCAATCTAGCGTTGTGACATGGACGTTGAAATGAAAATCCTCTTTGCGTCTTGCTTCTATGAGACGTTCTGTTAGCTCTCATTTCAGTTCAATCGTGATCGCAATATCTTCATTTGACCACTCATCTTGTCATGAGGTCCTCGAATCTCCTTTGCTTTATCTCGAACATCGCTGACGATACTTTTCGTTCGTATTTATTTTCTAACATTACTCATACTTCTCACCTCCATCGTTATGAACTACTTCGTTTCTGAACTGTTCTTCATGCTAGCCTTTGCAATCTCAGTTTGCTTGATGTCTTAATCTCTTTCATTTCAGACCTCAAGAGTGTTCAGGGTTCATGCTCCTATAAACAAAGTATTCGTTGAAATAAAAAAATGGATATTTCCAACGTAAAATTTCGAAGAAATCGTTGTCTGCAGAATGTTTTTTTTAAAACTCTTTCCCCATCCAGACCCCAAAAAATATTTTCCATTTTAATTAAAGTTCTACCATCTTCTACAACATCATGTTCACGAGTTCTAAAATATCCTGTTGTGGTCATCATCTTGGTCGTCTCCTCTCTTATGTTTCAGAAATCTAAATTACTACTCTCTCCTAATCCAAAATTCCTGTGACGTTTAATGATATCAAAATATTTCAGTTTCCTGAACATGATATGTTGTTCATGAGCCAATGTGTCTCAATCTTCAGGTAGGGTATGATATGTTGTTCATGAGCCAATGTGTCTCAATCTTCAGGTAGGGTATGATATGTTGTTCATGAGCCAATGTGTCTCAATCTTCAGGTAGGGTATGATATGTTGTTCATGATCCAATGTGTCTCAATCTTCAGGTAGGGTATGATATGTTGTTCATGAGCCAATGTGTCTCAATCTTCAGGTAGGGTATGATATGTTGTTCATGAGCCAATGTGTCTCAATCTTCAGGTAGGGTATGATATGTTGTTCATGAGCCAATGTGTCTCAATCTACAGGTAGGGTTAGATATCTTAATATTTTCTTATATATGTCCAAGACCCTCAAAGAATTTTCATGCAGCACTTTGTTTCAACAAATTCACTACTGGCTTTACAACAAACGGTGATGATGCTCATATTCTATTGTTGATATTGTGCAGCAGTTCTTGGTTATTCCCTTCGCCTTTCTGAGCCGATTTACTGGCTCGGTGTATTTTTTAAAGTGTCTCAAAGCTGATTTACTAGCTCGAGGTATTTTTTAATATGTCTCAAAGATGATATACTAGCTCGAGGTATTGTTTAATATGTCTCAAAGCTGACATACTGGCTCGAGGTATTGTTTAATATGTCTCAAAGCTGACATACTGGCTCGAGGTATTGTTTAATATGTCTCAAAGCTGACATACTGGCTCGAGGTATTGTTTAATATGTCTCAAAGCTGACATACTGGCTCGAGGTATTGTTTAATATGTCTCAAAGCCGATATACTGGCCAGTACACAATGCAATATGTGTGCGTCCGGAGTAACAACCATGATGGAGTGAAAAGGTTAATGATCTGACCAGAAAACACTTGACCTTTTCAACGACAAGTTGTATGGACATTGAAAAATGTGGACATATCTTGTTCTGTTTGTCTTCAAAATTCTGATCCATATTGTCAAGTTGATAAATTCAAAGATGTGGTACATATTTTAATCTTCTTCATCAAACGTTCCATATCGATCACTTGTTAATCACTCTGTGTGAATTTTTATGTGATCGATTTTACGTTGTGCCAGTTATGCGCCTACAAGTAGGCCAGCACATCCGATTATGCGCCTATAAGTAGGCCAGCACATCCGATTTTATTTACTAGGGTAGCTTCCTTGGCCCTACCTTAGACCCCTCTTACGAAATGCATTGTAGGTCGCAGTGTTACTGTTCTTTGCTTCCCTTGCGAGCCCCGGGATATATTAATCGTGGCTCTGATCTTATATTTGGCTGATTTCCAGACCATCTGAAGGGTCATGAATGTACTTCAAGCTTTACTTAGTCTGCTTTTAATAACGGAACCACATCAACTGATGAACACTAAAATGTGTCTTTGTTATCAACAGCACACATTATCAAACATGCACTTGAATGGAACCCTCAGGGTAATAGAAGAATGTGGTGAGCAAACATTATCTAGAGATTAACAGTAGAGAAGGAGGCAAGAGAGGTTGAATCATCATGACTGAGGAGACGATCTAGAATATAATAAGTTCGTGAGATTGATTGATTGAAGATTGATTATTGAGTGATTGATGATTGAGTGGTTGATGATTGATTGGTTGATGATTTATTGAAGATTCATTGATGATTGATTGATTGATTGATGATTGATTGGTTGATGATTTATTGAGTGATTGATAGAACCATCATCATTGCCCTTCTATGACTAACCATGTGTGCTCCGATCTCGTTCTTATACAGGAAGATCTCAGCAGGAACTCAGTAGCACCTGCAAGGCTGCCAGGTATAAGTTAGAAGATGGTAAAACTATTTTGTAGGAATTAAATTTTAAAAAAAATCATTTTCTAGTCAATTGTTCTTAGACAGCGGCTTTCCAGTCTGCTCTTTTCAATTTTGAACTGACAACCGTTCTTGTATATGCTCAAATTGAGCACGGAGTCTACGTTTTTTATCATCCATCTCCAATAGGACTAGAAACTTGATCTGACCTACACTGAGATGAGGGATCTATGGAAAATTATCCCAATGGCTTCAACAGGGTGCGAACCGAGTAACTTTGAAACTAGAGGCGCGCACCTAACCTCTACACCACAGCGCCCCCCACGTTGTGAGAGATTACTGTAAAGCATACATATATAATGGAATATAATACGTTCATTGGAAGTCACAGAGATGTGGTTTTACAGAAGAATGCTGAAAATTCCATGGACAGCAAAGAAAACAAATGTGGAGGTTTTGAATCAGGCCTGCACACAAAGAAACCTTATCAAAGAATAAGAATCCGACAATCAAGGTTATTCGGGCATATTTGTATATGCTCAAGAGAAGGGCCGAAGAGAAGGTTTAGAACATTTGGTGACTACAGGTAAAATTCAAGGAAGGAGAGATCTTGGAAGACAGAGGGAGAAGATGTTGGATGACCTGACATCATGGTTCGACAAAATATCGATGTAAGAACTGATTACATGCACCAAGCAAAGAGAGTTGTGGAGAGACATGAACGCCTGCGCCGGCAGGCACGACACTTGATTCATTGATATAATGGAATCTCACCTACGCCCATGTGTTGCCGTGGTTGGCAAGGGGAGCAAAGAATATTAAGACTGCGATTTACTAGGCATGTCGTAAGAGGCGACTGAGGTAGAGGCCTAGGGAAGCTACCCTAGTAAATAAAAATCATTGCAGAAATCGGATGCGCTGGTCTATTTGTATACGCATAACTGGTATAACGTACAATCACCCCTAGGTTTGGATCATATACAAATGACAAAGAGTGGTTAACATGTGGTCGATATAGAGCGTTCAAAGAAGATGAAGAGGAATCTCACCTGATGAAGAAAATCCTTTGGAGGTCGATCAGACACTGGCTTGAAGTGAATATTAGTATAAACGTAGTATAACCCTGGATATTTGATGACCAATGAATCATTTCTAACATCCACTCCATTGACATGTTCTAGAAGAGGATCCATCTTGGTAGGATCTAGCAATAGAAGGTTGGGTCCGTCGTTAAATTCTGGCTCTGTAATTTAGAAATAAGATTTAATAAAGTCTCTATGCAGTAGAAGTTCTATTAGACTTGACTACTTCTTCTTTGTCCTTCGTGGAGCATAGGGCATCTGAAGTTGTTCGACACTTTTCCCGTTGTTTGTCTATTTTTTTTATGGTGTCCCAGAAAAGTCGAGCACCGTTCGTCTCCACGTCTGTCTAGGACGTCCTCTTTTTCGTTTTCCTTGCGGATTCCACTCGAGTGCTTGTCTAGTGACACTCGACTGTGTCTTTCGTAGGGTATGCCGATCCACGGCCATTTTCTCCTCTTAACCCTTTAGCTACTAAGGACGTGTATAGCAGTTTTTCCCATACACTGCTAAAGACGCGTTAACACGTCTGTTATTATCTATCCTCTTTGAGCTAAAGACGTGTTAACACGTTATACATTCCTACTGTCACTGCGTGCATTCACGTTTGTGACCTAGAGTAACTATTTTTATATCCGTCTTCGGAAAGTATGTAACAGCGAAAGGGCTGGGTCATCATGGGTTCCTGTCCGGTTCTTATCCACATGTCTCTGTTCGCAACTCTATCATACCATCCCAGTCTGAGAAGACGAAGATATCCGTCGACAAAGGTCTGAATCGTATTTGTATTTGTTTTGTTGACTCGCCATGTTTCCTTAGCCATACATCAAGATAGATTTCACATTTGAGCTGTAAATCCAGAGCTTTGTTTTCATGAAGATGGCAATAAACATCCACAATGTGTGCGGGATAGCAATAGATTTTCGGGCTTTCCTAATCCTTGCCTTAATGTTCTCATATGTACCTCTTTATTGGCTGATCCTGTTTACAAGGTAGACAAATTCCCCATCATATGGCAGGCACTAGACTGAATAACAACAAGCGTAAACAATTTGCAGAATCACACTTATCTTCGCTCCGTTGCACATGGGTGTCGTTGGCAATGAGAGGAGAGCAGACAGGCTGGCTGGCTCTGCTACCATATCAGAGGGCCAGTCAATGGATAGAGCTGATATTTTGAACGCCCTCATAGAGTGTGGCAACAAAGAAGATTTTCATTTAAACCAATCCACGTCAACTACTAGATTGCAGGTGCTGGGTTTGAAGATTGGAGTAGCAAGAAAAGAACAGCGAAACAGGTACGTGAGTAGGTTCATCATTCAAAATCAAACTGGTACGGTCAGTCGCTGGACGCTGTTGGAGTTATCAGTTATCAGTTATATGAGGACTATCATCATAGCACTCCGGACATGTCCATAGGTGCTCCGATCTCCGACTCAGCAAATCCAGCAGCGTCCAGCGACCCAACACGCCAGTTCGATGTTGATTAATCAATCTCTTTGCATATTTAGTATGTCGTTCTTTTCGGGCTGCACCAATATTGACACCTATCTCTTTCAATCGGGTCAGCGAGTGGGATTCACAGCCCTGAAACTTCTCTGTTCGGAAAGACTCTCTCAATGCGTGAAGAATGTCACTTCGATTCATGGCAGCTCCCTCTGATATGTAGCCAAGCCAGCCAATCTATCAGCTCGTTCATTACCACTAACTCCTGCGTGCCCAAGGACAAACATGAAGGTGATTTATCTGATCATTGTCTGTACAAGTACCTCCACCCAGTTGCGTCTAACCATACCTGATTCGACTTTACGAATGATGCTCATGGAGTCACTGAGTATGAAAACAGGAGAATAATTGTGAGATGCCTACCAGTTCACCACCTCCGTAACCGCCCGAACCTACATTGTCAAGCTACTTGTGGTTGTTGCGTAGGCCCCAATGGCCTCTCTTATTATTTTTCCTCCTGAGTGTGCTGAAAAAGCCCCCACACGGCGTTGTTGACGAATGACTGAATCATCGGTGTGAATAACCACATTTGTATCATTGATGATGTCATTCAAGAGAGCCTCCACCTCCATGTTTAGCAGTGATAGATGATTTTGTTCTCAGTTTTTCTTAATAGATGTAATAACGGTGAAAGCAGTCTGAAATTGAGACGGCACATCAATCCATTCCTCTCCTGTTTCAATTCCGGAAAGATCACATATTTTCCTAAGCGTATCTTCCGCCTGACTCAGCCATGATCTGTCTCTCTTGTCTACACCCTTTCTCCTTAACCCTTAACCATTGGGATAATGGGATTTCGATAATTTATGATCGATGCAACATGCCTATTTAAGTGGCCATAATTTTGTATCTATTTTGCATTTAAGTTGGTAAAATTTATGTTATCTAATGCAGAACATATGATAATCTAATAAAAATTATTAAGAAATTAATTATGTATTTTTAGATGTCTAATCTCGTTGACTGGAGCACACCTCATTTCCCACTTGCCATTTTGTAGAAAGGTCCAAATTGCTCCAGCCAAAAGCCCCAAATATGTGATAAAATGGATTCTAATAACTCAGATTACTGTCCTGATGAAGACACCAGTGATTCTTGAAATATCTATGCTTGGGTCAGATGAACATTCTATGCCTGTGTCACTTTGAGTCTGTTTGCAAGATGCCCGATAACTTTTTACCTGATTATTTTGTCTATCAAATATCATTGCGTAATCATATTTTTGTTCAATAATATCTTTTACTTGTAAGGTTTAGAAATTACATACCTATTTAATGTTTATGTATGATACTATAAGTGTTAGTTCTTTATGGGCTGCTTATTAGACCAATTC
This sequence comes from Arion vulgaris, assembly GCA_020796225.1. Lineage (NCBI taxonomy): Eukaryota > Metazoa > Mollusca > Gastropoda > Stylommatophora > Arionidae > Arion > Arion vulgaris. The sequence continues at coordinate 39,731,905 of CM036770.1, forward strand.
GGCATCATTTTCTCTTGAAGGCCATATTTATTGACTTTTTTCTTTACAATATAAAATATTGAATATTATAAATTTCATGATTACTGCCTTTCATATTTTCCATACATGTTTAAATTCATATATGTTTTGCAAATATGAAGACTTTTAAAGACTGTAATAAAAGATTCCATTATATTCGTCATACTTTATTTTTTTTCTTCTTTGAGACTGTAAAAAAATTTGGCATTTGTAGAATAATCTATTTTTAGACTTTTCATAAGTAGGTCACGGATATCATAAATTACATCACACTTATGTTAAAACCACATATCCTGATAGTCCATCCAATTAGCTTTCCAACCTTATATAACATGCCTATTTTCAATGCAAAGAACTTGTATGGTTGCTAAATATAGAGCAGGGCATCAAAATATAGAAAAACCTTAAAAACCAGCCAATGGTTAAGAGGGGTTCTTCATGAAGAGGATGTTCCTTGTTTGCATTGATTCTTAGATATGATCGAACCCTCCAAGTTTCAATTCTGTTAGCAATAGTTGGGAGGTCAAGAAGGAATCGCATTGACACTCCTGGAGTATCTTTGGTGCATCCCAGAATGATGCGCAAGCCTCATTCTGAATTCTTTCCAGTCTCACTGTTTGCGTAGGACTAATTGTTAGGAGCGAGCATGCATAGTCTATACATGACAGAACAAGTCGTTGAGACGCAGAGAAGACGAGCTGCACGAAAAACAGAACACACAACACGCACATGTCTAACCTTGATCATATATACCCCCACCTGTCGTAGGGGATTGTGTTTTAGGATGTTTTAGGGTGGTATGATAAGATTACGAACGAGGAACTCAGAGAAAGAACTAAGCAGATCATCATCATCATCAAATAGCTTGTTCTGAGCAGAACTTTGCCACCCCAACAGTCCTCCGAAACTTCTCTCTCATAGGCCAGATGTCGTGCCTCTGCAGCCGTCATGTTCAAATCATCAGTTACATTCTGAATCTATCTTCTCCCTTGTCTTTCTCTTCTTCTCTTTGCCGATATTGCCTCCTTCCTTGATGGTCTTCTCTAGCCCTTCATGCCTAAAACGAACTACACTACAAATAAAAAAGTCTACTAAATTACTGTATTATACTGCACCTAATGATGCTAAGTTTATAATTTCTCTTATTTCTACAGTTCTGTCTCTTTGGATCTACTTGCAAGCATCACCAGACCTAAATATGTTGTATCTTTGCAGAAGTCTATCACACCTACCTACCTCCAGGTAAAAACCTACACCTGTCGATATTTAAAAAAACGAAACAGAAACTTCAATCATACGATACGTGAGAGGATTGTGATGTCAGGACAAACCTATATGTCATTGTCAGAATTGTGTATGTCTTATTCGTTGCACTTCTTCCGGTTTATTTTATGTGCCAGAACAATTTAAAGTTGCTAGGTACCGTGTATATAATAAAAAAGAGACCAGGTACTAGATCTAAGGAGAGACCAAGAAAAAGATGGATAGACAATATCAAGACCACACTACATAAACATGGATACAACACAACAAGGGCAACTCATCTGACCCTAGAACGCAAATTAAAGCTCCCATTTCTACGCTTAACCGCAAGTGTGGACAGCCAACTACATCTTCCACCTGGGAATAGACAATAGGTACCGTGACCTCCGATAACATAAGGCCGGCGAGCTCAGGTAAAGATTCTTGGAAATAATACCACAATCCGCAATAATGTACGATATAAAGTGGCGCCAGGGACAGTGAGCTGGCACTAACCAAGTCCCTACCCCACCTCCACGGAGTAGCCCTGTTAAAAGACTAATGCCGTGTAGGGATCGAAGGGGAGCTACTCTGGTTGTTGCGTAGGTCCCACTGGCCTCTCTTATTATTTTTCCTCCTGAGCGTGCTGAAAAAGCCCCCACACAGCGTTGTTGAAGAATGACTGAATCATCGGTGTGAATAACCACATTTGTATCATTAATAATGTCATTCAAGATGACCTCCACCTCCACGTTTAGCAGTGATAGATGATTTTGTTCTCAGTTTTTCTTAATAGATGTAATAACGGTGAAAGCAGTCTGAAATTGAGACGGCACATCAATCCATTCCTCTCCTGTTTCAATTCCGGAAAGATCACATATTTTCCTAAGCGTATCTTCCGCCTGACTCAGCCATGATCTGTCTCTCTTGTCTACACCCTTTCTCCTTAATGAGTTCTTCATGAAGAGGATGTTTCTTGTTTGCATTGATTCTTAGATATGATCGAACCCTCCAAGTTTCAATTCTGTTAGCAATAGTTGGGAGGTCAAGAAGGAATCGCATTGACACTCCTGGAGTATCTTCGGTGCATCCCAGAATGATGTGCATAGCCTCATTCTGAATTCTTTCCAGTCTCACTGTTTGCGTAGGACTAATTGTTAGGAGCGAGCATGCATAGTCTATACATGACAGAACAAGTCGTTGAGACGCAGAGAAGACGAGCTGCACGAAAAAACAGAACACACAACACGCACATGTCTAACCTTGATCATATATACCCCCACCTGTCGTAGGGGATTGTGTTTTAGGATGTTTTAGGATGGTATGATAAGATTACGAACGAGGAACTCAGAGAAAGAACTAAGCAGATCATCATCATCAAATAGCTTGTTCTGAGCAGAACTTTGCCACCCCAACAGTCCTCCAAAACTTCTCTCTCATAGGCCAGATATCGTGCCTCTGCAGCCATCATGTTCAAATCATCAGTTACATTCTGAATCTATCTTCTCCCTTGTCTTTCTCTTCTTCTCTTTGCCGATATTGTCCCCTTCCTTGATGGTCTTCTCTAGCCCTTCATGCCTAAAACTAACTACACTACAAATAAAAAAGTCTACTAAATTACTGTATTATATTGCACCTGATGATGATGATGCTAAGTTTATAATTTCTCTTATTTCTACAGTTCTGTCGCTTTGGAACTACTTGCAAGCATCACCAGACCTAAATATGTTGTATCCTTGCAGAATTCTATCACACCTACCTACCTCCAGGTAAAAACCTACACCTGTCGATATTTAAAAAAACAAAACAGAAACTTCAATCACACGATACGTGAGAGGATTGTGATGTCAGGACAAACCTATATGTCATTGTCAGAATTGTGTATGTCTTATTCGTTGCACTTCTTCCGGTTTATTTTATGTGCCATAACAATTTAAAGTTGCTAGGTACCGTGTATATAATAAAAAAGAGACCAGGTACTAGATCTAAGAAGAGACCAAGAAAAAGATGGATAGACAATATCAAGACCACACTACATAAACATGGATACAACACAACAAGGGCGACTCATCAGGCCCTAGAACGCAAATTAAAGCTCCCATTCCTACGCTTAACCGCAAGTGTGGACAGCCAATTACATCTTCCACCTGGGAATAGACAATAGGTACCGTGACCTCCGATAACATAAGGCCGGCGAGCTCAGGTAAAGATTCTTGGAAATAATACCACAATCCGCAATAATGTACGATATAAAGTGGCGCCAGGGACAGTGAGCTGGCACTAACCAAGTCCCTACCCCACCTCCACGGAGTAGCCCTGTTAAAAGACTAATGCCGTGTAGGGATCGAAGGGGAGCTACTCTGGTTGTTGCGTAGGTCCCACTGGCCTCTCTTATTATTTTTCCTCCTGAGCGTGCTGAAAAAGCCCACGCACAGCGTTGTTGGCGAATGACTGAACCATCGTGTAAATAACCACATCTGTATCATTGATGATGTCATTCAAGAGAGCCTCCACCTCCACGTTTAGCAGTGATAGATGATTTTGTTCTCAGTTTTTCTTAATAGATGTAATAACGGTGAAAGCAGTCTGAAATTGAGACGGCACATCAATCCATTCCTCTCCTGTTTCAATTCCGGAAAGATCACATATTTTCCTAAGCGTATCTTCCGCCTGACTCAGCCATGATCTGTCTCTCTTGTCTACACCCTTTCTCCTTAATGAGTTCTTCATGAAGAGGATGTTTCTTGTTTGCATTGATTCTTAGATATGATCGAACCTCCAAGTTTCAATTCTGTTAGCAATAGTTGGGAGGTCAAGAAGGAATCGCATTGACACTCCTGGAGTATCTTCGGTGCATCCCAGAATGATGTGCATAGCCTCATTCTGAATTCTTTCCAGTCTCACTGTTTGCGTAGGACTAATTGTTAGGAGCGAGCATGCATATTCTATACATGACAGAACAAGACGTTGAGACGCAGAGAAGACGAGCTGCACGAAAAAACAGAACACACAACACGCACATGTCTAACCTTGATCATATATACACCCACCTGTCGTAGGGGATTGTGTTTTAGGATGTTTTAGGATGGTATGATAAGATTACGAACGAGGAACTCAGAGAAAGAACTAAGCAGATCATCATCATCATCATCAAATAGCTTGTTCTGAGCAGAACTTTGCCACCCCAACAGTCCTCCAAAACTTCTCTCTCATAGGCCAGATGTCGTGCCTCTGCAGCCATCATGTTCAAATCATCAGTTACATTCTGAATCTATCTTCTCCTTGTCTTTCTTCTTCTCTTTACCGATATTGTCCCCTTCCTTGATGGTCTTCTCTAGCCCTTCATGCCTAAAACTAACTACACTACAAATAAAAAAGTCTACTAAATTACTGTATTATACTGCACCTGATGATGATGCTAAGTTTATAATTTCTCTTATTTCTACAGTTCTGTCTCTTTGGAACTACTTGCAAGCATCACCAGACCTAAATATGTTGTATCCTTGCAGAATTCTATCACACCTACATACCTCAGGTAAAACCTACACCTGTCGATATTTACAAAAACAAACAGAAACTTCAATCACACGATACGTGAGAGGATTGTGATGTCAGGACAAACCTATATGTCATTGTCAGAATTGTGTATGTCTTATTCGTTGCACTTCTTCCGGTTTATTTTATGTGCCAGAACAATTTAAAGTTGCTAGGTACCGTGTATATAATAAAAAAGAGACCAGATACTAGATCTAAGAAGAGACCAAGAAAAGATGGATAGACAATATCAAGACCACACTACATAAACATGGATACAACACAACAAGGGCGACTCATCAGGCCCTAGAACGCAAATTAAAGCTCCCATTCCTACGCTTAACCGCAAGTGTGGACAGCCAATTACATCTTCCACCTGGGAATAGACAATAGGTACCGACCTGATAACATAAGGCCGGCGAGCTCAGGTAAAGATTCTTGGAAATAATACCACAATCCGCAAAATGTACGATATAAAGTGGCGCCAGGACAGTGAGCTGGCACTAACCAAGTCCTACCCCACCTCCACGGAGTAGCCTGTTAAAAGACTAATGCCGTAGGGATCGAAGGAGCTACTCTGTTGTTGGTAGGTCCCACTGGCCTCTCTTATTATTTTTCCTCCTGAGCGTGCTGAAAAAGCCCACGCACAGCGTTGTTGGCGAATGACTGAACCATCGGTGTAAATAACCACATCTGTATCATTGATGATGTCATTCAAGAGACCTCCACCTCCACGTTTAGCAGTGATAGATGATTTGTTCTCAGTTTTCTTAATAGATGTAATAACGGTGAAAGCAGTCTGAAATTGAGACGGCACATCAATCCATTCCTCTCCTGTTTCAATTCCGAAAGATCACATATTTCCTAAGCGTATCTTCCGCCTGACTCAGCCATGATCTGTCTTCTTGTCTACACCTTTCTCCTAATGAGTTCTTCATGAAGAGGATGTTCTTGTTTATTGATTCTTAGATATGATCGAACCTCCAAGTTTCAATTCTGTTAGCAATAGTTGGGAGGTCAGAGGAATCGCATTGACACTCCTGGAGTATCTTCGTGCATCCCAGAATGATGCTCATAGCCTCATTCTGAATTCTTTCCAGTCTCACTGTTTGCGTAGGACTAATTGTTAGGAGCAGCATGCTATTCTACATGACAGAACAAGACGTTGAGACGCAGAGAAGACGAGCTGCACGAAAAACAGAACACACAACACGCACATGTCTAACCTTGATCATATATACACCCACCTGTCGTAGGGGATTGTGTTTTAGGATGTTTTAGGATGGTATGATAAGATTACGAACGAGGAACTCAGAGAAAGAACTAAGCAGATCATCATCATCAAATAGCTTGTTCTGAGCAGAACTTTGCCACCCCAACAGTCCTCCGAAACTTCTCTCTCATAGGCCAGATATCGTGCCTCTGCAGCCATCATGTTCAAATCATCAGTTACATTCTGAATCTATCTTCTCCTTGTCTTTCTTCTTCTTTGCCGATATTGCCTCCTTCCTTGATGGTCTTCTCTAGCCCTTCATGCCTAAAACGAACTACACTACAAATAAAAAAAGTCTACTAAATTACTGTATTATACTGCACCTGATGATGATGCTAAGTTTATAATTTCTCTTATTTCTACAGTTCTGTCTCTTTGGAACTACTTGCAAGCATCACCAGACCTAAATATGTTGTATCCTTGCAGAATTCTATCACACCTACCTACCTCCAGGTAAAACCTACACCTGTCGATATTTAAACAAAATCAATCACACGATACGGATTGGAGTGAAAACTGCATTGTGAATGTTTCTTATCGTTGCACCTCGTTATTTTTGCAGAACAAGTCGAGATAATAAAGAGACCAGATACTGAAAGAAGAGACCAAGAAGATGATAAAAGACACAACATGGAACAACCACAAACTCGGCAGAAGATTGCCATTCACGCTAACGAGTGTGACAAATTCCTATGAGACGTACCTCGATATACGACGTAAAGATTGAAAACAACCAAAATGATTGGCGCGACAGGAGCACCAATCTCCACTCCACGGAGCGTAAGACTAAGCGGACGAATACGGTTCAGGTCACTGCTTTATTTCCTCTAGCGAGCAGCAAGTTGTGGAATACGAACCATCGTATAACACATCTGTACAGATGTTCGAGCCCAGTTTGCGGATAGATGATTTTGTTCTAGTTTCTAAAGAGATGTGAGGTAAGACGGCAATCAATCCTTCCTCTTTTCAACCGAAAGACCAATTCTAAGATCTTCCCCGCAGCCAATTGTCTTTGTTCACCTTCTCCAATGAGTTCTTCGAAGAGATGTTGTCATTGATTCTTAGATATGACGAACTCCAAGTTTCAATTTGTGAGTTGGGAGGTGAAGGAACGCATTGACCCTGGATGATCGAATGATGAGCCCTCTAATTCTTCAGCCATGTTTGAGACTAATTAGAGCACATTCTAACGACAACAAGACGTTGACAACAGCAAAAAGAACACAAACACGCAGTCAACTGATCAACACCACTGTCGATTGTTAGAGTTAGTAGATAAGATTGAACGAGAACCGAGAAAGAACACAGATCATCATATCAAGTTTTCTGAGCAGACTCCCCAGTCTCAATCTTAGGACGACACTGTTCAAATATCAGTACTTAATCATCTTCCTGTCTTCTCTTCCGTTCCTCCTGATGGCTCCTAGCTTCAAAAACAAAAAAATTAATACATACTAAATTGATAGGACAAACTATATTTCATTTATTCTTATTCGTTGCCTTTTTTATTTATGCCAGAACAATTTAAATTGCTAGTACCTGTAATATAAAAACCAGATCTGTCGAAAACAAAAATGAACAATACAAGACATATAACTGGATACAAACACAGGGATCATCGGCTAACGAAATTAGCTCCATTCTACGCTAACCAATTGGAAACTAATTCTTTCAAGGGAATAGAAATGGTACCGGACCTCCGAACATAGCCGGATAGTAGATTTTGAAAGTATTACCAATCCAATAATGTACGATTAAGTGGGCAGGACATAGCGGACAACAATCCTCCACCTCCAGGAAGCCTGTTAAAATAATGCCGTAGGATCGAAGAGCATTCGGATTGTCGAGGTCCCTGTCTCTTATTTTTCCTCCTGAGCGTGTGAAAAGCCCACCCAGCTGTTGGACAATGACTAACCATCGTGTAAATAACCACCTGTACATTATGATTCATTCAAGAAGCCCCACCTCCACATTAGCCAGAAGATGATTTTGTCTCAGTTTTCTATAAGATGTAATAGTGAAAGTCTGAAATTGAGGACGAAGATCAATCCATTTCTCTGTTTAATTCCGAAAGTCCTATTTTTCCTAGGTACTTCCCAGCCTGACTGAGCAGATCTCTCTCTTCTACCCTTTCCTTAATGAGTTCTTCATGAAGAGATGTTTCTTGTTTGCATTGATCTAGATATGTCTGAACCCTCCAAGTTAATTCTGTTAGAATAGTTGGGAGGTCAGAAGGAATCGCATTACCCTGGATATCTTCGTGCATCCCAGAATGATTCATACTTTCTGAATTCTTTCCGTCTCACTGTTTCGTTGACTAATTTGGGCACATGCATATTCAACATGCAGAACAAGATTTGAACAGAAGACAGCTGCGAAAAACGAACAGCAAACGACATGCACTTGATCTTTACACCCTCAGAGGATTGTGTTTTATGATTTTTAGGATGTCTGATAAATTAGACGGAACTCAGAGAAAGAACTAAGCAGATCATCATCATCATCAAATAGCTTATTCTGAGCAGAACTTTGCCACCCCAACAGTCCTCCAAAACTTCTCTCTCATAGGCCAGATATCGTGCCTCTGCAGCCATCATGTTCAAATCATCAGTTACATTCTGAATCTATCTTCTCCCTTGTCTTTCTCTTCTTCTCTTTGCCGATATTGCCTCCTTCCTTGATGGTCTTCTCTAGCCCTTCATGCCTAAAACGAACTACACTACAAATAAAAAAAGTATACTAAATTACTGTATTATACTGCACCTGATGATGATGATGCTAAGTTTATAATTTCTCTTATTTCTACAGTTCTGTCTCTTTGGAACTACTTGCAAGCATCACCAGACCTAAATATGTTGTATCCTTGCAGAATTCTATCACACCTACCTACCTCCAGGTAAAAACCTACACCTGTCGATATTTACAAAAACAAAACAGAAACTTCAATCACACGATACGTGAGAGGATTGTGATGTCAGGACAAACCTATATGTCATTGTCAGAATTGTGTATGTCTTATTCGTTGCACTTCTTCCGGTTTATTTTATGTGCCATAACAATTTAAAGTTGCTAGGTACCGTGTATATAATAAAAAAGAGACCAGGTACTAGATCTAAGGAGAGACCAAGAAAAGATGGATAGACAATATCAAGACCACACTACATAAACATGGATACAACACAACAAGGGCAACTCATCTGACCCTAGAACGCAAATTAAAGCTCCCATTCCTACGCTTAACGGCAAGTGTGGACAGCCAACTACATCTTCCACCTGGGAATAGACAATAGGTACCGTGACCTCCGATAACATAAGGCCGGCGAGCTCAGGTAAAGATTCTTGGAAATAATACCACAATCCGCAATAATGTACGATATAAAGTGGCGCCAGGGACAGTGAGCTGGCACTAACCAAGTCCCTACCCCACCTCCACGGAGTAGCCCTGTTAAAAGACTAATGCCGTGTAGGGATCGAAGGGGAGCTACTCTGGTTGTTGCGTAGGTCCCACTGGCCTCTTTTATTATTTTTCCTCCTGAGCGTGCTGAAAAGCCCCACACAGCGTTGTTGAAGAATGACTGAATCATCGGTGTGAATAACCACATTTGTATCATTAATAATGTCATTCAAGAGAGCCTCCACCTCCACGTTTAGCAGTGATAGATGATTTTGTTCTCAGTTTTTCTTAATAGATGTAATAACGGTGAAAGCAGTCTGAAATTGAGACGGCACATCAATCCATTCCTCTCCTGTTTCAATTCCGGAAAGATCACATATTTTCCTAAGCGTATCTTCCGCCTGACTCAGCCATGATCTGTCTCTCTTGTCTACACCCTTTCTCCTTAATGAGTTCTTCATGAAGAGGATGTTTCTTGTTTGCATTGATTCTTAGATATGATCGAACCCTCCAAGTTTCAATTCTGTTAGCAATAGTTGGGAGGTCAAGAAGGAATCGCATTGACACTCCTGGAGTATCTTCGGTGCATCCCAGAATGATGTGCATAGCCTCATTCTGAATTCTTTCCAGTCTCACTGTTTGCGTAGGACTAATTGTTAGGAGCGAGCATGCATATTCTATACATGACAGAACAAGTCGTTGAGACGCAGAGAAGACGAGCTGCACGAAAAAACAGAACACACAACACGCACATGTCTAACCTTGATCATATATACACCCACCTGTCGTAGGGGATTGTGTTTTAGGATGTTTTAGGATGGTATGATAAGATTACGAACGAGGAACTCAGAGAAAGAACTAAGCAGATCATCATCATCATCATCAAATAGCTTGTTCTGAGCAGAACTTTGCCACACCAACAGTCCTCCGAAACTTCTCTCTCATAGGCCAGATATCGTGCCTCTGCAGCCATCATGTTCAAATCATCAGTTACATTCTGAATCTATCTTCTCCTTGTCTTTCTTCTTCTCTTTGCCGATATTGCCTCCTTCCTTGATGGTCTTCTCTAGCCCTTCATGCCTAAAACGAACTACACTACAAATAAAAAAAGTCTACTAAATTACTGTATTATATTGCACCTGATGATGATGATGCTAAGTTTATAATTTCTCTTATTTCTACAGTTCTGTCGCTTTGGATCTACTTGCAAGCATCACCAGACCTAAATATGTTGTATCCTTGCAGAATTCTATCACACCTACCTACCTCCAGGCAAAAACTTACACCTGTCGATAAAAAAACCAAACAGAAACTTCAATCACACGATACGTGAGAGGATTGTGATGTCAGGACAAACCTATATGTCATTGTCAGAATTGTGTATGTCTTATTCGTTGCACTTCTTCCGGTTTATTTTATGTGCCAGAACAATTTAAAGTTGCTAGGTACCGTGTATAATAAAAAAAGAGACCAGGTACTAGATCTAAGGAGAGACCAAGAAAAAGATGGATAGACAATATCAAGATCACTCTACATAAATACGGATATAACAAGGGCGACTCATCAGGCACTAGAACGCAAATTAAAGCTCCCATTCCTACGCTTAACGGCAAGAGTGGACAGCCAACTACATCTACCACCTGGGAATAGACAATAGGTACCGTGGCCTCCGATAACATAAGGCCGGCGAGCTCAGGTAAAGATTCTTGGAAATAATACCACAATCCGCAATAATGTACGATATAAAGTGGCGCCAGGGACAGTGAGCTGACACTAACCAAGTCCCTACCCCACCTCCACGGAGTAGCCCTGTTAAAAGACTAATGCCGTGTAGGGATCGAAGGGGAGCTACTCTGGTTGTTGCGTAGGTCCCACTGGCCTCTCTTATTATTTTTCCTCCTGAGCGTGCTGAAAAAGCCCCCACACAGCGTTGTTGACGAATGATTGAATCATCGGTGTGAATAACCACATTTGTATCATTGATGATGTCATTCAAGAGAGCCTCCACCTCCACGTTTAGCAGTGATAGATGATTTTGTTCTCAGTTTTTCTTAATAGATGTAATAACGGTGAAAGCAGTCTGAAATTGAGACGGCACATCAATCCATTCCTCTCCTGTTTCAATTCCGGAAAGATCACATATTTTCCTAAGCGTATCTTCCGCCTGACTCAGCCATGATCTGTCTCTCTTGTCTACACCCTTTCTCCTTAATGAGTTCTTCATGAAGAGGATGTTCCTTGTTTGCATTGATTCTTAGATATGATCGAACCCTCCAAGTTTCAATTATGTTAGCAATAGTTGGGAGGTCAAGAAGGAATCGCATTGACACTCCTGGAGTATCTTAGGTGCATCCCAGAATGATGCGCATAGCCTCATTCTGAATTCTTTCCAGTCTCACTGTTTGCGTAGGACTAATTGTTAGGAGAGCGCATGCATATTCTATACATGACAGAACAACACCTTGGTACAAGAGCACAAGAAGGCGTTGCTAAATGTTAGCAGCCGCCATGATTCTCAGTGCGGATAGTGCGTTGCGAGCCTTGGCAATAACTTGGTCAATATGGTCCCTAAAGCATATACTGAGAGCAAATTTTACACCCAAATAACTCATAGATGCTATTCGGGTGAGTGTATGTCCATCTAAAGTGACATGTGATGTGTCAAACTTTGCAGTGTGATTATTTAGGAGAACCATGATAGCACAGCTTTGGTATGGTTTATCGATGCACCAGAAACATCACACCAGGCCATTATGCGGTTCAGTTCTTCCTAGAGTTTATTAGCAATTTCATCCCTGTTTCTCCCTGTCTGTACACCATGATGTCGTCTGCAAATGACAGCGTTCGTCCCCTGTCAGATAATTGCTGCTTCGTAATCATTATGGTGAATACATTGAATAGTACTGGAGATAGTGGAGACCCCTGGGGTAGGCCAGGTGAAATTTTTGTAGGCACAGAGTACCAATTATCACACCTGAGTGCCACTTTTCTCTCGAACAGGGCCCTTGCAATCCATCTTATGAGCAATGTATCGATTTTGAGTAGGGTGAGCATTTGTATAAGGTATGTGATTGGAACTTTGTTGTAAGCATCCTCGAGATCTAGTACAACAGCACAAGTCTCCAAACCAGCCTGGAAGATTTCAAAGACGTCATAGGAAAAGATCGATGCATTACACCAAGTTTCTTTATTCCGCCTGTATGCGCCGAGGTGGAAGGAAACATGCGACGTTCCTCCAAATCCCGATAGAGCCTACATGCCACTAACTTTTCCAGAAGCTTGCCCACTGTGTTCTGCATTGCAATTATTCTATAACCGCTGATGTGTTTTGTGATTCTTGTTAGGTTTTGCCAGTGGTATTAAATAACTGTGTAGCCATTCCCCTCCCTGATCTCGCCATCTTTTAAACTAGTGTTGATTTCTTTACTAAGCTCATTCATGTCTTCGTCTGATATCCTGCTTATGTCATTGTATTGGATACTATCGCGGCTTGGTGCAGTATAACTGAAACAAATTCGCAAACATCTTCTATACCTCTTCTCTCAATGAACAAGTCTACTGGTAGCCCCAACATCTTCTATACCTCTTCTCTCAATAAACAAGTTCTACTGGTAGCCCCAACATCTTCTATACCTCTTCTCTCAATGAACAAGTCTACTGGTAGCCCCAACATCTTCTATACCTCTTCTCTCAATAAACAAGTTCTACTGGTAGCCCCAACATCTTCTATACCTCTTCTCTCAATGAACAAGTCTACTGGTAGCCCCAACATCTTCTATACCTCTTCTCTCAATAAACAAGTTCTACTGGTAGCCCCAACATCTTCTATACCTCTTCTCTCAATGAACAAGTCTACTGGTAGCCCCAACATCTTCTATACCTCTTCTCTCAATAAACAAGTTCTACTGGTAGCCCCAACATCTTCTATACCTCTTCTCTCAATAAACAAGTCTACTGGTAGCCCCAACATCTTCTATACCTCTTCCCTTAATGTACAAGTTCTACTGGTAGTCCCAACATCTTCTATACCTCTTCCCTCAATGAACAAGTTCTACTGGTAGCCCCAACATCTTCTATACCTCTTCCCTCAATAAACAAGTCTACTGGTAGCCCCAACATCTTCTATACATCTTCCCTCAATGAACAAGTTCTACTGGTAGCACCAACATCTTCTATACCTCTTCCCTCAATGAACAAGTTCTACTAGTAGCACCAACATCTTCTATACCTCTTCCCTCAATGAACAAGTTCTACTGGTAGCTCCAACATCTTCTATACCTCTTCTCTCAATGAACAAGTTCTACTGGTAGCCCTAACATCTTCTATACCTCTTCCCTCAATGAACAAGTTCTACTAGTAGCCCCAACATCTTCTATACATCTTCCCTCAATGAACAAGTTCTACTGGTAGCCCCAACATCTTCTATACCTCTTCCCTCAATTAACAAGTTCTACTGGTAGTCCCAACATCTTCTATACATCTTCCCTCAATAAACAAGTTCTACTGGTAGCTCCAACATCTTCTATACCTCTTCCCTCAATGAACAAGTTCTACTGGTAGCCCCAACATCTTCTATACATCTTCCCTCAATAAACAAGTTCTACTGGTAGCTCCAACATCTTCTATACCTCTTCCCTCAATGAACAAGTTCTACTGGTAGCTCCAACATCTTCTATACCTCTTCTCTCAATGAACAAGTTCTACAGGTAGCCCCAACATCTTCTATACCTCTTCCTTCAATAAACAAGTTCTACTAGTAGCCCCAACATCTTCTATACCTCTTCCCTCAATGAACAAGTTCTACTGGTAGCTCCAACATCTTCTATACCTCTTCTCTCAATGAACAAGTTCTACAGGTAGCCCCAACATCTTCTATACCTCTTCCTTCAATAAACAAGTTCTACTAGTAGCCCCAGCATCTTCTATACCTCTTCCCTCAATCTTCGCAATAACTTACCAAGTTAATGACAATATGTAATACCAAGTTCTACTGGTAGCTCATATAATCATCGATAGTTTGATATTGATTGCATTTTATTTATCACGGGTGTCACTCTGGTTATGTTATGTTATACAATCGACGTCATGGCATATCGGGCATTCCCATTCGTGCTCTGTCCTTCAATGCAGCAGCCATCCCAAAGTCCATTTGTCTCTGTGGTTATGTGGTTATGTGGTTATGTGGTTATGTGGTTATGTGGTTATGTGGTTATGTGGTTATGTGGATATGTGGTTATGTGGTTATGTGGTTATGTGGTTATGTGGTTATTGGGTTATGTGGTTATGTGGTTATGTGGTTATGTGGTTATGTGGTTATGTGGTTAGGTGGTTATGTGGTTATGTGGTTATGTGGTTATGTGGTTATGTGGTTATGTGGTTATGTGGTTAAGCCTTTAATTTGCTTTCCGAAGGTCGTAGGTTTGAATCCGTGCAGTTCTGTTCATTGGTGCATTTTATCCAGAGACTACTAGGATTGTTGTTGGAGTTACGGAGTTCGTGCTTTGTGTAATAATCTCGGCAGGTTGCGTTCTATTTCTGCTGAGAGGGACAAAGTCATATACCCAGTGCAATGAAGTCAATTCTTCGACTTTAGTTCCAAGCGCACAATGTTTTAAGTATCTTATTTACTGGAGTCTAGATTTCTGATATTGACTGAGTTGTATGTTATAAGTTTAGTTTAGTTTAGTCGTCGGATCACCATCACTGCACGTCGAACAAATTAGTCCATAAGTGCTCGATCTCTCCCTCAGTATGTCTCTCAGCGTGTAGCGACTAGCCACACCGGTTCTTTGTTGGTTTACAATTCTTCTTTGTCTGCCAGCATAGCGTTCTTGTCGAGCTACACCACACTTAACTTTGAGTTCTTGCAGTCTGGTTAGAGTTGTAGATTCACCGCTATTACGTGAATCATGTACACTACCTCTATCCCTTAAGGAATTTATAATATCGTGTATGTTATAAATATTGTAAGAATATATGAGATAAGAAATGGAATGTTTATTGGACATACTCCAGATTATGTAATGTAATTAAGATTGATTTGACATAAGGAAGTGAGTCTTGTCACATATAAACCAAATTATCCTGGAGTAAACAGCTCTACAAGATGTAGAATCATATACATACTTTGGTAGCAACATAGACACAGAACTCCAAAGGCAGCTAAGCAACAGATGATCAACAGCATTTTTATACCTACTTTGTGTTACCAGAACCAAACATGGACATTGAGCAAAGCGCAGTCACAAAAAATAACTACATGTGAAATGCGTTGCCTGCGAAAAGTTACCAACAACACAAGAACAGACAGAATCACCAACATAAACATAAGAAAGAAAGTTGGCACAAAACCGTGCTTGAATTACATAGATAAGCAAAGAATGAAGTGGTTTGGCCACTTAATAAGAATGCATCCAAACTCCACAGTATACAGAGTCTTCTACAACAGAACATCGGGAAAGTAGGCAGAGAGGAAGACCACGGAAAAGATGGTTAGATGGCGTAGCAGAATCCTGTGAAAGAGCAAAGATAACAATCACACAAGCCACCAGAACAGCGCAAGACAAAACAGAAAACCACGACACTGGGCAACAACCCGGTAACAGTGTGACGACAAAAGAAGAAAGAAGATAGACACAGAAGGAGGAACACACAAAGATATCAAGATAAGAATACAAAAAGCAAGGGGTAACTTTATTGCATTGAGTAAGATATGGCAGTCAAAAGAGATCAAAACAAACACAAATCTGAGAATCGTTCAATCAAATGTGAAGTCAGTGCTGTTCTATGGCCCGGAAGCATGGAAGACGATAAAATAAACCACCAGAAAACTACAGACCTTCATAAGTGGATGTTTACATAGAATAGAGGGACTGAGATGGTATGATAAGATTACAAACGAGGAACTCAGAGAAAGAACTAAACAGATACCAGTGGAGAAACAGCAAAGGAAGAGACGCTGGCGATGGATAGGACACACATTGAGAAGACCGACCAGAAGAGTTGCAAGATAGGCACTGTTTTGGAACCCGCAGGAAAGAGGAGTAGGGGAAAGCCTAGACAGACCTGGAGAAGAGAGCTTGAAACCGATGTTAAAAGGATAGCTAAACCATGGAAAGAATTGGAAGGGATGGTAGAAGAGCTGGAAGAAGTTTGTTGAAGACCTGTGCTCCGTTTGGGAGTTGAAAGGTGAAGAAGTGAACTATACAAGGCTGCATTTTGTCGCCCTGTCTGTTTAACATATATGCAGAAAACATCATGAGAAATGTTACAGAAGATAACAGAAAAGAATAATACAATCCTTGTATAATCGAAGAAAGAGAAATAGCTAAACTAAGATATTCTGACGATACAGTACTAATGCCAACATAGCAAAAGGGATTGAGAAATTATTCATGGAAGTACAAACGAAAAATAAAATCTATATCTCAATGTGGCAAACATAATGTCAATATAGAAGGAGACTGCAGTCAAACTATGTAGAATGGAGAAACACGTAATACCACAATACTGTAGTTTTACAAAATACACACACACACACACAATGACAATACACAGCAACATTTCGACAAAAATATATTACAACGGTTAAAAATGAATGATTTTGTTAACTCTTAACTGTTCGTGGGTTTTTAAGGTTTTTTTGTTATTTTTGAAGGCCTGGTCTATTACTAGAAGCCATATATACTCCATGAATTCAACATAGGCCCGTTATATATGGTTAGAAAGCTAATTGCATGTACTATCAAGATATTGATTTTAGTATCAGTGTCATGTAATATGTTATATCAGTGACCTAATTTTGGTGATGCTAAAAATAGATTTTCCTACAAATTTCAAATAATTATACAGTCACAAAGAAGGAAAAAATAAGTATGAAATATATCATAAAAACTATTAATATTTTCTCTTAGTACCTTCATATTTACACAATATATCCAAATATGAAGTTATTTGGACAATAAATAAGGCAGTAATTAGGAAATTTGTAACTTCTAAATATTTCCATATTTTGAAGACACCAATTAATAAATAATAAATAAATAAGAGAAATGATGCAGAACTGGTCTAGTAAGCAGCACATAAAGAACTAACACTTATAGTCTTGATTAGGACAGTAATCTGAGTCACTAGATGCCATTTTTAAGCAAATGTGTGATTTTTAACAAGAGCAACTGAAAACTCGTCTGCAGAGATTATCCAAAATGGCGGCCGTTCGGAAATGTCGGTGTAATAAAAGTATGTTCTTACCACTGAAGTCGGAGAAGGTTCGCCTGAATGGCTAGGGACACCATAGAAACAGTAAGTAGGCTTTCACGCAAAAATCAGTCAGATACACCATAAAGGCTCCTGACTACGCATGAATTCATAGCGGGCGGAGGCAGAAGAAGAAGAACACAAAAGCATGCTTTATTCAACGAGATTAGACATCTTAAAAATAAAAAAATATTTTTTAAACAATTTATTATGGTAATATCATATGTTTTACATTATGAAACATAAATTATATGCATTTAAATGCATAAATAGCACACAAATAGGGCTAGTTCCGGAGTCATGTAGCCATCTCATTTACAAATGAGATTTTCTTAGTACCCGAACGTTAAAGGGTTAAAGTAATATCTGTGTCAACGTCTATATGTAGTGTTCTGTGACATTCGTCACTTTTGTTGTATCAATTGCTTGATAAAGACCTTTTCGGTCGAAACGTTGCTGTATATTGTCGTTGTGTGTGTGTATTTTGTAAAACTACAGTACTTTCTTATTACGTATTTCGCCAATGTGGCAAACACAAAAATAATGACAACAGATAAAACAAGCATGACAAAGGATATTTGTATCAACGGAGAGAAAGTAGAAAATGTGAACAGTTTTGAATATCTCGGTTCACTACTAATAAAAGATGGAAACGGATAAAGAAAATTAAAAGAACAAACATGGCTTTAAATAAAATTAAACAACTAAAAACAGTTTGAAATGGAACTGATAGGAAAACAAATAATAGAATACTAAGAGCATGAATATTCCCAGTGGCAACGCATTGGTGTGAAGAATGAGAGAAAATAAGGAGTTTTACGAACTTCTGGTGGAGCTCCAGAGTCAATGAATACGTTCAATAAATAGACCGTGAACAAGTATCTGAGGCTTCCGGAAAAAATAAAATACCAAACACAGGACTCGAACCACAAACCCTTATGAATTACGGCATCTATTGTCTAGCACTGGAGATACGCGTTTTTAAGAACATAGCCAGCTAGATCTCCAAGAAAGAACTTTACTGAGGAGTGTCTTTCATACAAATCTCAGTCTATTGACCACAAGTAGGGAGAACTCCAGGGCTCGATGCAAACTTGACTCAAACTATATTCTTGCGTGGCCCTGTATACTTCTTTGTTTGCAACGTGGCCCACGGTAACAGAAGACCGACTAGCTCAGGCAGGAAATCGAACATTTCTGTTTATTAGGGGCAGGTATTTGTCTATGTTTTATAGAACACAGTAAACTTTCATGAAATTGTTCTGCAATATTATAAACAATGTTAATAATACTGATATTCCTGAGCTTTAAACTTAACTTGTAACATAATACAACTTAGATTTAGCGTGTTGTGTTGATTTTAAAATAAATTAGTCTCTATAAACAACACTACTGGAATGCGAGAATCACGCCACAGTTGTGGTCTTATTTCCTAAATTTTTTTTACCTGAGCCCGTCGGCCGCATGTTATCGGAGGCCATGATTTACAACTACAGTTTTTGTATTTCTGACCTACCTTTCAGTGTCTTCTCATAGGCTGTAGGGTGCAGCTGCAAATGAGCGGAAACTGGAGTAAAGCGGAAACTTGTGTCTCGTGATGGCGCTAGATTAAAAATATAAAAATGTAATTTATTAACAAATTAATTTGTTTATGTTTTCTCACGTGAAGAACTTTTCATCGGTCGCAGAAAATTGGAAAAAACCAGCTGATGACAGAGCTGTGCGGAAAGCGATATTTCGAAAGGGCGAAGAGTCTTCTGAAACGTGACTTAATGATGAACTTAAAGACAAGAGAGAAAAGCAAAAACTTAGAAGTGATCACAGTAAAACACTAACCAATTGACTGTCTGTAAAGACTAGAAAGGCAATATAATGGGATCATCACAAGAATTGGAGATGATTATTATGGAAAGAGGTATCCCAGCTAACAAGAAAAGAGGAAGACCACGAAGAATGTGGATTCGGGATATAACTGGTGATTTGAGCATGACGGCTGCAGAGGCAGGACATCTGGACTATGAGAGAGAGAAATTCCGGAGGACTGTTGGGGTGGCAAAGTTCTGCTCAGGACAAGCTATTTGATGATGATGATGAATTTGTCTTTGTGTTCTGAACAGTCAGGTCAATTTTTAACATTCGTTAGATTACAGGGGAATGTAATTTCGAATTTCTAAACCTGCCATCCTTGGAGTTATTCTAATCGTTACCAGTTTCTATTTGATTCTTTCACGGTTCGATAGTTTGTGATGAATGTGTATTCATTCATCTATACAAATAGGGGAAGACTGCAGTAAAACTTGGTAAATAGTGAAACACGTACAAACAAAGTACTATAGTTTTACAAAATACATAAACAGTGGCGATAAACAGCAACGTTTCGACCAACAAGGCCTTTATCAAGCAAACGAACAAACAGGAGTGACAAATTAAAATGAAACACAAATGGACGACCAAATACCAACGTATCTAAGGAAAATCTGGAATAAAAACGAATAACGAAATAAATGTAACACAAAAACACACATAAAAACTAGAAATAGAAAAGAAACAATGAAACATCTAGTAAATATATAACTTGAATACATGCAACATATACACATATAGATTATAAAGCATGGGAAGAGAAAGTACTAAGAAGCATACGAATGTAATACATGCAACATATACCCATAGAGATTACAAAGCATTGGAAGAGAAAGTACTAAGAAGCATAAGAATGTAATACGTTGAGTCCGCGTGGTCGCAAGGTACCATACAAAGAAATCAACCGATTCTCCAGAGCAAATCGACTACGATCATCAGAGGAACATGATCGGATGGCTGTGACCTGGACATCGCAAGCTCCTGAATGGCCAGTATCATTGAAATGGGTAGCTACAGGGGTCACAGAGCCTTGGCGTATATCGCGCAAGTGTTGGGCGAATCGGTCACTGAGTCTCCTGCCGGTTTCCCCAATATAGGCCTTGCTGCACCGCTTGCAGATAATGGCATAGATAATATTACGGGACTCGCACGTGAAACTGTCTTCAACAACGAACGTGGCTTTTGGAAAAGACACCGTGCGGGTCTGTATTACATAAGCACAAGTGTTGCAGCGCCGACGGCCACACTGGATGGTGCCAAAATGACTCTGGATGTTAGGCTTGAGGCGACTGTGAACCAACATATCCTTAAGGCTTCTGTCCCGTCTGTACGCCACCAAAGGATAGTGTTGGAAGATTGAACGTGTATCAGGATCAGACTGAAGAATGGAGAGATGACGGAATAAGACTTTCTTCACAAGGAACTATGAGGGTGGAAAGTTAAGACAAGTTTCACCCTGTCAGAATTGGAAGTTCTATGCTGGTTAGAGAGAGCCTCCTGGCGAGAAATTTGCTGAACGCGCCGCATAGCAGAAGCAAGCACCTTATCCGGGTATAAGCGCTTACGAAAGAAATCCAGCATCTCGTGAGCTCTATCGAGGAAATCGTCGTCCTCGCTACAGAGGCGACGAAGGCGCAAGAGTTGAGAGAATGGTAAAGAATCACGACAAGCCTGGGAATGGGAAGATGTATAAAGAAGAAAATTATGTGCATCAGTAGGCTTGTAGTATACTGATGTAGTGATGGTGGATAGGCTGATAGTGATAGTGATGTCAAGAAAGTTGACACAAGAGGTAGAGATGTGAGATGTAAACCGAATAGCCGAATTACCGATATGCCTGAAGCCGATTTGTCACGCTTCATTAATTTCATTAATGTCTTCAATCCGGCTATTCGGTTCACAAATAATATTCCTGCCGCCTATAGTTTTCTGAAGGTGAAGCCGGCGGCTCTTACAATTTTCATAGAGTACTTTTAGAAATGTCTATGCTGCAATCTGATTGCAGTTTTAATTTCAGTTTCCTGAGAGTAACAAGTTGATTTGTCGCAAACATTTTCAAGAGCTCCGTCTTATGACATCTATGTCAAAGTCGTCAATTGTTCTTTTCCGTCCTTGCTTGACATTAGTGCACTTTGTGTCCTGTTTAATCCATCGGGAAAAGGATTCTCTATTCAGACCAAGCGCCAGTTGCGCTCGTTTCTCAGGGTTATGAATATCGCAATATAGATGACCTTTCTTAGATTCCCTACGGAAGTGTTGGTATAGTAAAACTGTAACCTTCTGCATTGTTATAAATGTGCACTTCAGACTCATTATGAATGTGATATCAATGTCAGTTTTGATAAGCCAACAAATATGATACAATAGCTTCATACAAATAGCGAGATACGCCTATAACTATACAATGGTATCCCAATTATAACGTCATATGCTTTCCGCTTTCAAAGTCGACTGGGTTAGGTGCACGGGATTTCGTGAAATTGTTGTATACTCACGATATTTCTATGTTACCATAATGTATTTTAGAACAACGCGTCTGTGTACCGTAGATCTGTTACTATTGTGTACAATCCGGTGAGGTTGATTTTAATATAACCTGAAGAAGAAATATTTCAAACTACATCAAATTTTCTTGGAAAAAATATTTCTCTAGCGTCATGGATATTCTAAGGCTGCTTGCAAAAATCACTGAGATCCAACAGGTAGTTTTCGAGAAAATCAATTTCAAACATGTTCACGAATTAATGGACAGACTATAAGATATATTCAACATTCCAACTGGAGACAAGCTCAATGACACAGATCGTTTGAACAACACGAAGAAGGATCTGAACATTTTAGCTTCACAGCCCTACGCTGCTACTGTAATTAAACATGCTCTTAGTATGCAATAAGGAAAGACGATATTGACCAGATACAGACGTAAAAGAAAATAGGTTAGGTTATAAAAGAGGAAAATCTTGGATGGGTCAGGCTAAGTAGGATCGTGCGGTATATTTTCTCAGTATGATGCAAGTCTTCGAATTGCTGCCCCATTAAATGTTTTATCTTTAAAATAACCGTTTATTGTGATTTTTTTTTTAAACTGCAAAAAATGTACGAATACTAAATCATATACATCAATATCGGAATAGCATAGACCAATATAGAAAACTTTGAGTAAAGATTTGTAATTATTGAATGATTCAAGTTATATTTTGATTTCGCTGCTTATGCCGCCCCCTAATGGTACCGCCTGATGCGGTCACCTCTCCATATCATAGCACAGCACGACCCTGGGGCAGAGGAATGTATTCAACAGGTGTGTTCACAAGAAGGTTTCGAATACGCTGAAGAATGGATACTAATGTCAACATGAATCAATACATCGTGTTCAGTATTATCAAACTTGATAAAAAATGCAGACAAGACAACCCAATGGTCGTGGAGGCAGACGTTTATGTGTTAATTTCTGAGAATTCATCTGAGAATGATGTAGTCATTTATACAGATGGGTCAGTGGTTCTACGTGTGAGGAGCTCGTGGGCTTTCATTTCTCAGGTAGGAGGGGATGTTGTGAAGGAAGACAGTGGTGGTTTTGTCGTGACTACGAGCAGCCCCACTATGGAAATCATGGCAGTAACTGAAGCAATGGTCTGGCTGAAGTCACATACGCTTTATCCATGCATGTTTTCACAGCGAATCATTGAGTATGCTCAGAAAGATTAAAACAGACTAGGCTCGGAGACCATATAAGGAGTCGCGGAGGAGGTCAGTGGTGAAACAAAATCAGTTTTAAGAAGCAAAATCAAAATTGTATCCATTTTTTAAAGCAATTTCTATTTCTGTTATCACAACTCAAAATGTTGGTTAACTTTGAAGACGGTCTTCATCACCATCATCATCACCATCATCATCATCATCTTCACCATCAAGTAGCTTGACACTTCGGAACTTTGCTCCCATGACAGCAGTCCCACTGAAAAACTCTCTATTCTATGCCAGTTGACCGGCGTCAGCAGCAGTCATTCTGAGATCATGAATGACATCTGCACCCATCGTCTTCTGGGTTTTCCTCTCATTCTTCTTCCAGGTATCATTCCTTCCAAAAGTGATCTTTTCTAGACACTCCTGTCGTTTGGTGTTTCCAAAATATTTAATTGTCCTTGTTTTTATGTTCTTGTTTGTTTGTTTAGTAAGGGATTAAAGCCTCTTTAAGCCGAGGCACGCCCTTTCAACCTAAGGCAAACCTTTTATTGGTTATATCAGAGCGTGTAGGCCAACAAACATGAAAAATAAGAATTAACTCCTTTCGGAGAATCCAAAGTTTTACCTCAAGGTTTTTATGTTCTTTAATAGCCAACTCTCTTTTATATCAAGAAGAAAACAATCTGACCATCTTAAAGAAAATAGACACTTACTTTGACTTTTTCTGTGCTGGCGCTTTCTTTTGACCTGCGTAAATAAAGAAAGGTTATATTTACATTAAAATAAAAGTAGAAAATTATTGATTGTTTGATTGATTGTTTGATTGATTGCTTGATTGATTGATTGATTGGAACATTGCAAGATGAATAACTTGTGCTCTTATCTATTTTGTCTTCTTTTCTCTAATCCTGCTTTGCCACACAGCGTCAGGATAAAAAGAAATTTCTAGAACGGACTTTGTGTGCGCCTCATAAATAGTGTTTTTTCAACCCCTCTGTTATTTCTGAGGTCCACTGCCGAATGTATTGCTCAAACAGAGAACTCCGTAGCTCCTACAACAGTCCTCGAGATCTTCAGAAAATAGTGCGCTTGTGCACATAATATAGCGGTCCAGGTTTGAACACATGACATTCGAAACGCAAAGCAACCTGCTTAACCACTTGGCCACAGAGGACCCCCACACCATCCTAAACTACATAGAAGCAAAAATACAAAACAATGACCCGAAATTTACCAATGCAAACAAAGTAGACAATTGTTCAACAGTCTGCGCACAGCACATTTGAACACCATTGTCCATTCTTGAAACAAGTATGTCATCAAATGGCGCATCTTTGTTTGAAGAACTTCTTGAATTAGCGTCCAACTTAGAACATTCAACGCAGATTTCTGTTTCTTGGACGCCATCACCGTCAGTGGTCATGTCCTGGATAATAAAGACAGTAATGTGTGTATTTATATATTTAATATTAGTTGATAACATATATTAGAGTTTAAATACTTTGGGGCAATTTCCACTACAGACGGAAGTATCGATAAGGAAATCAGCAACTTATGTACAAAAGCTAACCAGGTACTGGGACAGTTAATAACAATGTTGTCACATAAAGAAATACCGACAAAAACTAAGGCAAATCTTATAAGAACGATTTTCTGGCCAACACTATGTTTGCAATGTCAAACATGGCTAAAAACTTCAGCTAAAGGAAGTAAAATCATAACGACAGAGATGAGGTGTCTTAGAAGAGCAGCAGGTGTGATAATAAGAGACAAAATTAGAAATGAAGAAATCAGAAGAAGACTGGATGTGAAACCAGTCATGCAATTCATAAAAAAACAACAGATTAAATGGTTTGGACACCTGGCAAGAATGCCCTGGTATCACCTACCACAGAGAGCCGCATAGAAAAAGTACAATGAGTAAAAAGCAAGAGGAAGACCACGCAAAAGTTGGAGTGACGATATCAAGAACAACCTTACGAAAATGAATAACAGCTTACAAAGTGCATGAGAACAAGCACATACAACAAGATCACTACATCCCCTCCATCCCCCACCAACACTTCTATAAAGAAGTCAATGATGGAAGAGAAGAAGAAGATTACATATATTTTATATGTTAATTTGAAACTTGTTTTCTGTATATGATGTATATGAAAACTTGTTGTATGGGGATGTATGTTACGTGCAAACTTATTTTCTGTATATGTTGGAGCTGTATATGAAAACTTGTTGTATGTGTTGTATGGAGATGTATAGGAAAACGTGTTGTCTGTGTTGTATGGAGATGTATGTTACGTGCAAACTTGTTTTCTGCTGAGTGTCACCCCATACTGTTCTGTCCTTGACCGCAGAAATGGCGTGCCGTCTACAGAGAGTTCAGCACAAATCTGGAACCTTGTAGACCCAACAACAATCCTATGGATCGCTGGAAAATATGCGCACGTGAACATTACGGCGTGGTGTGGAGTCGAAACCACGACGGTTCACAACACATGGCGAACGGATTAACTGATTGCGTACAAGACGTCAGTTGAATGCTGAAAATGGCTTATCGCATGGTCGAAACGTCACTTCAATGACGTCAACTATTTCGTTACTTTTTCTATTACTTTTCGTTATTTTTATATTAACCGGAAACTACTTGAAAGGAAAGTATAAACGATAATCATCTCATATCATCGTGGCTTTTACTAGTAATAGAAGGGAAACCTCGTTTAACATTCGTTCTAAGTTACCATGTGATTAAAATTTTTTTCATGAATGGTCATGATGCTAGTTTGTAAACAGTTAATAAACAATGCATCCAATCACAATTCTCTTCATGTTTATGTGTTCATAAATAGATTACCAATATAAAGAAAGCAGTTGGACTTATTTAATCAACCTATTATTCATCAAGACCTTATGTAAGTTGCATTTTTGTTCTCCTAGTTTCAAATTTGTATTTATAATGAATGCTAATATGTTTCCTGTATAGGTAAGACTACATTATATTTACTAATACAGTCAATAATTTGTGAAACTAAATTTATCATCTTCTTCTTCTTCTTGGAACGTTCCATATCGACCACCTGTCAACCACTCTGTGTGATTTGTATGTGGTCTGAGCCTAAGAGCGATTGTACGTTGTGCCAATTATTTCCTACAAGTAGGCCAGCACATCCGCTGCTTTTTATTTACTAGGCCTACATCAGTCGTCTCTTACGACATGCATTGTAGGTAGCAGTGGTACTATTCTTTGCTTCCTTGCAGGATCCCGGCACCACACGTACGAATTTGATATATAATAAGTTATATTGCAAATAATATTTAGACAAAAAATATTTGAGAACTGTTCAAATACAGTGCATCTTTTTTCAAACTAATAAAATTAATTCTGTCTATAGGTCAACAACAAAAAAACAACAACTCAGTAGCAAATCAATTAACATACAGACTCCTCAACAACAATGTCTTGGTTGTCTATATATCTCTTCTACATGTCCCGTGTGGTTCACAAGACTTTCCATTGTTGTTATTCTGACGAGTTTCTACTAACTGTTGCCCACGTCAGGTCACAATCTTTCACGATCGCGAGAGAGGTCACAATCTTTCAACTCGCTGTAAATAGGCATTCTCCATTTTTCCTTTGGACGTCTACGCCTTGACTTAACATCCGCTGTCTATTGTAGAACTGCTCTAGTCAAATCGGTTTTTTTTTTCTACATTTAAAACGAAAACTAAACTTTTAAATGTATACCAACCACATATTGCCATTGTATTCCGTGCAGACCAATAGGTGCTCAGTCTCCCCCCACAGATATCCAAAAGTAGGCATACTTGATGGTTTCCGTGGCTCATTGGTTAAACATACTCCTTACTCTGTCCCTCGGGCATCCAGTTCTACTTCTAAAACGGTCGACTCCAAACTGCTTAAATTGCTGGATCGATTCAACAGCTATTTTAGTGTCCTCGTCCCAAAATGCAGTCGCGAAGAGACCGAAAAACATACCCCTTACCCATCGTCAACTTCCCAACAATGTTGATGCATGCCCAGAACAGTAGATCCAGATAAACCTCTGAAGGTTAGAAACTTCTATAGACAACATCTACTCAAACCGAAACATGCGCTTTTGAATCTTGTGAAGTAACGACAAAACTCACATATTGAAATGTATATATATAAAAGAAAAAACCAAATACAATTTTTAAAAGCGTTGCTAGACAATACATACTTCGTATCTCGGTTGTGTGTTCACCAACACGATGGTAAGTGCCACTATTACAATACATATACTGAAGGACAGCACATTGAAACCAAGTGCCACACGTTGTGTAGTAATTCTGAAAACAAAAGCGATAAACAAAATAATATATATATGTGATTCAGGCAGTGGCGGCCCATGATCTTTTTATTGGTGGGCAGTACATACATTTTTCTGAAAATGATAGTTTTGTGTTGCGTTATATTTTAGAAGTAACTATTATTTATCTATTCCGAGAAGTTATCTCCCCATTACTAGAATATGAAGGTCACAACTCATCAACTTTTGTAAACGTACATTGTCGTACATAGACAGGTGTATATTGATTGAACGGGCAATGACCTTAAATTATTCTTTGATGTTCAGTTAATTATTTATATTATTTTTCTATATCATTCGGTATTAAAACACCCGGACTAAATTTAAGTGCAATTACACTGTATAACTCTGCACTGGCTTGTCCTCGTAAGGATTTCATTACTGAATGAATGAAAATCACATATTTGTCTATCTAAATAACCAGTCGAGAGAGGTTAGAAGTAGCTATGTTAACAGATGGTCTAAATAGACCCTATTTCTGCTGACTCTAAAAAATAGTACGCTGGAAATGCGTGAAATATACTAGCCAGGATGAAATATGCAGAATTTCAGACTGTGTTAGATATTTTAACGGTATATATTCAACTTTCAAAACTAATCAGTATCTCGTTAAAAGTAATAAGTATGAACAAATAATTTAGAAAATAATAATACAGGTTACACATTATTTTTTTGGGTGCCTGCCCTACTAGCTCTTAATGACGAGCCGCCACTGGATTAAGGTACTAATTTTAACAAATCTTGAAATAGAAGAAACGTTCTCTAGTAAAACGATAATGGAATCTATCAATATGTTCTTGGAAAGTAACTTGTTGAAGCTGCTATAGAAAGATGATGAGTGTCATTTTAATCAATATTGACTCAAATAATATTTATATAATTCATATCACCTTTGACGGTTACTGCTTCCACACAAGATGTCCACTGTTACCGTTCTGCATATTTTTCTTCTAATTATTACTTGTGTCAGACCACAATCTTTCAATTCTCTTTCCAGTGATCTCTGTGTCGTAGAGATAGGTCCCCGTTTCTCGTGTTAAAGGTACCAGGTTCGCTTCCTCGTGGAGCCATCTGGATATTTTTCCAGAGATCTCTGATCTCAGTGTAGGTGAGATCGAGTTCCTAGTCCTATCGGAGACGGACGATAAAACGTCCCGTGTTCAATTTGAGCACTTAAAGAACCATTGGCAGTTCAAAATCGAGACGAATAGACTGGAAAGCCGTTGCCGGGCAAAATTCATTAGATTTTTTTAATTTTAAAAATTCATTCCCAAAAAAATATCTTCACCATTTTCATAATTGCACCTGGGAACCTCGCCAGGGGGTACGGAGTTTGTGCACTGCAGCTAAGATCTTGCTGTGTAAGAAAGAGATAGGAACACCCATGGTTACTCACCAAAGTGCGATGATCATAGTCCTAACAATCAATCAATTCTCCATCCACAATTGTTCTCCATATTTTTTTTGGACGATCAAATCTTCTTGTTCCCGCCCGCTGTCCATCAGAAAGATGCCCTAACAAATGCTTCTACTGGCAAATGACAACACAAACTCTAATGATAACTTCAACCCCCGTACAAGGATAAATCAGAGCACCACTTTTCGACACCAAGCCCGACACATACCATTTAATAATCATAGTACAAGTAATATAATTCAACCACAACAACACTTTGGAGTAACAGATGTGCGTACATCATCATGAAACCTTTTACCATCACTTCTTCAGGTGCCAAGCGGTGAATCTTCTCCTTCTTCGAACGCTCCATATCGATAACTTGTTAACCACTCTGTGTGATTTGTATATAATCTGAGCTTAAGAGCGATTGTACGCTGTGCCAGTTATGCGCCTACAAGTAGGTCAACATATCCGATTTAGGCGATGCTTTTTATTTACTAGGGTAGCTTTCCTAGGTCCTACATGAGTCACCTCTTACGACATGCCTTGTACTGTTCTTCGCTTCCCGTGCGGGCCCTGGCACCACACGGGCGAAATAACAAGCGCTGGATGATGCAAGAAAGATCCTTCTCTTCAAGGTCACATAAATTCAACATATTTTATGGTACTTGTTCTTCTTCGAATGCTCCATATCAACATCTTGTTAAACTTCATATCGACATCTTGTTAAACTTCATATCGACATCTTGTTAAACTTCATATCAACATCTTGTTAAACTTCATATCAACATATTGTTAAACTTCATATCGACATCTTGTTAAACTTCATATCAACATCTTGTTAAACTTCATATCAACATCTTGTTAAACTTCATATCAACATCTTGTTAAACTTCATATCAACATCTTGTTAAACTTCATATCGACATCTTGTTAAACTTCATATCAACATCTTGTTAAACTTCATATCGACATCTTGTTAAACTTCATATCAACATCTTGTTAAACTTCATATCAACATCTTGTTAAACTCCATATCAACAACTTGTTAAACTTCATATCGACCACTTGTTAAACTCCATATCAACAACTTGTTAAACTTCATATCAACATCTTGTTAAACTTCATATCGACCACTTGTTAAACTCCATATCAACATCTTGTTAAACTCCATATCAACAACTTGTTAAACTTCATATCGACATCTTGTTAAACTTCATATCGACATCTTGTTAAACTTCATATCGACATCTTGTTAAACTCCATATCGACATCTTGTTAAACTCCATATCGACATCTTGTTAAACTTCATATCGACATCTTGTTAAACTCCATATCAACAACTTGTTAAACTCCATATCAACAACTTGTTAAACTCCATATCGACATCTTGTTAAACTCCATATCAACAACTTGTTAAACTCCATATCGACATCTTGTTAAACTCCCTATCAACAACTTGTTAAACTTCATATCAACAACTTGTTAAACTTCATATCAACAACTTGTTAAACTTCATATCAACATCTTGTTAAACTTCATATCGACATCTTGTTAAACTCCATATCGACATTTTGTTAAACTTCATATCAACAACTTGTTAAACTCCTCTTTGTGATCTGTATGTGATCTCACTCTAAGAGCAATTGTACTCTATGTCAATTATGCACCTACAAGTAGGTCAGCACATCCGATTTTTGCGACGCTTTTTATTTACAAGGGTTTCTTCCCTAGGCCCATACCTCAGTAGCATCTTACGACATGTCTTAAAGGTCGGAGTGTTACTATTTATTTATTTTTCCCTTTGCAGGCCCAGCAACACAGGGAGATTTAAACTCCCATCTTCATAATTCTTATTTCTACATTTAATTCTTCTCCAGTTTTTCGGTTTTTGTCGTTTACCCGCTATCTTTTTCATTTTCTTGTTCTCCGCTGTTCAATATCTACACAGTGAGTCCAGTTATCTGGATGTATGTTGTTGTGTTTGTTAGTTCATCAAAGCTTCCAAATATTTGTCGTGGATGTTTGTCTCTATTGGTCAGTGTTCGCCCGCTATGTTGTCAGTCGTGTCTCGCCTTGTAGGTCGCAGTGTTACTAAGTCGTGTACACAGTGTCGCAGTGTTACTAAGTCGTGTACACAGTGTCGCAGTGTTACTAAGTCGTGTACACAGTGTCGCAGTGTTACTAAGTCGTGTACACAGTGTCGCAGTGTTACTAAGTCGTGTACACAGTGTCGCAATGTTACTAAGTCGTGTACACAGTGTCGCAGTGTTACTAAGTCGTGTACACAGTATTACTAAGTCGTGTACACAGTGTCACAGTGTTACTAAGTCGTGTACACAGTATTACTAAGTCGTGTACACAGTGTCACAGTGTTACTAAGTCGTGTACACAGTATTACTAAGTCGTGTACACAGTGTCACAGTGTTACTAAGTCGTGTACACAGTGTCACAGTGTTACTAAGTCGTGTACACAGTGTTACTAAGTCGTGTACACAGTGTTACTAAGTCGTGTACACAGTGTTACTAAGTCGTGTACACAGTGTTACTAAGTCGTGTACACAGTGTTACTAAGTCGTGTACACAGTGTCGCAGTGTTACTAAGTCGTGTACACAGTGTCACAGTGTTACTAAGTCGTGTACACAGTGTCACAGTATTACTAAGTCGTGTACACAGTGTCGCAGTGTTACTAAGTCGTGTACACAGTGTGGCAGTGTTACTAAGTCGTGTACACAGTGTCGCAGTGTTACTAAGTCGTGTACACAGTGTCACAGTGTTACTAAGTCGTGTACACAGTGTCGCAGTGTTACTAAGTCGTGTACACAGTGTGGCAGTGTTACTAAGTCGTGTACACAGTGTCGCAGTGTTACTAAGTCGTGTACACAGTGTCGCAGTGTTACTAAGTCGTGTACACAGTGTTACTAAGTCGTGTACACAGTGTCGCAGTGTTACTAAGTCGTGTACACAGTGTTACTAAGTCGTGTACACAGTGTCGCAGTGTTACTAAGTCGTGTACACAGTGTCGCAGTGTTACTAAGTCGTGTACACAGTGTTACTAAGTCGTGTACACAGTGTCGCAATCTTTTCTCTTCTTACAGTCCCCGGTAACACACTGATGTTATACGGAACAAAATAACAACTTACAAACACATGCAGATATTACAATATATAAAATTGGGCTAAAGACCAGAAACCAATGTGCCACTGGATCTTCGAAGAAAAAAAAACAATACTTGTATCGAATAAGTGTATGCTCACCTGTGAGTTTTTGTCTCCCATATTCGGTTCTTCCACCAAAGCATTGGCAGACTTATCAATTACGCGAGCCATGCCGTTCGAAACTTTAGTCCAGGTAGCTGTGAGATTGATGATTTTTTCCACTCGGTCACACGTATTTCAGTTTTTATTTAGTCAAATTGCGTTCAAAGTTTTCGCTGAAAATGTCCACCTCGTTCAAAATTGTGATCCTTGTGTACATGTGTCATCAATAACTACTTGCATGATTACTTTGCAATCTGTAGATCAAATACAAAAATTTTTGTTGACAAACTTTATATCTCATTCATATATTCATTCTTTCTTCTTCTTCTCTTCCACCATTTACTTCTTTATAGAAGTGTTGGGGGGCGTAGTGATATTGTGTGTGCTTGTTTTAAGGCACTTTGTAAGCTGATATTCATTTTCGTAAGGCTGTTCTTGATGCCGTCACTCCATCTTTTGCGTGGTCTTCCTCTTGCTTTGTACTCATTATACTTTTTCTGTGTTGCTCTCTGTGGTAGACGATACCAAGGCATTCTTGTCAGGTGTCCAAATCATTTAATATGTTGTTTAATACCATAAATGTAAATAATGGGATCAAGTCTTCTTGTTTGTGTTTCGTGTTAACTGTGTACATTATACACTGTACACTTTAACGCTTTCGCCCATATAAGCCGATATATTGGCTCACTGTATCTTTTAAGATTACACAAATCCAGTATACTGACTAATTCAGTGTACATTGCAATAGAAATGAGCCTGTAGGCTAAAACAAAAACACATTACAGCGTGAAAGGGTTAAGCTGGGCATTTAGGTTTAGGTCTGTCAGGTTTCCCCAAAGCTTAGATTTCAGGTCGACTCTGTGTGATCACAAGTTGCTTCTCAGTTCACACAGGAGAGGACAGACATGCAGGACATGCTTCAATTTCTCTTCCTCCTCTTGACACTAGCAGAGAGCTGCTTGACTTATTCCTAGTCTATGTAAGTAGTGTCTGTTTAGTCTGCAGAGTCCGGTACGTAGGCGAAACATTATGACGTGTTCTGTTTAGATGAGATCTTTGAGAAAGTCTTCCATAATCATATCCAGTGCTTGTCCTGCAGTCTACTGCAGACTTTCTCTTCATTAGTGTTTTGACTTCTTGAAAAGACGGTGTTGGTAAATTATTTTTTTTGCACTTCTTGAACAAAGACATAGACACTCTCATTGTCTTCAATGTCAAAGTGAGGTGAAGCACACTGCAAGTAGATTTATATTTCTTTGGCAGCCATTCACATTATTTTTCTAAGTTCTGTAATAATAATAATAGCCGTTCATCACAAGCGATAATGACAACAGCATTAGACGTGTGCTGCTGCACCTATCTAGTGTGTGAGGTGGTGACTGTGGAGTCAAATCCTAGAACACAGTCCTCTACCACAGGTGGGGCATACATATAGTAGGGACTACGAACAACCGATGACAACCCAGTGTAATGATAATTAGACTGGATACCAGAAGCAAATATTTGCACACCAAAATGTTGCATAGAAAAGAAGACAAGCATCGAAACAGAAGAACGTAGATGTAGAGGTTAGATATGACGTAGGGTGATGACGACACGAGAGGACGCGCTGACGGGTCAAGGAGCGACGCTAAACGTCAGTCACAGGAAGACAGCCGAGCTGGACCACAGACAAACTCTAGAGAACTAGGCCAACTGGCGGGAAACACCTGATTTAGATAAGAGCGGAGGGAGGGGGAAGAGGGAAGAACACTGCAAGCTTTTTGCAATTTTACTCAATTCTATGAGTCTATGTTTATTTATTGATCAAAAATATAAATAATACTGATATTCCTTATTGTTAAACTTAACTTGTTGCATAATATAACCTTGATTTAGCTTGTTGTGTTGATTTGAAAATGAATTCGTCTTTATACAACAAAACTGGAATGCAAGTTCATGGGACGGTCGTGGTCTTATTTCTTAAAATGTTTGCTTGAGCTCTCTGGCCGTATGATTATCGGAGGCTACACTTCAACATTGCATGTAGTGATGTCGATCACAGTCAAATCTAAATAACTCGGCAGACTACTGACGGGAAAACCCCTGACCTAGATCAGAGCTTGTGTTGGAATTTACATATGTTTGATAGAACACAGCAAGCTTTTTTGCAATTTTACTCAATTCTGTGAGTCTATAGTTATTTATTGGGGAAAAATATTCATAATATTAATATTCCTTATTGTTAAACTTCTTCTTTTCATTCTTCTTATTTTTCTTCCTTCTTCGCGGCCAATTTTATCATTCTTATTGTGATATATAATTGATCTTTGACAAGAACGGTTTTTTTACATTGTGAAATTATGCGCCCATGGTGACTAGGCCAGCACATCCGGTTTCGCCAGCATTTATTTACTAGGGTAGCTTGTCCTAGGGTTATATTCTTCTACGATCATCTTTCGTCGTATATTTGGGCTTTATGATCTACGCCAAAGAGTTGTGCAGCCTTTCTGTCTATGTTCCGGATTAGGAACATTTCTCAGTCTTTTTGGGGCACATAAGATTGTCCTGAGACGGCATTGTACTCGTGTAACACACCGTGAAAAGTGTCGGCCTTCGTCATTGTTTGAAGTTGGACAGCTTATCAAATCTTGACAATGTCTGCCTTACTTTTCTGACCACGTTGAGTTTATTCCGGAACAGGAAAATTCTCTGCCTTTTCGAGGAGCGAGTCGCTACTTGACAATTTGCAGTTTCTACTCTGCATTTTCCCTGGCCCAGGGAAACACTGGACTGGGGCTGCGCACAAATAATGTAGAGGGTCTTTTCAATAGGGGATATCAGCACAACTTAGATTTTGCGCTGGCCAAGCATCACCCACCACGGTTTCTCCGGGGATGTTAGTTGTAAGAACACAGTACCGTGCCCAGTTGTTTCAGGGAAGGCAATTTCGTTAGGCGCTAAATGCAACTTTAGGATTTGCACTCGGGCAACTTTTACCCAATATATATATCTGCGCTTGGCCTCTTGTACGGAGTTAACTGCAATCTTCCCTTGTGTCGTCACTTCACATTACATCTTTTCCGAACGTCTCCTTTCTGGATGCACCTCTCACCCTTTTATGTTCGTTTGTTGAGCCCTTCCCATCGGCCAGGAGACTGGTAATTGTGGTGCGACCGTGACTTGATTACACTTTGATTGTTAAACCTAACTTGTTGGATAATACAACATCGATTTAGCATGTTCTGTTGATTTTAAAATGCATTCGTCTGGAATATTATATGACAACAAACATTATATTTGTTGATAATATTCTTTGCTTCCGATGCTTCCTCTGGATTTCTTGCAAAAAAAAAAAAAAACACTCCTTGTTCTCATAATACACGTCTGAAACCTTACCTAGTGATCTATGTTTGAGGCGTGACCTTGATAACGTTTGCTTCAAACGTTTGCCCGACGATACCATGTGCTTGGGGTCCAGTCTCACTGACACACGTCTAGCACCTAGTCTGACGAGTTCCTGTGGTCGGTTCCTAACCTAACGACCAACCTGTTAGGATCTCGTTCGACGATTACCCGTATATTCGTGACCAGAACGTCGGCAGTCGACACCGGCCATCTCTGACCAGATTCCTCGGATAACCTTCAAATGTTATCTACATGTTTAAATAACCACAGCCAACTATAAACTGATATGTTTATAAGTTTATAGTTGGCTGGGAAATAACACAGTACCAGAAGTGGGTCGTTCCACCCGAACACCTGACCAGACAGACGCTCTGACCGAAAGTATAGCGGCCTCCCTATACTGTCCCAGCCAAGCGTCTTATATATCAGATATTTATTCTAGTCTTTGTCAACACGCCGTCTTCAGGATATATAAGAAGAATGAATCCCCTCCCACTCTAGATCTCAGCACCACCACTATAACATACATGATCAAGGTTAGACATGTGTATGTGTTGTGTGTTCTGTCTTTTCGCACAGCTCGTTTTTATTTGTGCATCAACGATAGGACGATTCTCAGCTATTCTAGTTCGTCTTGTGTTGTTACAGCTCCACATTTGACGATCTTGCGCCAGGGATTCTCATAACGTGGTGTCTATATCGAAGCATTTCAGAGGTGCTTAAGAGTGTCTTTAAAGCGTTTTTTTTTGTTTACCAACTGAACGTCTGCCACCTTCAAGCTCGCCATACATCAACTGTTTTGGTATGCGTTTAGCAGGTATCCGATCAACGTGACCGGCCCATCTCACTTGACCTGCTCTTATGATAACTTTATTTTTAAGCTACCTGGAGATATGTCTCTCTATCTCTTATTTCAGCATTCCAAAACAGAGCCTCAAACTATATTTTCATTGTAATTCTTACGAGTTCACATATGACTCTATAGTTATTATATCAAATATCAGCCTGAAAATGTTCCAAAACTCTAAACAATATCAGAAAAATGAGATATTTTACAATTTGTTGACAGTGAGAATAACGTGATGTATGTGAAAACATCCCTACAAACATTAACAGAATTACAAGTTAATTGCATATTCTTTACAGGATTTTGCGAATCAACCCCAGCTTTTAACGCTGTTTGTGATTTTTCTAGGCATTATTACGTTCAGCAGTTTGCCATTGCTTTCTGAACAGGTGGTGACATCGTCCTTTTGTTAAAATCCACGCAAAGAATTTGCAACCAAACTGTCCGCAGCGCGCTTGATTCGAACTCAGAACGTCGAGGTTAATAGACTGAGTCCATAACCCCTAATCCAAGACGCCATCTTAATAGAATTAACCTCATGTAAATATTGAAATTTTGCCGTTTGAGAATCATTGATCACACACGGGTAAGAACTGAAAATATAGCTTGAGGCTCTGCTAGGAATTGCTGTGGGTTAGCTTAAACATAAAGTACCGAACTTCGCTATAAAGAATTTTAAGAACGAAAATCCAGTCCTTCAAAACTAAATGCTACAGAAAGATCCTACGAATACCATGGACAGAAAAAAGAAAGAACACTGATGTCCTGAAAGAACTGAATGTTAAAGAGAATTGGCTGATAAACAACATACAATACAGAAAAATTACATACTTTGGTCACATTAAGCGTCACGATGGCCTGGAAAGAACAATACTAGAGGGCAGGGTCCCAGGACGCAGAGGCAGACCAAGAAGAAGATGGCTACAAGATATTAAAGAAACCATGAACATGACCATCGACGAAGTGGGTGAACTGGCTAGAGACAGAGTGAATTTCAGATGTTCTGCAAAGAAAGCAACGTCCTATAAAGGATATGCTCCTTGATGATGATGATGAGTTTATTTTTAGTATTCTTCGTTGACAGCTTGTGTGGAAATGGTTTAGTTTTCTTGCGTGTCTGCTATAAACTGTCTAGGTTCTGTACCGTCCTGTTAGCAGATATTACTTCCATGACTTATATAGTTAACAATTTCACTCTGTATTTGTCTATTACATCCAGAGACAGTTACTCTGTAATATATACTGAATTTGTCGGTATACTGAATTTGTCGGTATACTGAATTTGCGTCATCTGAAATATTACTGCTAGCCAGTTATATCGGTCCAGACGGACGAAAGGGTTAACAAGAGTATGTAAGAAATACCATCTTGCCTATAAGATCTTGAAGCTTTTACATGTACCGTGCTGTCAGAGGATTTAGCCTCCATGTCTTGTATATCTGATTTAGCCTCCATGTCTTGTATAGCGGATTTAGCCTCCATGTCTTGTATAGCTGATTTAACCTCCATGTCTTGTATAGCTGATTTAGCCTCCATATCTTGTATAGCTGATTTAGCCTCCATGTCTTGTATAGCTGATTTAGCCTCCATGTCTTGTATAGTTGATTTAGCCTCTATATCTTGTATAGCTGATTTAGCCTCTATAGCTTGTATAGCTGATTTAGCCTCCATGTCTTGTATGGCTGATTTAGCCTCTATAGCTTGTATGGCTGATTTAGCCTCTATAGCTTGTATAGCTGATTTAGCCTCTATAGCTTGTATAGCTGATTTAGCCTCCATGTCTTGTATGGCTGATTTAGCCTCCATGTCTTGTATGGCTGATTTAGCCTCTATAGCTTGTATGGCTGATTTAGCCTCTATAGCTTGTATAGCTGATTTAGCCTCTATAGCTTGTATAGCTGATTTAGCCTCTATAGCGTGTATAGCTGATTTAGCCTCTATAGCTTGTATAGCTGATTTAGCCTCTATAGCTTGTATAGCTGATTTAGCCTCTATAGCTTGTATAGCTGATTTAGCCTCTATAGCTTGTATAGCTGATTTAGCCTCTATAGCTTGTATAGCTGATTTAGCCTCTATAGCTTGTATAGCTGATTTAGCCTCTATAGCTTGTATAGCTGATTTAGCCTCTATAGCTTGTATAGCTGATTTAGCCTCTATAGCTTAATAGCTGATTTAGCCTCCATGTCTTGTATAGCTGATTTAGCCTCTATAGCTTGCATGGCCGATTTACCTTCCATAGCTTGTATAGCTGACAGTGAGTCTGTAAAAAATATTATCTTGTCTGCTGGAACTTGCAGTTTATTCATGTGTATGAATTCAGGAGAATCGACGATATCGGAGAAATGTCTGGTCAAACACTAGTAACAGCTGACATAAGAAAGAGAAGATGGAGATATGTAATACTCTGCGAAGACATGATCATGATAATATCTAATATATAAATATATTTATATCTATAAAGAGAGGGAGAGAGACACAAAGCAAGAGTGTGAGGGGCAAACAAAGAGAAAGAGGCAAAGAAAGAGAGAGAGAGAGAGAGGCAAAGAAAAAAAGTGAAGCAAAGAGAGAGAGAGACAAAGCAAGATAGCGAGAGAGTGAGGCAAAGAAAGAGATAAAGGCAAAGAAAAAGAAAGAGAGGCAAAGAAAAAAGAGAGAGAGGCAAAGAAAGAGAGAGAGGCAAAGAAAGAGAGAGAGGCAAAGAAAGAGATAGAGGCAAAAAAAAGATAGACAGAGAGAGAGGCAAATATAGATAGAGAGCGAGAGGCAAATAAAGAGACACAGAAACAGGATGTTCGACTTCGGTGGGAAGAGATAGAGGCAAAGAGAGTATGGGAAGTTGGAGAGAAGAAGATAAAGAGAGATAGGGATAGATAGGTAGTGGGAGTGAGTGGTAGAGAGAATGAAGAAGAGGGAGAGAGTGAAAGAGGAGGAAAGTGAGAAGAGGAAAAAGAGAATGGACGCGTGAGAGTGATGTGAGAGAGAGAGGTGGAGAGAGCGCAAGAGGAGGGAATAAATATGGAAAGAGAGAGAGAGAAGGAGAGAGAGAGTTGAAGAAACTATAATAATTCGGAGAGATATTGAGATTAAATAAAATAAAAGTTACATACCTTCGGAGATCATATCTCCAGGTGTGCACTAATGTTTTAAAAGTGACCCTCGGACAGTGTACAGGTGAGTAGTGAGTTTGCTTCAGGTGTTTCGTGCTTCTACATATTTATTTATTTATTTATTTATTTTTCGTGCTTCTACAACAGGTGTATTTGGAAATGCAAGACGTTAGGTGGGTGGAGAAAGCACTTTATATAGGAACATCGTTTGAACCTTATATGACATAGTTTAAGTTCAAGGTCATGAGATAGTTTAAATACAAGGTCATGTCACAGGTAAGTTTCCGTGTTGTACATAGCGAACTCTAAATATTATATACCAGCGTTTCTCAAACTAGTGTCCGCAGACCCCGGAGATCCACGAGGTACACACAGATGGTCCTCAAGCTCTTGAAGAAATATTATAATCTTTGACATTTCAAACATCAGTTTAAAAACATATATAAAAACATGTATAAAAACATATATAAAAACATGTATAAAAACATATAAAAACATGTATAAAAACATATATAAAAACAGTGGTAAACTAGTTCCGCTGTGAAATCAAGGACCCGGACTAGACCGGAGTCTAAATGTCTGAAAGGGCAAAATGAAAGATCATTTGAAGTTTCCTGCAGATTGAGAAATTGGAGCTAGCTTGACGGTTTGTGTGGTGTAATAATAACTCCATCACTAGAAGAATGAAATTTAAGTAAGTAATTGGCTGAAACGATCTTGGGAAAGATATAATAAATTACGACCGTGTGTATTGGGTTTTGCTACAATAAATGTTAGTTGAACTTCAGGATGGATTTCCTTCTTCTTCTTCTTCTCTTTCACCATTTATTTCTTTATAGATGTGTTGGGGAAGGGAGGTGGGTGTTGGAGTGATCTTATCTGTGCATGTTTTAAAGCACTTTGTAAGCTGTTATTCGTTTTCGTCAGGCAGTTCCGGATGACACTGCTCCATCTTTGCGTGGTCTTCCTCTTGCTCTGTACTCGTTATACTTTTTCTGTGTGGCTCTCTGATGAATCGCTG
This sequence comes from Arion vulgaris, assembly GCA_020796225.1. NCBI lineage: Eukaryota > Metazoa > Mollusca > Gastropoda > Stylommatophora > Arionidae > Arion > Arion vulgaris. The sequence goes on from CM036770.1 coordinate 39,772,541, forward strand.
GTTGAATTTAAAACGCAAATATTAAGACGACAAAAGAAGTAGGAAAACCACGACACTGGGCAACAACCCGGTAGTAGTGTGTCGACACTGGGCAACAACCCAATAGTAGTGTGACGTCACTGGGCAACAACCCTGTAGCAGTGTGATGACAAAAGAGGAAGTAGCAGATGATGTAAAACACACACACAACAACAGCTGAAGAACTTATATTACCAGCTTCAAAAATGATGATGTCTGTAATGATTAACGAGAAAGCTGCTTTGGACATTTCCAATACGTTTGTCAAATAACACAGTTAAGAAACGAATCAACAGTTTGTCAGACAATATCAAGAAACAGTTATTAGAAAGAATTCTTCTCGTGTCTCCATATTTTGTCCTGCAGCTGGACGACAGCACAGATATTCCGTCTTCTTCGAACGCTTCACAACGACACCCTGTTAACAACTCTGTGAGATTTGTATGTGATCTGAGCCTAAGAGGGCTTGTACGTTGTGCCAGTTATGCGCCTACAAGTAGGCCAGTACAACCGATTTCTGCAGCGCTTTTTAATTACTAGGGTAACTTCCCTAGGTCGGACATTAGTCGACTTTTATGAGATGCTTTGTAGGTCACAGTGGTGCTATTCTCTGCTTCCTTTGCGGATCCCGGCACCACAGGGACGAAGTACAGATATAACAAACAAGGCTACATTAGTGTGCTACCTTAGATATAAGCATGACAAGCAAATATTCAAAGACCTATTGTTCAACTCCTGGTTGGTACACGCTACAGGTGAAGACGAGTTTATTACATCTCCTGGTTTGTACATACTACAGGTGAAGACGAGTTGATTACATCTCCTGGTTGGTACACACTACAGGTGAAGACGAGTTTATTACATCTCCTGGTTGGTACACGCTACAGGTGAAGACGAGTTTATCACATCTCCTGGTTGGTACACGCTACAGGTGAAGACGAGTTTATTACACCTCCTGGTTGGTACACTACAGGTGAAGACGAGTTTATTACATCTCCTGGTTGGTACACGCTACAGGTGAAGACGAGTTTATCACATCTCCTGGTTGGTACACGCTACAGGTGAAGACGAGTTTATTACACCTCCTGGTTGGTACACGCTACAGGTGAAGACGAGTTTATTACATCTCCTGGTTGGTACACGCTACAGGTGAAGACGAGTTTATTACATCTCCTGGTTGGTACACGATACAGGTGAAGACGAGTTTATCACATCTCCTGGTTGGTACACACTACAGGTGAAGACGTGTTTATTACATCTCCTGGTTGGTACACACTACAGGTGAAGACGAGTTTATCACATCTCCTGGTTGGTACACACTACAGGTGAAGAAGTGTTAGCTTAAACGAGTTGATCAAATCTCATAACATGGATTGGCTGAAATATGTTGGAGTTAGCACAGACATCGGACGAGCAATGTCTGGACAGTTTACTGGACTTGTACACGGTGTTTGTAAAGTCTCACAACACTTCATATGTAGGTCAGCTTGAAAAATGAAGAACATGACGTCATCAAAACAATGTGCTAAAATAAAGTAGTGAAATTCGTCACAATAGTTACTGCTATGGTCTACTGTTGTTCTTGGTAAACTAGAAAGAACAAATGAAATATTCATTATAACAGATGTTGGAAATATCTACCATGGACTTCAAGATATGTCTGTACACGTTTCTTGATATTGTCAAATATTCTTTCTTCATTTGAAAACATCATTATAGTTTGAGTAGTAAGAATTACCCCAGCAGACAACATTCATTCACTGCATATTGCATCACAATTGACTATGGAACACTTTTGTTGGTGATGTCATGTACTTTGTTTTTCATATTTGTTCTACATATAAAGTGTTGTGAGACTTTACAAACACTCTGTAGCTTCACGTATTAAAGAAATCATAACGTCGGTGACTTGGTTACAATTGATGAGTGCACAATGGCGCATTAGCTGATAAGAAAATGCCAGACAAAAACCCGAACAGATCTTACACGAATCAATCAAAATTTTGAATTTTATTTTAAAAAAGCAAATCCCTTAACTCAAAGCTTATTGAGCAGCTTTGCAAAGATATGGACAGTGAACAACATCAACGGTTGCTACACTGTGAAGTTTGTTGGATATCACAAGGTAAAGTTTTGTCTAGTTTTGAGGACTTGAGAGACAAGATAACATTATTCCTCATAGAGTAACAATTTTACTTCAGTGATCGTGTGGACGATTTTTCCTTCTTAGCAAAATTAATAAAGCACCCAAACTCCACAGTATAGAAAGTCTTCTACAACAGAACATTGGGAAAGAAGGCGAGAGAAAAACAGAAAACCACGACACTGGGCAACAACCAGGTAACAGTGTGACGACACTGGACAACAACCAGGTAACAGTGTGACGACACTGGACAACAACCAGGTAACAGTGTGACGACACTGGATAACAACCAGGTAACAGTGTGACGACACTGAGCAACAACCAGGTAACTGTGTGACGACACTGGGCAACAATCTGATAACAGTGTGACAACACTGGGCAACAATCTGATAACAGTGTGACGACAAAAGAAGAAAGAAGAAGAAGCAAACTAAGCATACCTGTGGACAACTGATGATACTTGCTCTATATTGTGTTGTCAATGACTCAGCTAGCATTTCATGAAACTGTATAGGAAAGAGAATCTCCTTCTTCTTCTTCTCTTCCACTATTTACTTCTTTATAGAAGTGTTGGAGAGGAGGAAGGGGGACGTAGTGATCTTGTGTGTGCTTGTTTTAAGGCACTTTGAAAACTTGTATTAATCTTTTGCGTGATCTTCCTCTTGCTTTGTACTAGTTATACGTTTTCTGAGTGGCTCTCTGGGTAGGCGATACAGGGCATTATTGCCAGGTGTCCAAATCATTTAATCTGTTGTTCTTTTATTAAAATGCATAAAAGCACAACATATTAAATGGTTTAGACAACTAACAATAATGCCCTGGTATCGCCTATCACAAAGAGCCACTCAGAAAATAGAATAAGCAATATTAAATCTTAGTATACGCACACTGAAAGCTGTTTTTAAGCGTTGGGTTTAAAACAAAAATGTTGCCCGTGCTTTGTCAAAGCTCGCAATGGGTCCACAGATAATAACGCTGCGACCTACAAGATATGTCGTAAGATTTGACTGAGGTAGGGTCTAGGAAGCTACCCTAGTAAAAATGAAACGCCACAGAAATCGGATGTTTTGGTCTACTTGTAGGGGCATAACTGGCTCACAACATACAATCGCTCTTAGGCTCAGATTACATACAAATCACAAAGAATGGTTTAACAAGTAGTCGTTATGGAGGGTTCAAAGAAGAAGAAGAAGAAGAAAGATTACAACTTTTAATGGAGCATCAGATCGAACACTGTCAGCAACAACAGTGCGCATGACTATAGAGATCCCCGCTGCCTCCAGGACTCTTCCATGGGTGGCTGAGTAACAGGTAACCCATACGATTATCATATCAGACTCGATGGATGTGCTTCAAAGGATTGAATCTGGAAGTCTACACGTGGAATGGGTGGACAACATTCGGAGATCACATTTCAAGAAAATGACTTGGCTGTACACACTTGGACATGCTGGAGTGCAGGGTAACGAGCGTTCTGACTTTCTGCATACAACTCCCTACTTAAGCGGGCAGAAGTATGGACAAATGCGATATCATCAATGTTGTACGTTCTCACTCATGTGACAAGACTCAGACACTGGAACGAGTTCGAGATATGGGCGTCAAGTTTGCACATGCCAGACAGTGTCGTCTTCGTGGTAGAGAGAGAAGATATAGTAATCAACTTCTCGTGGGTGCGGTGAGAAAATGAACTTTGGGATGGCTGCTGCAGCGGAGGACAGAGCCCAATTGGGAATGTCCAATGTGCCATAACGTCGATCGCATAGCATAACATAACTGTCATAAATCAGAATGTACAGATCTGAAAACTCTATTGTATAGATTCACCTGATATATTCTACATTATCTAAGAAAACTCTGGCTGATGCTACAAATAAGAAAGAGAAAATTCAGATATTTTGGACATATAAAAAGACATGGAGAGCTGGAGAAGACCATCATGGAAGGAGACATACCGGCAAAGAGAAGAACATAAATACCACTAAGAAAATGGATTCAGGAAGTAACTGATGGTTTGAACATGTATACAGGCAGAACATCTGGCGTATGAGAGAGAGAAATTCCGGAGGACTGCTGGAGTGGAGTTTATTTTAAGAACCCCAGGAGAAGCACCGAAAGTCAATGAATATGATCAATAAATAGACAGTGGACAAGTGTTAGAAGATTCCAGAAAAAAACAACTTTTCAAACACTGTATTCGAACCACAAACTCTTATTTCTAACGGCACGCATAGTCTAGATCTAACAGACGAGCATTTTTAATATGTTAATGAATATGTAGTATCTTCGTTGTTGCTTCCGTAACTTAAAGACTTTTCACAAGATGGTAATGTTAGTCTCAAACCAAACCTCCAAACTGAAGACTTTTCACAAGATGGTAATGTTAGTCTCAAACTAAACCTCCAACCTGAAGACTTTTCACAAGATGGTAATGTTAGTCTCAAACTAAACCTCCATCCTGAAGACTTTTCACAAGATGGTAATGTTAGTCTCAAACCAAACCTCCAAACTGAAGACTTTTCACAAGATGGTAATGTTTGTCTCAAACTAAACCTCCAACCTGAAGACTTTTCACAAGATGGTAATGTTAGTCTCAAACCAAACCTCCAAACTGAAAACTTTTCACAAGATGGTAATGTTAGTCTCAAACTAAACCTCCAAACTGAAAACTTTTCACAAGATGGTAATGTTAGTCTCAAACTAAACCTCCAACCTGAAGACTTTTCACAAGATGGTAATGTTAGTCTCAAACTAAACCTCCAACCTGAAGACTTTTCACAAGATGGTAATGTTAGTCTCAAACTAAACCTCCAACCTGAAGACTTTTCACAAGATGGTAATGTTAGTCTCAAACTAAACCTCCAACCTGAAGACTTTTCACAAGATGGTAATGTTAGTCTCAAACTAAACCTCCAACCTGAAGACTTTTCACAAGATGGTAATGTTAGTCTCAAACTAAACCTCCAACCTGAAGACTTTTCACAAGATGGTAATGTTAGTCTCAAACTAAACCTCCAACCTGAAGACTTTTCACAAGATGGTAATGTTAGTCTCAAACTAAACCTCCAACCTGAAGACTTTTCACAAGATGGTAATGTTAGTCTCAAACTAAACCTCCATCCTGAAGACTTTTCACAAGATGGTAATGTTAGTCTCAAACTAAACCTCCAACCTGAAGACTTTTCACAAGATGGTAATGTTAGTCACAAACTAAACCTCCAACCTGAAGACTTTTCACAAGATGGTAATGTTAGTCACAAACTAAACCTCCAACTTCGAGGAACAAGAAGTTATATTTAGTCTGACCCCTTCAGTAGAGACATGTCCAGCCTGGGGGACACATCCAGGAACATAAGCTTCCGCCGTCTTAGACCACTGTATAATTAGAGCACGTAAGCATCCCTACCACTACAGGTTCCATGGGGAGAATATGTAAGCCTCCCTACCACTGCACGTTTCATGAGGAGAATATGTAAGTCTCCCTACTACTACAAGATTACATGAGGAGAATATGTAAGTCTCCCTACTACTACACGTTCCCATGAGGAGAATATGTAAGCCTCCCTACTACTACAAGGTTCTATGAGGAGAATATGTAAGTCTCCCTACTACTACACGTTCCCATGAGGAGAATATGTAAGTCTCCCTACTACTACACGTTCCCATGAGGAGAATATGTAAGCCTCCCTACTACTACAATGTTCTATGAGGAGAATATGTAAGTCTCCCTACTACTACAAGGTTCCATGAGGAGAATATGTAAGCCTCCCTACTACTACAAGATTTCATGAGGAGAATATGTAAGTCTCCCTACTACTACAATGTTCTATGAGGAGAATATGTAAGTCTCCCTACTACTACAAGGTTCCATGAGGAGAATATGTAAGCCTCCCTACTACTACACGTTCCCATGAGGAGAATATGTAAGCCTCCCTACTATTACAATGTTCTATGAGGAGAATATGTAAGTCTCCCTACTACTACAAGGTTCCATGAGGAGAATATGTAAGCCTCCCTACTACTACAAGATTTCATGAGGAGAATATGTAAGTCTCCCTACTACTACAATGTTCTATGAGGAGAATATGTAAGTCTCCCTACTACTACAAGGTTCCATGAGGAGAATATGTAAGCCTCCCTACTACTACAAGATTTCATGAGGAGAATATGTAAGTCTCCTACTACTACAATGTTCTATGAGGAGAATATGTAAGTTCTCCTACTACTACAATGTTCTATGAGGAGAATATGTAAGTCTCCCTACTACTACAATGTTCTATGAGGAGAATATGTAAGTCTCCCTACTACTACAATGTTCTATGAGGAGAATATGTAAGTCTCCCTACTACTACAAGATTTCATGAGGAGAATATGTAAGCCTCCCTACTACTACAATGTTCCATGAGGAGAATATGTAAGTCTCCCTAGTACTACAATGTTCCATGAGGAGAATATGTAAGCCTCCCTACTACTACAAGGTTCTATGAGGAGAATATGTAAGTCTCCCTACTACTACAATGTTCTATGAGGAGAATATGTAAGCCTCCCTACTACTACAATGTTCCATGAGGAGAATATGTAAGTCTCCCTACTACTACAATGTTCTATGAGGAGAATATGTAAGCCTCCCTACTACTACAATGTTCTATGAGGAGAATATGTAAGCCTCCCTACTACTACACTGTTCTATGAGGAGAATATGTAAGCCTCCCTACTACTACAAGGTTCTATGAGGAGAATATGTAAGTCTCCCTACTACTACAATGTTCTATGAGGAGAATATGTAAGTCTCCCTACTACTACAAGGTTCCATGAGGAGAATATGTAAGTCTCCCTACTACTACAATGTTCTATGAGGAGAATATGTAAGTCTCCCTACTACTACAAGGTTCTATGAGGAGAATATGTAAGCCTCCCTACTACTACAATGTTCCATGAGGAGAATATGTAAGTCTCCCTACTACTACAATGTTCCATGAGGAGAATATGTAAGCTTATATACTACTTCTTCGAACGCTTCACATCGACCACTTATTAACCACGCTGTGTGTTTCGTATGTGATCTAAGCCTAAGAGCGATTGTACTTTGAGCCAGTTATGCGCCTACAAGTAGAGCAGCAAATCCGATTTATGCGATGCTTTATATTTACTAGGGTAGCTTTCCTAGGCTCCTACCTCAGTCGCCTCTTACGACATGCCTTGTAGGTCACGGTTTTACTGTTCTTTGCTCCCCTTGCGAGCCACGGCAACACGTGGGTGAGCTTATATACTAAAAATAACTTATAAAAAGGACATGCTATAAAGAGTATGTATTTTGTACATAGCAGCGTTTAACTGTGAAGACAGTAGCAGCGTTTAACTGTGAAGACAGTAGCAGCGTATGACTATGTAGACAGTAGCAGCGTATGACTGTGAAGACAGTAGCAGCGTATGATTGTGAAGACAGTAGAAGCGTATGACTGTGAAGGCAGATATTAATATGTCTTTGAACTAGCACACAGCTAATAGTTTAACTGTTGTTACTGCTTTTTTTTCTTAGATCAGACGAAAAGAGACTAAATCGACAAGTCCTATGTGGTCACCAGTTGTTACTGCTGTTATTAGATCAGACGAAAAGAGACTAAATCGACAAGTCCTTATGTGGTCACCAGTTGAGAAAAGAAAATGGGGAAGACCTAAGACCACTCTTCAAAGAACAATCCAACAAGAAAGTAAACTATTGGGATGTAAAACCATACGAGATCTCCAACTGCTAGCAATGAACCGAATCACATGGAGCTCTAACTAACACCTATGGAGCTCTGCCATATGTGCCGCCTTTGGCACGAAAGGAACAGACTAACTAATTGCTGTAGTACCTCCTTTTAGAACGATGTAGGACATGTGGTATGAGAGACTGAGAAATGTAATCACCGTATGACTTGTGAGGTCAGCTAATTCAAAGAAATCAGAAATATGGTTTGTACTAGGTAATTCTAATTTCAATGTTCTTGTTTTTGTTTTGTGGTGTTGTTACATGAACTTCCTTTTTCCTTTGCGTTCCCGTAACAATTTCTCTTATCTGATAGATATCACTGCACGTTACAGGTAGTCATTGGCAGACACGATTACAATAATTGTAGCTTGTAAAGTTAGTGTATTCTTAGAAATTCCACAAGTCTCAGATTTGGGACCTTAGTTCTCAGTTCTGTTAGGTCCGTGTAAACTTGAGTGTTGTATTTCTTAATATCAATCATACTGTCACTATCAGAAGATATGGGTCTCAACGGATTAGCAACGGTATGCCGTTTTAAGGCAACACTGAAGTCCACGTGACTAAACATCTCTTTGTATAAGTACAATAACAAGATGAGATATCAACAGAGACAATATTTATCTGTACCAGGGAACATTGAAGTCCACGTGACTAAACATCTCTTTGTATAAGTGCAATAACAAGATGAGATATCAACAGAGACAATATTTATCTGTACCAGGGAACATTGAAGTCCACGTGACTAAACATCTCTTTGTATAAGTGCAATAACAAGATGAGATATCAACAGATACAATATTTATCTGTACCAGGAACATTAAGTCTACGTGACTAAACATCTCTTTGTATAAGTACAATAACAAGATGAGATATCAACAGATACAATATTTATCTGTACCAGGGAACATTGAAGTCCACGTGACTAAACATCTCTTTGTATAAGTGCAATAACAAGATGAGATATCACAGATACAATATTTATCTGTACCAGGGAACATTGAAGTCCACGTGACTAAACATCTCTTTGTATAAGTGCAATAACAAGATGAGATATCAACATATACAATATTTATCTGTACCAGGTAACATTGAAGTCCACGTGACTAAACATCTCTTTGTATAAGTACAATAACAAGATGAGATATCAATAGAGACAATATTTATCTGTACCAGGGAACATTGAAGTCCACGTGACTAAACATCTCTTTGTATAAGTACAATAACAAGATGAGATATCAACAGAGACAATATTTATCTGTACCAGGGAACATTGAAGTCCACGTGACTAAACATCTCTTTGTATAAGTGCAATAACAAGATGAGATATCAACAGATACAATATTTATCTGTACCAGGGAACATTGAAGTCCACGTGACTAAACATCTCTTTGTATAAGTACAATAACAAGATGAGATATCAACAGAGACAATATTTATCCACATTCTTTTTTTTCATGTTTGTTGGCTTACACGCTCTAATAGATCTTCTTCTTCAAACGCTCCATATCAACGACTCGTTAACCACTTGTGATTTGTGTGTGATCTGAGCCTAATAGCGACTATACGTTGTTCCAGTTATGTGCCTACAAGTAAGCCAGCACATCCAATTTCTGCGGTGCTTTTTATTTACTAGGGTACTTTTCCTAGGGCCTACATCAGTCTTCTATTACGACATGGCTTGTAAGTTGCAGTGGTACTATTCTTGCTTCCTTGCGGACCACGGTACCACGCGGGCGGTGGTATGTTGAAAGATAACACAACACCAGTACACTGTCTAATTCAGTCAACATTGGAGTATAACTGTGTCTGGAGATATACAAAATTATGTGATGAAAGGGTTCCCTACATAATAAACAAACAAGTCGACAGACACACAAATTTAATATACCATAACTTTTATTGAAAGTCTTTATTGAAAAATAAATCTCAGGTCAAACCAAGACCTTTATTAATAATCGATATCTACGCCCTAGTAACGTCATACTTTAGAAATAACTAGTGCTTTCTAAGAATTCAATATGACAAATCAGAATACCAAACATGTGACATTTGTATGTGTGTGTATGTATACTGAAGTGTGGAGTTTCCCGTTAATGCCCACATAACTTGATTTAAAAGTGTACTAACAGTACCTTCATATATCATTCAACATGCCACACTCTATAGTAGGCTGTGGTTACGCTTGTCTGACTTCTTTATTCTATTTCTTTGCTTTCCGTGTGTATCAAGTAATTAAAAAATTCTAAGAACTCCAGGTGAAGCATAGGAGTCAAGGAATATTGTCAATATATAGACAGTAAATAAGAAGTTCTAAGAACTCCAGGTGTAGCATAGGAGTCAAAGAATATTGTCAATATATAGACAGTAAATAAGTAGTTCTAAGAGCTCCAAGTGAAGCATAGGAGTCAAGGAATATTGTCAATATATAGACAGTAAATAAGTAGTTATAAGAGCTCCAGGTGAAGCATAGGAGTCAAGGAATATTGTCAATATATGGACAGTAAATAAGTAGTTCTAAGAGCTCCAGGTGAAGTATAGGAGTCAAGGAATATTGTCAATATATAGACATTAAATAAGTAGTTCTAAGAGCTCCAGGTGAAGTATAGGAGTCAAAGAATATTGTCAATATATAGACATTAAATAAGTAGTTCTAAGAGCTCCAAGTGAAGCATAGGAGTCAAGGAATATTGTCAATATATAGACAGTAAATAAGTAGTTCTAAGAGCTCCAAGTGAAGCATAGGAGTCAAGGAATATTGTCAATATATAGACAGTAAATAAGTAGTTCTAAGAGCTCCAGGTGAAGTATAGGAGTCAAGGAATATTGTCAATATATAGACAGTAAATAAGTAGTTCTAAGAGCTCCAGGTGAAGTATAGGAGTCAAGGAATATTGTCAATATATAGACAGTAAATAAGTAGTTCTAAGAGCTCCAGGTGAAGTATAGGAGTCAAGGAATATTGTCAATATATAGACAGTAAATAAGTAGTTCTAAGAGCTCCAAGTGAAGCATAGGAGTCAAGGAATATTGTCAATATATAGACAGTAAATAAGTAGTTCTAAGAGCTCCAGGTGAAGCATAGGAGTCAAGGAATATTGTCAATATATAGACAGTAAATAAGAAGTTCTAAGAGCTCCAGGTGAAGCATAGGAGTCAAGGAATATTGTCAATATATAGACAGTAAATAAGAAGTTCTAAGAGCTCCAGGTGAAGCATAGGAGTCAAGGAATATTGTCAATATATAGACAGTAAATAAATATTTCGACCGTGTGTTACCGGGGCTTGTAAGGGAGGAAGAATATGCAGCAATGTCTACTTGTCAAGCATGTTGTATGAGGTGACTAGGGAGGAACTGTGGTGGGGCTGTCTACCTCACCCGGTAGAAAAGACAAGCCAGAAACATCAACATTTGTAAATTGTTGTTTACGTAGAATAGGGACTGAGATGGTATGATAAGATTACAAACGAGGAACTCAGAGAAAGAACAAAGCAGTGGAGAAAGAGCAAAGGAAGATACGCTGGCGATGGATAGGTCAGACATTGAGAAGATCGACCGGAAGCATTGCAAGACATGCACTGTTTTGGAACCCGCAGGGAACGAGAGAGTAGAGGAAGGCCTAGACATAGCTAGAGAAGAGAGCTGGAGGCTGATATTAAAAGAATAGGTAAAACATGGGAAGAATTGGAAGTGATGGCAAGAGAGAAGAAGGGCAGGAAGAAGTTTGTTGGACACCTGTGCTGGAAGTGATGGCAAGAGAGAAGAAGGGCAGGAAGAAGTTTGCTTGATACCTGTGCTGGAAGTTGAAAGGTGAAGTATAAGAAGAAGAAGAAACAAGTATCTAAGTTCTCCAGAATAAACAATGTCTAAACAAAAAATGTATTTGGAAATTGTTTAAGAAGTCAAAACCTTCATACAGAGAAAATCTGCAGTAGACTGGAAGACAAACACTGGATATGATTATGGAAAAGACTTCCTCAAAGACCTAAGCAGAACAGACCCGGTCATTATATTTCGACTACGCACCGGGCACTGCAGATTCAACAAACACTTATATAGTGTAATAACAAGTCAAAAAGTTCTCTGCCAGTATCAACAGGCAGAACAGACACCGGAGCATGTCATGCAAGACTGTCCTCTCATGTGAGAGCCGAGAAGCAACATGTGGCCACACTCAGTCGAGAACTAAGTTTTGGGAAACCTGACAGACATGAAGCTGACTGCCCAGTTTGTGGTCCATAGTAAATTAAGCGCATGACCAGAGATCGCTGAAGAAGGAAACCTGACATCGCTGAAGTTGACTGCCCAGTTTGTGGTCCACAGTAAATTAAGCGCGTGACCAGAGATCGCTGAAGATGAAGAATAAACACAGAATTTGAACTACAAACTGTTATGTCTGACAGCACAGATTGCTTAGTCGTGCAAACGAGCAGTCTTCATACTACAATCAGCTACAGCACACATTGCTTAGCCGTGCAAACGAGCAGTCTTCATACTACAATCAGCTACAGCACACATTGCTTAGCCGTGCAAACGAGCAGTCTTCATACTACAATCAGCTTGCTATTCAGAAAAGAACAAAAGATTAAATGGTTTGAACACCTGACAAGAATTCTCTGGTATCGCCTACTACGAGAGACTTACTGAAACACGATTACAGAACAAAGAAAGGCGACGCAAAAGTTAAATCGAAGGCATCAAGAACAGCTGTAACTCATTCTCTCTCATGAGCTGCTGGGAGTGCCAATGTGTATTTGTTTTAAATCTGTCTTTAAAAAAAATTCATTTACCTACAAAATGATATATTACTCATACAAATATGTTAATAATTAAGGAAACTGCAGCTGAATTCATACATATACCTGCAATGGGAAAATATGATATAATCCGTTTTTCAATTCGGTAGCCAATCGAAACTTAATCACAACTTACATAGTGCATTGTAACAAGCACACACACGATCACTAGATTGCCCCCAAACACTTCTACAAAGAAGCAAATGACGGAAGAGAAGAAGGAGAATCAAGTAGCTTCCAAACATAAGAAGAGCGTGTGTCTGTAGATCTCTCTCTCCTTGTGCTCCAGTGTTCTACAACTGGGACAATTATAAATGGATATCAAGGGACGCATTTGTTCTGCAAACGGAAGAATAATTAATGAAATCCAACACAGAAGCAACAAAACAAATCAAATGATAGGACAAATGATGCCAATTTTAAAATGCAAACATGTCACCATGAAAACAAAAAGAACAGTGTTCAACCTAATCTTTCTCCCCACATTATGCTAGCAGTGCCAACCTTGAATGCTGACATCAAATGATAGAAGAAAAATAGTCAAGACAGAGATGAAGTTTCAGAGTGCTGGGGGTAACAAGAAGAGACCGGTTCAGATATGCAGACATTGGAAAAAAAAGGTGAGTACTAGACTTCATCAAGAAACAACAAATAAAATGGTTCGGATTATATTACCAACAGACAGTGCACATCAAAGAACAATATTGCTCCGATACAATGGGTACAAAGCAAACGGACGTCCACGCAAAAGATGGACCTCAGAGATAACAGTGGCGACGAAAGACACTATTTATGAAGCGCACACATGGGCTCGCTCTAGCAATTTCTTCTCATCCTGATGCTGTGAGGCAAATCAATATTGGAGAAAAAGAATGGAAATAATTGTGATCAAGTACTAAAATCAAACTTGTCCCTAATCACTTATATTTGTATAATTATCAACATCGAACTGGCGTGTTAGGTCGCTGGACGCTGTTGGGTTTGCTGAGGTGGAGATCTGACCACTATGGACATGTCCGGAGTGCAATGATGATAGTTCTCATATAACTGAGATCACTGATAGCTGATTTGTATGATTGACTTTGTGAAATGTTGTTCTTATATCCGATCTGAGATACTATCTTTTCTGAAGTGTTTACTTCTTGATTTACAAGTGTATTTTAGTGATTGATTGATAGGACCATCATCATTGCACTTCGGTGAGTAACCATGTGTGCTCCGATCTATTTCTTACACAGGAAGATCTTAGCTGTAGTGCACAAACTCCGTTGCACCATCGATGGTCCGATGTTTAAATTTGTAGGTGGTGGAGATGTTTTTTAGAAATTTTTTGTTATCAGTGTGGAGTAAATCGAGTTCCTGGTCTATCGGGACAGGACCTTTGATAAAATGTAGGCCCCCGTGTTCAATTTGAGCAAATACAAAAGAACCATTGGCAGTTCAAAATCGAGAAAGGCAGGCGGGAAAACAAATTCACTGGCTCATTAAAAATTAAATTCCTACAAAATATCTTCACCATCTTCAAAATTACATTGGGGACCCTCGCCGATGCTACCGATTTCATGCAGTGCAGCTGGGGATCTTCCTGTCTGAAAGAGATCGGGCACACGTAGTTACTCACCGAAATGCAATGATGATGGTCCTATCAATCAATCAATCAATTCTCTAAAGATCTCTATCATCATTCAATTCGATCGATAAAGAGAACACATCATTCAATTCTTTAAAAGAAGAAAATATCTCACTTGATCTAATTCTTTTCTAAATATCTCACTTGATCTAATTCTTTTCTAAATATCTCACTTTATCCAATTCATTTCTACCGATTTTTGTTTTATTTCTTTCCTAAAGAAGAAACTTGGTCTAGTTATTTTCTAACTGCCTTGACAATAGAGGATGTGATTTTTTCATAAAAGAAAGAACAATCCATTAAAAAAATTGAATCAGTTCAGCCTTTGCCATAGATTCCCAATCTTTTTCGACCCACCGCCCACTTTGTTTCCCCACCAAACTTTGTAACGCCCCCTTCCACGGCGTACCATAACAGGTTGTCAACACCCCCACACACACACATATACATGCTCTATTTTCTCTTTGACATAGAAAATGTATATATATTTTTCTGTCATACATTGTCAATTTTCAAATTATTATATGCATGGAATATACAATTGATGAAAAATGGAGTCGTGTAAGACGAGCATAAGATGAATTTCGCCCAAGAGTGGTTACCGGGGCCCCCAAATTTGGGGTGTAAAGAATAGAACCACTGTTACCTGCCATGCATGTCGTAAGAGGCGACTAAGAAGGTTTGGATGAAATCGGATGCACATGTCCTAAACGCGTTGAAATCTATGCGTTTAGGGGCCTGCACAAACCAATGTGCAACGTGTGCAGTTCTTGGCAAAGATCAAACATATCACAAGAGTGATTAAAATTGGTCATGAACGAACGCAAGAAGGAGAAGAAGAAGAATTAAAATGCAGAATTAAAATTTTTAATGATTATTCAATCGCAAAATCACGAAAATAATTTATTTTACAATATTTATTATTAATTTCTTCTTTAAGAGACACCGACACCTAATTGCCTGAATACCTCCCAAATTCTTCTACAGACCCTATCGCCACCTAGAACGTGTCAGCGCCTACTGGGGGCGGTACCGCCCACTTTGGGAAACGCTGGCCTACACTTATAGTCGGCCTGCACGGAAGTCAGTGACGTGAACACACAAAAATATTCAGTGTACTGAAGCAGAACAAATGTTGAAAGAAAAGAAACTATTTAAATAGCGAAGCAGATTAGTAACGGTTTTTGTGGGAATAACTGCTTCTACGCATGGTTTGTTTTGTTTGGTGAATCATTAATACAAGTGAGATTATGATCAGGTGAAAAGTTATTGTTGATTTATGAGGAAAAGTATGTAGTGTGATGTGCTGTGCTTTACACGTCTGGTGGTAACAGTAGAAGTGTCTCTGCCAACAGGTGGAATCTGTCAATATATAGAGCATGAAACTGTACTAGCCTCGTCATCATCAAGTAGTCTGTCACTTCCGGAACTTGGTTCACATAACAGCAGTCCTCAAAAACTCTCTATTCTGTGCAAGTTGACCGGCGTCAGCAGAAGTCATTCTTAGATCGTCAAGGACATCTTGTACCCATCGTCTTCTATGTCTTCCTCTCATTCTTCTTCTAAGCATCACTCCCTCCAAAATTATCTTCTCTATGCACTCATGTCGTTTGATGTTTCGACATATTTAATTTTCCTTGATGTTATGCTCTTTAATAGCCAACTCTCTTTAATATCAAGCTGTTGCAGAACAGAAGCATTTGTTCTTTTCTCTGTTCATGATATTCTAAGTAGTCTTCCGTAGTTTTCCATTCCACAGACCTTAATGATCTTCTCTGCGGCTTTGTCACTGTTCCATGTCCTAACAACCATATATTTGCCAAGGAAAAAACGCAGACTCTTAAACACGTGATTTTTGTTCTTATGTCAGTTTCCTTCCATAAGTTAGTAAGTTTTTAGTTTTGCAAGCAATGCTCCAGCATTCTTTTAATTTCTTTTATAGCACTCCATCATTTGTCAGCAATGCCCCAAGGTATTCAAAGTTGTTGACACTTTCAATTTTGCGGCCGTAGACACATATCTTCACCTATAAAATGAACTATACTGACCTATCAAATGAAAAAGTGTGCAGCGCATCTTTCTTGAGAACGGTTCTTTGCATATTTCAATGGTTGTTTGGTTTTGGCACTCGATGAAGAACTTATCTATCCCGGTCTCAGCAAATGGAAAAAGACAGCTGATGAGAGAGTTGTGGGGAAAGCGACACTGTGCAAGGACGCAGAGTCTTTTTAAAAGGAGACAGAAATAAGCTGAAAGGCAAGAGAGACAAGTGCAAACTCTGAAGTTGTTACAATAAAAAAAACTTGCCATTGACCATATGTAAAGACAAGACAAATTACAAACAGGCTAAAAATGAGAATGATCAAATGCTATATATATCCTATATTAATGTATGTAGGCTCGGAAACATGGACAATGAACAAGCATATAAAGAAGACAGAATTAGAGTGCATTTGAGATGTGGATATATAGAAGAATAGGCAAGTTTCATGGACAGAAAAACAGACAAATAAACAAGTTTAGGAAAACTAGGCATGAAGAAACAATTATTAAGAGAAATAAAACTCAGACAAGTAAAGTATTTTGGGCACATAAAAAGAAATGACACCATGGCAAAATCTTTACTAGAGGGAAAGTTGAGGGGAAGAGCAAGAGGAAGACCGAGAGATAAGTGGGAGAGGAAACTTTAAGAAATGGACAGGTTACAGTCTGGCAGTGTGCAACGCAAGGCGAAAGACAGAGGATGCTGGAGATTCATTGCAGCCAACCTTCGATGTGGATACGGCACCTGATGATGATGATGAAAGACAAGAGAGAAAAGCGAAAAGCGAAAGTTTTCACAATAAAACATTTGCCAATTGACAGCATGCGAAACTGGCATCGATTGGATAGAAAATAGTCAACTAGAAGATTTGGAATTTGCAGATGATATTGCAGCATTAGTAGAAACAACCAAGATATGCAAAGAAAAACAGACAACTTGCCATCTATAGCATCAAAAGTTGGACTGCAGATAAGCTTTATGAAAAAACAAATATAATGAAGACACCTATGGCAAGTAATGCAGATATCACACTGGAATCTAAAATGATAAAAATAACCAGAGCAGTTCACCTATTTAGGTAGCAATTTTGATTACTGGAAGTATTAAAAAAGTGTATGATACGAATAGGCAAAGCAACATCAGCTTTAAAAGTCTAAATAAAATATGGAACACCAAGTTATATAGTATTAAACTAAATTATAGATTTTCAATTCCAAATGTTGTATCAATTCTAACATTTGCCAGCGAGAGTTGGAAAATGACTAAAGATATAAACAGAAGTTGAATGCATTTGAAAATAGATGTCTGCATTGATAATGAATATAAAATGGAACGAATTCAGGAGAAGTGATGAAATCAGAGACATGTCTGGTCAACCACTAGTGACAACTGTTATAAGAAAGAGAAGATGGAGATATGTTGGGCACACCTTGAGGAGAAATGATCAACGAATATCAAAGCAGGCATTAAAAGTGGGATGCAAAGGGTTCAAGAAGAGTCGACCTAAAGAGAGACCCTGAAAAGAACTTTGCTGAGAGGAGCAGGTAATATCGGTCTCAGTTCCTTGGAGGAGAGTGAGCAGGTTGCCAGGATAGACCGGTATGGAGAAATTACTTGCAGGCCCTATGTAACGTATAACGGTACGAGAGGAATTATTATTATTATTAATTGACAGCATGTAAAGACGAAAAAGGCCATATATAGTTTGGTTTATATTCCCGAAAAATGTGTAATTTAAATTACCATTTAGGCAAGCTTTATTCCAGCATCAGAAGCACTTGTATAATATATCCCCAAGTTGCCCGTTTGGTGCCAGGGCCTGCAAGGGAAAGCAAGAATTGTGCCATGCAACCTGCAAGGCATGTCATAGGAGGCGACTGATGCAGGGCTAAGGAAGCTACCTAGTAAGCCGATATCATCAGTAAGTGCCTTTCTCAATTGTGTGACATGGGCGGGTCTCAGACACTGGAACGAATTCGAGAATTATGCGTTAAGTTTGGACATGCCAGACAGTGTCGTCTTCGTGGTAGAGAGAGAAGATATAGTAATCAACTTCTCATGGGTACTGTGAGCAAATGGACTTTGGGATGGCTGCTGCAACGGAGGACAGAGCACGAATGGGAATGTCAATGTGCCATGACGTCGATCGCATAACATAACACTTAACATAACATAACATAACCCTAAGTAAACAGAAAGGATCGCGAAATCGGATGTGTTGGCCCTACTTGTAAGGCCTATAACTGGCACAACGTACAATCATATAGGCTCAGATTACATACAAATCACAAAGGTGGGTTAACAAAAGATCGATACATAGACGTTCAAGAAGCAGAAATAGACAAGCTGGAGACAGTGCAAGTTAATTGTTTCAGAAGAATCTTGCACATTTCAAATCAAATATGTTATAAAATATAAATACAGAGTTGAAACTCATAATCCTTTGGCTGCGTAAAAATGTCACAAAACAGTACCAAATATTATGACTCTGGAACGACTTCACCGCGAGTCAGTAAAAGTGGCAGCGTGTTTATTTTTCTCGGTTGATTTCACACACAAGCTCCACTGAGTGGTTGAATAGTGATCTAATATGGTGGAATAGCATTCAGGTGCCAGAAGGGCACAATAGATGTCTGGGACTGACAGGTCAGACAAACCAAAGCATTGCTTACACAGGCCAAAACTCGTATATGCATGTCTATGGCCTCCGATAACGTACGGCCGGCGAGCTCAGGTAAAATAAAATTCTAGGAAATAAGACCACAACTGTCACGTGACCTCGCATTTCAATATTGTTGTATTTTATTTTATTTTATTTTTTCGATTCAGAAGCACTTGAGCTTTCAGCTCTTCGACTCGGTGCCATGGACTTCGTAACCCTTCGGTTCGGTGCCACGAACATCGTAAATCCTGGGAACCTGTGGCTTTTATGCCCGGCCCGCGGAATTGAACCCGCGCCCACGGAGGCTAGTCACCTTGATCAGCGCTACGAACACGCTGGGCAGGATTCATTTTCAAAACAACACAACATGCTAAATCAATGTTATATTATGTTACAAATTAAATTTAATTATAAGAAATGTCAGTATTATTAGAATTTTCATTAATAAACAACCATGCATTTAATAAATTATAAGAATTGAACAAGATTGAAAAAAAGCTTACAGTGTTCTATCAAACATATGCAAAAATCAGCCCCCATTATTAGGAATTTCGATTTCCCGTCTGAGCTATTCAGCCTTATGTTACCGGAGGCTATAGTCTTTCCTTTGCCGTAGGGCACCAAGAACCAGTACAACGTGACTTCTAGCGGTAATATGCAGATCATACAGAGTAGTCGCCCGAGTGGCTACCGGAACCAAAATTTGGGGTGTAAAGAATAGAACCACTGTTACCTACCACACATGTCGTAAGAGGCGAGTAAAAGAGATTTGGCTGAAATCGGATGCACATGTCCTAAACATAAAGGGTTTTAAAACCGAAGGATTGACTTCATTGCACCGGGTTTTACCCCATATGGCTCAGCTCCTCTCCGCAGAAATGGCACGCCACCTGCCGAGAGTATTGCACAAGCACGAACTCCGTAGCTCCGACAACAATCCTAGGGGTCTCTGGAAAAACTGCACTCGTAAACAGAAGGCCGCGGTCCGGATTCGAACCACGACCTTCGACTCGCAAGGCAAGGCTTAACCACTCAGCCACAGAGACCCCATGTCCTAAACATGCAGAAGTCTAGCGTTTGAGGCCTGCAAACCAATGTGCAACGTATACGTTCTTGGCAAAGATAAAACATATCACAAAGGTAGTTAAAATTGGTCGTAAAGAACGAAAGAGTAGTTAACTTGGTTGACAAAAAAGAACGTGAAGAAGAAGAAGAAGAAAAATGGTTCATTGAAATTGAATTGTGCTGTTATCTGAAGACTTAACCCTTTTGGCTACTAAGGACATATATATATATATATATATATATATATATATATATATATATATATATATATATATATACGTTTTAATCACTTCTAAAGACGCATTAACGTCCAGTTATTATCTCTCCTCTTTGGGCTAAAGACGTGTTAACACGTTATACATTGCTACTGTCACTGCTACATTCACGTTTGTGACCTAGAAACAAAGAGTAGCTATTTTAGCTCAGCCTTCAGAAAGTATGTAGCAGTGAAAGGGTTAAAGGTATAAAGCCGAATCATTGGCTTCGTGGACCCAGGTTTTACCCATATGGCTCGTTCCTCTCCTCAGAAATGGTACGCCACCTGCCGAGAGTATTGCACACAGCACGAACTCCGTAGCTCCAGCAAAATCCTAGGGGGTCTCTGGAAAACTGCACTCGTGAACAGAACGGCGCAGTCCCAGACTCAGACACGACCTTCGACTCACAAGGCAAAGGCTTAACCGCATAGCCACGAGACCCTATTTCGACATTGTGGCTGCACTTATCCCCTTCCGCTCCCCACACAGTGACACGTAGCCTTCCGAACGCAGCACTAGCTTTGGATATCCTATTGTTGACCTCAGAGTCTATGTTTACCAATCTGGATAGGATGCTGCCAAGATGAGCAAAGTTGTCCGCGCTGGTTAAAGACGATAGTGTTAATATAGTGAAACACGTACAAACAAAGTACTATAGTTTTACAAAAAACAGAAACGGTGACGATAAACAGCAACGTTTCGACCAACAAGGCCTTTATCGAAACGAGCGAACAAACGAGGTGACAAATTAAATGAAACACAAATGGACGACCAAATACAAACGTATCTAAGGAAAATCTGGAATAAAAACGAATAACGAAATAAATGTAACACAAAAAACAGGAATAGAACGGAAAAAAACAATGAAACATCCTGATAAATATATAACTTGAATACATGCAACATATACCCATATAGATTATAAGCATGGGAAAGTACAGAAACGCAAGTGTAATATGAACACCGGATCATAGTACTGTTTTCTAAGTGCAGGCTGAAAGATGACCTCCAATTTTTTCCTGGTAAGGCCAAATGTATCACAGGCCATGGAGAACTTGTTCATGTAGGTTTCACATTTCTTCCTCAGGATTTACCTTGAAGGCCAGTCATCAGCAAACAACAGGTTTGAGATGGTTGATTCTTTTACCTTGGTAGAGGATATACAAAATTAAGAACGAAAATCAATTCCTTCAAACTAAATGCTACAGAAAGATCCTACGAATACCATGGACAGAAAAAGAAAGAACACTGATGTCCTGGAAAAGAACTAAATGTTAAAGAGAATTGGCTGATAAACAACATACTATACAGAAAAGTTACATACTATGGTCACATCAAGCGTCACGATGGCCTGGAAGAACAATACTAGAGGGCAGGGTCCCGGGACGCAGAGGCAGACCAAGAAGAAGATGGCTACAAGATATTAAAGAAACCATGACATGACCATCGACGAAGTGGGTGAACTGGCAAGAGACAGTGAATTTCAGATGTGCTGCAAAGATAGCAACGTCCTATAAAGGATACGCACCTTGATGATGATGAGCGGATATACAATAATTTGGGGGGTAACTTTCTGTAAATGTATTCTGAAATAATTAAAGTGTTGCTTCCCTTGATCTACTTGTAAGAGTAGCTAGACCATAGATTTAAGCAACAGCCCACCTTTACATTTGCACAACATAAACTTTGTAACGCCCCCCTCCCGCATTATAACAGTTTTCAACACCCCCTCCCCCTCCCATATATACATGATCTATTTTCTCTTTCACATAGAAAATTGATATATATTTATGTCATACATGCCAATTTTCAAATGATTATATGCATGAAATAGGAAATTGATGAAAAAATGGATTGTGTAAGACGGGCATAAGATGAATTTAAATGCAGAATTCAAATATTTAATGACTATTCAATCGTAAAATAACAAAAATAATTCATTAATTTTTTTTTAAATGTCTTCTTTAAGGAGTCACCGATCCTAATCGCTAGGCCCCCCTCCCCCAATTCTTCTGAACACCATCCTCCTCACACTCCTAGAACGCTTCAGCCCACTGGGGAGCGGTACTACCCGCCCAGGAAACGCTGAGCTAGATTACAGAAGCAGACGGGAGATATCGTTAGAGAAGAACTTCTGTTACAATTAGGGATATCACCCAAACCGCAAGGATTTTCTTCTTCTTCTTACGTGCGACCACCATTAATTCAGGCGCAGTCAGGGCACTTCTGACTGATTTTTTATCTGATAGCCTACTTACCGTTTTAACGGTGTCTCTCGCCATACAGGAGCCTTCTCTGACTTTAATTGTAGTGATCACTTCAAATAGGTCGACTTCAGCAAAATTCTCTGTAAAGTAAACGATACGAAGGCTAAAACAAGTCAACATTTGAAATACTTAGTGACATGACAACATCAACCTGTCGAATTAAGATATCAAGTAGAATCATCATCATCAAAGGTGTGTATCAACTGTATGACGTTGCTCTCTTTACAGCGCATCTGAAATTCATTCTGTCTCCTGGTCAGTTCACCCACTTCGTCGATGGTCATATTCATGGTTTCTTTATTATCTTGTAGCCATCTTCTTCTTGGTCTGTTCAAGTAGAATGTGTGCAGATAAAAAGCAACATTACAGAGAAAATAAAGCTATGATATACAACTTCTTACAGATTCTGCTATGAATTCATGC
Organism: Arion vulgaris; assembly: GCA_020796225.1. Taxonomy (NCBI): domain Eukaryota; kingdom Metazoa; phylum Mollusca; class Gastropoda; order Stylommatophora; family Arionidae; genus Arion; species Arion vulgaris. The sequence goes on from CM036770.1 coordinate 39,795,599, forward strand.
GTAGCCCATGTCACATAGGATAGCGCTTCTGACAGATTTTGTGAGAACGTCTCTTTACCGTTGTATGGGTTTCTTCGGCTTTTGCGACTTCAGAGGTTTGATATGCAACAACTCATTGTCTGTTATTGTTTGTTTGTATTCGTTCTTATCAACCAGGTTAATCACTGTTTGAGAGCCCGTCTGCCCAGCGTGTTCGCAGCGCGTTGGACTACGGGTGACTCTGTGTGTCCCTCTGTGTGTGCGGGTTCAATTCCGCGGTATGGAAGAAAAAGCCACATATTCCCCAGATTTACGGTGTTCGTGGCACCGAACCGAAAGAGGTTACGATGTCCATGGCACCGAGCCGAAAGAAACTAGAAAAGCTCAAGTGCTTCTGGATCGGGAAAAAAAAAAATCACTGTTTGAGATATGTTTGGCCTTAGACTGTAACAAACAGCGAGGATAGACGTAATGTCAGAAAATAATGACGATATTCGTTAGATAGATCTGGTAAACAAGGTTGCATTGGCCCTATTTTGAGTGCTATATTTGAAGAAAAAATAACTCAGCTGTGGGTTTTATTTTCGCTGACAACAACTGTACGCGAACCAAAAATGCGTTGTGTTATACCAAACCTTTCATCAGTTCATCGTAGAATAGAATGATACGGATATCACGTGATGTTTACTGCATAATACGTTTCTTGTTACGTCAATTTTCTTAGGTACCTTTTTTCTCGTAGACTTGCTAAGGTTTTATAACGGCCTGGTCATTCCTTCCTTGCTTTCATTCTACTAGAAATATATCTTTGTTACCGTTATCTCCTGATATGAACACACTGTTACAAGACAAGAACGACACAATTGTTGCGCCACGGTTCCTACGCTCCTACACGTATAGAGTAGGCGCATCTACAAGTTTCGGCCTATGAAATGTTTGAGTCTCGCTGACGGTCAGTCCCTCACACTTTCATGGCATCTTGTGTTCAAGACTATTTAATGATCATTTTTACATTTGTATATTTAGGTTTTGTGTGATCTGTGTCAAAGAGCATGTCTTCACTTTGCAACTTTTCTGACTGGTTGAAGTCGTTCCAGAGTTAGGAACAATTTTATACGTTTTATTTTTCTTTTTCCTATTCTTTTCTATATTTAATGATCATTTTTACGTTGTATATTTAGGTTTGTGTATGATCTGTGTCAAGAGCATGTCTTCACTTTGCAACTTTCTGACTGGTTGAAGTCGTTCAGAGTTAGAACAATTTTATACGTTTAATATTTCTTTCTATTCTTTTCTCTAATCATGTTTTGCCCCACAGCGTCAGGATAATAAGAAATTTCTAGAACTAGCTTATGTGTTCGCTTCATAAATTGTGTCTTTCGTCGCCTCTGTTATCTCTGATATCCACCTTTGCTTGGCCGATCTTTGCTGTATCGGAGCAACATTGCTCTTTAGAGTGCACTGTCTGTTGGTAGTCTGCTTATGTGGCCGAATAATTTAATTTGTTGTTTCTTGATGAAGCTCAGTACTGTTATTTGTACCCACTTTTTTCCCTGATGTCTTCATCATTTCTCAACTAGTCTCTTCTTTGTCATCCCCAGATTCTGCGTAGACACTTCGTCTCTGTCGTGACTAGTTTTATTCTATCATTTGTTGTCAGCGTCAGGTTTGACACTTGCCAACAATGTAGAGAGAAATATTGTGTTGAACACTGCTCTTTTTGTGTTCATGGTGACATGTTTGCACTGTTTGATACATCTATTATTTATTGAAGTCAGAAGCAGTGTTTTACAGTGCTACATAGAACCAATACTGACATATAGAGACATTGTTTTACAGTGCTACATAGAACCAATACTGACATGGAAGCAATGTTTTACAGTGCTACATAGAATAATACTGACATATGAGAGCAGTTTTTTTAAAGTACTACATAGAACCAATACTGACATATGAGAGCAGTGTTTTACAGTGCTACATAGAATCAATACTGACATATGGGAGCATTGTTTTACTGTGCTACATAGAATCAATACTGACATATGGAAGCTGAGACAATAACTGAATAGATAGTAAAATGTGGGAAGTTCACAGAGAGGGTACGGCAAGAGAATGATAAGAATCTGTGGACTGCATAAATGAACAATATTAATATAGGTCAGTACACCAAGAAACCTATTATCAATATAAGAAACTTAAAAGTCATCATATTTTGGACGTAATGATAAAAGAAGGTTTAAAGACACATAGATAAGAGAATAAGAGTTTAAAGAACCACAGGGGAAGCATCCGGAGCCTACCAACATGATCAATAAGTAGAGGTGAGCAAGTATTGAGACTTCCCGAAAAAGTAATTATGAAACACAGGATTCGAACCACCAATCTTTATTTTTTACGTCACCCACTGTCTGTCATGCAGACGAGCGTTATTAAGAACACAACCAGCTTTCAAAACGCTGAGCAATGTGTGACGTAGAAGTAAAAGTTTGTGGTTCTAATCATGTGTTTGATAAATCGTTTTTCTCCGTATGTCCCTAATACTTACTCCTCTCTTTTTAGAATACATAGAACAACCGGCACAATTTAATGGTAGAAGACAGAGGATGAAATGAGAGGATACAGCGATAAAATTCTAACAGTTAGGCTTCATGGGATGGAAATGTGTCAAAATCAGAAACCATAGTCAGCCAGTAAGGCCCTATTACGTTTGTGGTGTTCCGTGATCGCCAGCGCCTGTGGTCTTGCCCGATCGGGGAAATATTTCAAACTTTTAAGTGACCATGGGGCTCACTTTCTAAATAGATTATATTTAAACTTTAGCCTATATAAAACGTATTTTGTCTGCTGCTGTTGGCAGGTCGATCCGTAAGTATTGGTAAAACAAACTGCATGCCATTTTGAGCCTTACTCTGCGGCATATGGTATGGTATTATATTGTATTAACTAAAACTTTGCAAATTGTAGATGAAATAGATTCAAAATTCTTTCAATAAGAAAATAATTGCTTTCACTAGTCAAGAATTGTAAATGCTCCTCAAATATTCAATGACATCGCTTTCAATGTAGTAGAGTGAGAGTAGTCCTACTCAGTAATTTCTAAGTAAACAAATAGAAGAACATTCTTCATTGAAGAACTTATTCAAATTGGTATTTATTAATTCTAAGCTCGTCTCTCTAATATTTACTAATGGTCTTTAAATAGGCAGTGTGTTTGTGACCACTGATTTTGTGAGAGATCAGGTGTGTTAGTTAGTAATACTACTCTAGTTAATAACATTAAATGTAGTGCCTACTACATTTGATTATCATTATGCATCTGATTATTTATTATAATATTAAATGAATATTATATTATTATTAATATTATGATTGTTTCAACGTCAACTATTATACTTTCTAGTGCCTACTACATTATCATTATGAATCTGATTATATAATATTAAATGAATATATTAAAATTATATTAATGATTGTTTCAACGTCAACATTGCTTCAGACTAGCAGAAATTAGTAATAATTTCATCCATGTTGTTATCAATTAATTGATATATATCATAATATCACATATTCTACTAGATAAGGTGAGCCAGAATATAGATTCAGAAATACTTGATGCATGTCAGTATTCAACGAGTTTGTATAACTTATCACTTTATAGACGTGCAAGAAATCATAATTAAATGTGCTTTTATAGTAACAGGAATTCATTTAACTTCGCATGAACAATTAATACCACATAGTTCATTAGTTAGTGCAGTTGACTGAGACTTGACTAAGTAACTTTGTGCTTGTAGATGTTATCAATCAAGTGTGTTGTTATCTGTGTGGCAATATCATTATTTTATATTTATAGACATGACAATGCTGTTCAATCATTCAATCAATGTAGAAATAAAGTATATAGAATATTATTCAAATTAAATCGAATGATTGAATCTCAAGTAACATTCCGTCAACTTCACCAATACATGAGAGCATAGAAGTCAAATCAGTTCTTTCTCTAAACTCCCTTTCCATAATTGGGTTTCTGATTTTGGATTATTCAACACTGGATTGATTAATTGAACCATAGTGTGCACTTAGGTGAGTAACCATATGTGCTCTGGTCTCTTTCTTACACAGGAAGATTTCAGCTGCAGTGTCTGAACTCTGTAGCACCTGTGTGAGTCTGGCCGCCAATTTTGAAGATATTATGTTGGAATTTTATTTTAATAAAGTCTCTAATGAATTTTGCCGAGGGCAGCGGCTTTCCAGCCTTCTTCTCTCGATTTTTGAACTGCCAAAGGGCTCTTTTATGTGCTCAAATTTAACACTGGACCTACATTTTATCATCCATCTCCAGTAGGACTAGGAAATCCAATCTCACCTACTTTTAGATCCAGGGATATCTAGAAAAATATCCAGGTAACTCCTAGAGAGCAAACCGGTTACCTTTTGGCACAAGGAGCAGAAGCACCTAACCTTGCCCAAGTTCTGGAAGTGTTTTCTGACTTTTGGTTATTTCAACATTTACCTGTCTGTACAGTTGGTTGTATTCTCTCTGGCTTCAAATCACACAAAGGGTCATAAATGGTCTCACAGTGTTTGTTCTAGAGCAATCACAAAAAGTTGCTCTTTAGATTATAATCACGTATTACCTGTTGTCCAGTGTGGTCAGTCAATGAGTGATGTTTCTAAAGCATCTCGCACACAAAGCCAGGGTTTTTGTCTTGCGCTACTCTAGTGGCTTGGGTGATAATTATTTTACCTTTTTGGCAGGATTCTGCTATGCCAAATAACCAACCTATTCGTTGTCTTCCTTTTGCCTTCTTTCTGATGTTCTGTTGCAGTAGACTGTACAGTGGAGGTTCTTTTCCATTCCCAATTAAATATAGTGCTGCAACTTAACAGTAAACTACAGACCGTCATAAACGGTTGTTTATGAAGAATAGAGGGACTGGGATGATAAGATTACGAACAAGGAACTCTTACGAAGAACTAAACAGATACCAGTGGAGAAAGAGCTAAAAAGAAGAGATGCTAGAGATGGATGGGACACACATTGAAGACAGACCAAGCATTTAAAGATAAGGTACTGTTTTGGAACCTGCTGCGGGGAAAGAGGAATGAGGAAGAGCCTAAACATACCTGGAGGCTGAGCTGATATTAAAGGATAGGTAAAACATGGTGGCGTCTGTGTCTTGGGGATGGTGACTCGGTCTATTAACTAGCAGCTCTGAGGTTCGAATCACGCTGCGGATAGTTTGGTTGCAAATTGTTTCTCGTGGGTTTTACAAGGACGATGGCGCCACCCGTTCAGAAAGCAATAAACACAGGCGTCGTAAAGCCACCTGAAAAATCCACAAATAGCGGTAAAAGCAGGTTGAATATAAGATCCTGAGATCATGAAATTAACTTTTCTAAAGATAAAACATGGAAAGAATTGGAAGGAATAAGGAAGAGGAAGAGCTTGAAGAAGTTTGTTGAAGACATGTGCTCTGTTGGGAGTTGAAAGGTGAAGAAGAACGTAACAGTAATATTAACACTAGTTTAAAAAAATTAATTAATTTAGAGCCTGTAATTAAAACATAGTTATGACATTCATCTCTAATTATTATGTTGATGTCAGGCTTTCCTATGTAGATTCAGCATGAAAATCATTTGACAATTTTAGTTATCATAAACCTAATCCTGGTTAAGTGCGAAATAGTCCTTCAATAGAACTGACATTTGTACAGATATGAGTTTTCTGATAAGGTTTTATTTCACTCCAACTTTTTGTAGTACATTATCTACAAATTTGTGCTGGGTATGGTGTCAGTTATTGAAGGTAGTTACAGAGTGAGTTCAGACCTGACTCAGGACTTTACTACTGCTATTACTAAACTTGCTTAGCGCAAGTTCAACATAAACTCCAACTGTCATGGCCCAAGAAGAAAGAGTCAGCGGTAATAAACAAGCTGATAGATTGGCTGGCATAGCTACGATATCAGACAGTGCTGCAACTGTCACCCATGATCAAATTGTTTTAGCTACTTTTATTTTGCTCTGACCTTTTATACTTTTGTTCACTAGAGTATTTTTGGTCTCCATACTCTTCTCTCCCTCTATGATTTTCAGTTAAGTATGTATGGACATGTTGTGCTGTTGTTTACTGAGTGTATTGTGTGTGCCTGTGCAGTTTCAAATCTGTCTGTGCTTGTACAGTTAATATCTATATGTACGCATTCCCAGTTCATATATGTGCTAGCACAATTGATATATATATATATTGCATGTGGTTCCTGGGCCATAGGAAGCAAGAATAGTACCACTATGACCGACAAGGCATGTCGTAAAAATTGACTGAGGTGAGGGCCTGCGAAACTAACCTAGTAAGTAAAAGCGTCGGAGGGAAATCGGATGTGCTGGTCTACTTGTTGGCGCATAACTGGCACAACGTACAATCACTCTTAGGCTCAGATCACATACAAATGCGAGAGTGTTTAACAAGTGGTCGATATGGAGCATTCGAAGAAGATATATATATATGTTTGTACAGTCAATATCTTTGTTCGGTGTGATTTTAACTTTGTTTGTACTGCAATTTAATTTCAAGTTAGGATTACTTTGCTGTTGTCACGTGTATACCTCCGGCTGACACAAACCTGCCAACAACATCAGGAGCTCAGCTTTAATAATGGCACTATGTAGATAAAACTATGTGGACATTGTCCTGTATTTTGCCAGTAGTAATTCTGCTATCAGTTAGTGTGCAAGCTGACGAGAAATACAAATATGAATACTGCATGATCGGTCCTTTGATCAACTATCTCAAGTCAGTAAAATTGCTCCACGTCAAACAACATTTTAGAAAATACAAAATGTTCAAGAAAAATTGAATCAAGTTTCTCAGCTTTTCTGAGTCTGACAAGAACATTTAGCGGGCAAGTCAGAACAAACAATTTCGTAGTATTAGTGGTGGTAATGATGGGCGGGTAACATAGCTGACATTCAGAAGTTGTTACTTTCTCGCAGAGTGAAACCTTGGCAGCTGAAGAGAATTCCCAACGTCTGCTTGTCTGTGACTAGTACAATTTATAATGGGTATCTTCAGTGGAGAAGCATGGGCTGTGCAGTGTGAGTATTCATACGATTTGTAAACATTTGTACTTGAATTTAGTTAAGATTTCATCATCTCATTTGCAGTTTGATGTTTACTGCAAATTTCAACTTCTCTAAACAGTTAAACTCATATATAAGACGGATGAAAGTCCTATCAATATTGAGATGTGACATATGTCACTATCACCTATGGTTATACTGTGTTATTTACCCAGTATGTACTATTTGTAATTGCTTCACCCACTGCATGTGGGAGAGAGCTAAACTGAGCTAAAGGCTAGGGGAGTAAACCTGATCAAAATCCCCACTGCCTTGTGGGTCAGCCTGATACTGCAGAGAGGCTGAGGTAAACCTTGACCAAAAATCTAGGAGGGAGGGACCTTGGGCAGTTAGTCAGATTTAAGTGTGTATTCCTTGCCATCTTCTGGCATCTCCTGCAAACCCTGCTTGATTTCAACCGAGCTTTGGGATGAAACAGTAGGGCGAGAGGGAGTTTGTGCCAAAATGGGCAGGCACATTCTATATCCAGCTGCCCAGGCTAGGCACAAAGAGAGACGGCACTTCAGCTTTGCTTCGGCTCGGAAATTTAATGAGCTGAGCGACAAAGAAAGAAAAGTGAAAACTCAGAAGGTGTCACAGTAAAACACTTGCCAATTGACGCCTGTAAAGACGAAAAGGTCATATATATAAACAGTTTATTTTGAAAGTAATTGGTGTGGACCCATTCTCTTCTTGAAATCTGCCATGCACTGGACAGTTTTGAAGGGAAGTTCTGCTGTCATATCTGTCAATTCAATGTATGTAAATTAGTTATGGCATATTTTCCGTGTGGTTCTGGGGCTCACAAGGAAAGCAAAATACCATTACCACTCGACCTACAAGGCGTGTCGTAGGGGCGACTGATGTAGGGTCGAGAGGCTACCCTAGTAAATAAAGAATCACAGAAATCAAATGTGCAGCCTATACTTGTGGCGCACACTGACTTACAACGTGCAATCACTCTTAGGTTGAGATCACATACAAATCACACAGAGTGGTTGTGAAGTCGTCAATGTGGAGCGTTGAAGGAAGAGTAGTTGGCTGCAGGCTGATGATGAGGTATGTATGTAAATTAGTTAACCTGTTTGCTGTATCAATATAGTTAGGCACGTTTGTATGATTATCTGCTGCGTTAACTTTGTGTGAGAGCCGCAGTATGGTTGTCCAGTGAACTTGTTTTAACTTCGCTAGTGGTCGGGCTCAATTCTCCGGAGGCGTGTGGAATTTTAATCATAACGGCTCTCAGTCAACCTAGCTTAAGTTGGTTACCTGGAAAAGAACTTCAGGAAGTAAAGGCAGTCAGCATGATGTTGACCACATCACCCACTGGTGTGCCGAAGGTCAATAGAAAAATATAGGACTAACACCATTTTATCATATATCATCATCATCTCTAGAAGGTTAGCTGCAATGAATCTCCAGCATCCTCTGTGTTACCTTGGTGTTGCACACTGCCAGACTGTAACCTGTCCATTTCTTAAAGTTTCCCTCCCACTTATCTCTCAGTCTTCCTCACTCTTCCCCCTCAACTTTCCCCTCTAGTAAATCTTTTATCATGGTGTCATGTCTTTTTATGTGCCCAAAATACTTTAATTGTCTGAATTTTATTTCTCTTAATAATTGTTTCTTGTACCTGATTTTTCCTAGAAACTTGTTTATTTGTCTGTTTTCTGTCCATGAAACTCTGCCTATTCTTCTATATATCCACATCTCAAATGCATCAATTCTGTCTTCTAACTGTTCATTGTCCATGTTTCCGAGCCATACATTAATATAGGATATATATAGCATTTGATCATTCTCATTTTTAGCCTGTTTGTGATTTGTTTGGATGTCAGTATCATATATACCACATTGTATATCAAAATTCCCTTACTTTTACTTAACTTTGTATGTTTTAATTTTCTCTCTCGTCTCAGTTCTGGACTCATTTGGAAAGCCTGGTCCAGGATTGACCCTCGGCAGATTAAACTTTGTTGGTAGCTATGCCCAGTGTCGTGCGGCTTCAGCACTGTCTACATATGGTGAAAAGGAGGTTTCATGGGAATTACTGCATTTTAAGCAAACTTTAGGAGTGAAATCATATTGTTAGTTATTCAGCAAACCTTGGTCAAATATGCTTTAAGTTTAGTTTCACCATCCTCACTGCACCTCAAACCAATTATCCTATAAGTGTTCTAGCAAACTTCAGATACAAGATACAATATTTTACACAAGATTACTCAAGTAATAAGAAAGGACAACAATAGTAAACAGTAGTACATCAAGGTCTTAAGTTCAACACAAACAGGAAACATGGCCAACCCCGTATCTCTCAAGACAAGCTATATAGAGATGTACACAAACTTCAGTTGGCCACTAACTACTTTAGAAGTATACAATGTCAGTTCAAGACAAGATATATGGAGATGTACATAGACTCCAGTTGACCACTAACTACTTTAGAAGTATACTTCTATATTCTCACTAGATTGGGATTTCAGATTCTCTAATAAAGGCAGCTGACTGCCTCAGATGGTCAGTCACGCCATATAGTTTGTCTTGGATGCTGGTGTAAGTGAACCACCTCTTTCTGCTCAGATCTGCATACTGGGGACAGTTCTTTAGCATATGCTCTGTTGTCATACTCGTGAAACCACAAGAGCACTGCCAGGTTGTTAGTACCTATATTTAATTTAGTGTACAGGTGGTGTCTCATTCTGTTGTGACCCGTCCAGAGGCGAAGTATGACAGTCTGGTCCCTTCTGGACATTTGGTAATAGCCATCATCCTTGTTGTGTTTTGAATGTTCTTTATCCCACTTTGCTGTGAGTGTCACTCTGGTGATGGATTTTGCTTCTTCATAGCTGACTGATTGTCATCTTGAGGGCATTCCTGCTGCTCCCTCTTTAGCCAGTCTGTCAGCATCTTCATTCTTCTTGAGCTTGCAATGTGATGGTATCCACTGGATTACTACACTCTCTGAGTCATGTCAGTTGAACTAACCTTATAAAGTAGAACTAACCTTAGCTCTGGCCACTGGCAAGTTCTCAACCAATTTCAGGGCTGAGGTAAAGACCCTGCAAAAATGACACTAAAACATATAAAACAAATGCAGAAGTATACAAGTAGATATCTGAAAATGTTGGAGAAGAAGAGCAAGTAATTCCTTTGTCTATATCAGTTATATGAGGACTATCATCATAGCACTCCGGACATGTCCATAGGTGCTCCAATCTCCGCCTCAATAAATCCAGCAGCGAGCCAACACGCCAGTTCGATGTTGATTAATCAATCTCTTTGCATATTTAGTATGTCATTTCTTTCGGGCTGCATCAATATTGTACCCATCTCTTTCAATCTGGTCAGCGAGTGGGATTAACAGCCCTGAAACTCCTCTGTTCATAAAGACTCTCTCAATGCGTGAAGAATGTCCTTCGATCCGTTGCAGCTCCCTCTGATATTGTAGCTGGCCAGCCAATCCTATCCAGCTGGTTCATTCCCCCTAACTCCTGCGTGCCCAGGGACAAAAATAAAGGTGATTTCTCTGATCATTGTCTAAATGCAAGGGATGATGATGTTGTTGTATGTACTGATGGGTTGGTTCATCGTGGTGAGACATCAGGCTGGGGTTTCTTGGCCGAATGCTCATGGCAGGGTTGTTGCAGAGCGGGGAGTGGAACATACAGGACAACTACTTCTAGTATGAGGATGGAGGTTGAGGCCGTTAATACTGCCCACCATTGGCTCTCTGTGACTCCATTTACTGGTACCATTTTTGTATCTGGCTCTGTACGATGCATAGCCATATCCAAAAGGGCAGGTTTGGTATTAGTGGATGTCATCTATAGAGAGTTTTCGCCTCCAGAGAACACATGGTTCTACTTTCCTGGGCATGCCGGGTGTTGCGGAAATGAGAGAGCGAACAGGCATGCATCAACAGCATCAACTGTTGGGGGGTTGAAGATAGATAAAGGAGATGTTTGTTTGTCTTCGCAGCTGCCTGTTGGATGAGGACACTGAATAGATGTTGAATCAATCCAGCAGTTTGGAGTTACCCATTGGACAAGCATAACTTGATACTTGAGGCAGAGTAAGGAGTGTGTTTAATCAGCGAAGGCAGCGGGAACCATCCCAGTATGCATACTCTCCGATATCTGTTGAGACTGAGCACCTATGGGTCTGCCCGGAGTACAATATGAGGTAAGTTTAGTAACCAATATGAAATGAAGTTTTCTTGTCATTTGGGAATACTTGTGATGTCACTTGTGTCTTACAGCCTGCTACCTTATTGGGCCAGGCGCAGGTGGGGATCAGTTGGGAGCTTGTGTTTCCTGACTCATGTTCTGAAAGTCAGAGTACAGTCTTTGTCAGTACAGGTAGAGCCATATACACTCTATTCTTGGCTTCCATATACACTCTATTCTTGTCTTCTATATACACTCTATTCTTGTCTTGATATACCTCTGTTCTTGGCTTCTATATACACTCTATTCTTGTCTTCTATATGCACTCTATTCCTGTCTTCTATATACACTCTATTCTTGTCTTCTATATACACTCTATTCCTGTCTTCTATATACACTCTATTCTTGTCTTCTATATACACTCTATTCTTGTCTTCTATATACACTCTATTCTTGTCTTCCATATACACTCTATTCTTGTCTTCCATATACACTCTGTTCTTGGCTTCTATATACACTCTATTCTTGTCTTGATACTTCCACACTCTGTTCTTGTCGTCTATATACACTCTGTTCTTGGCTTCTAAATACACTCTATTCTTGTCTTCTATATGCACTCTGTTCTTGTCTTCCATATACACTCTATTCTTGTCTTCTATATACACTCTGTTCTTGGCTATATACACTCTATTCTTGTCTTTTCACATATACACTCTATTCTTGTCTTCTATATACCTCTATTCTTGTCTTCTATGCCACTCTATTCTTGTCTTTCCTTATACACTCTATTCTTGTCTTCTATATACACTCTATTCTTGTCTTCTATATACACTCTATTCCTGTCTTCTATATACACTCTATTCTTGTCTTCTATATACACTCTATTCTTGTCTTCTATATACACTCTATTCATGTCTTCTATATACACTCTATTCTTGTCTTCTATATACACTCTATTCTTGTCTTCCATATACACTCTATTCTTGTCTTCCATATACGCTCTATTCTTGTCTTCCATATCGCTCCTATTCTTGTCTTCCATACTCACACTCTATTCTTGTCTTCCATATACACTCTATTCTTGTCTTCCATATACACTCCATTCTTGTCTTTACATATACCTCTATTCTCTTGTCTTCCATATACACTCTATTCTTGTCTTCCATCTCCAGGTTGTCCTGGGTCTTCCCTTACCTCTATTGCTCTGGGGCTCCCATTGGAGAGCCTGTCTTATCTGATGCTGTTGGGGTTTCCTCAGTGTGTCCTATCCACTTCGCCACCTTCTCCATACCTCTTGTTCCACATGCCGTTGTCCTGCTCTATCCCACAGTTCTATGTTTGTGGTCTGTCATACCATCGCTGGTAGAGTATCCTGCATGAGCATTTATTAATGAATGTCTGCAACTTTGGGTATTCCCCTTGAATTTGTTCTCCATGTCTGCTCCATACAGAGGACAGACTTGACATTTAAGGTTAAATATCATTATCTTAGTTTTATTCACAGTCATTCTTGAACTCCATATGTTCTTCAGAAGGGCAAATGCTGATCTTGCCTTGTTTATTCTAACCCTAACATCTTCATCTGAGCCACCTTGAATGTTATTAACACTTCCCAGATATGTCAGTAATATTTCACATCAAGCTCTACTAGAATTTCTATACATTTCTTCTTATTTGTCAAATATCTTCTTCTGCATTTGCCCACTATGAACTCACGTAATTGGGGCACTTCTGACTGATTTTTGCGTGAGGCTGCTTTCATTATTATCACTGTCCCCCGTCATACAGGTGTGACTTCTCCGACTTCAGCAGTAAGTACGTTCTAAGAATTGATTGAACTCCTGCGGACCAAAACGCCGCACTACGTGCGTTTGGGTTGAACCTTTTACCAGAAACCACACATGGCTGTTTGTATGTTCCACTAAGGGTAATGAAATTGCAGGCAATGTAAAATGAGTTACCAGCACATCACTGGAGATCTCATGCACTATGACAGCGGTCTTTGTTTTATCAGTACGAACTTTGTGACCTTCGCGTCAGACGTCACGGGAATATGCGCACACAACTTTCCGGTTATTATTGTCACGAATGACACTTCTGTTACGTGGATTCACCCGTGTACCACTTTACCATGTCAACAACTGATAGCGTTATTAGTACATAAATTACTGGATTATTTTATTATAAAGTTAGACTCTATCTGAATATTTATCTATCTGAGCTTTATTACGGATCTGTGTAGTTAGATCACACAGACAGTGAGATGTGGTAGGAACAGACACAAACAAACGTTTCCCTTAAAAATGGGTCCAGTATTCTTCTCGCCCTGCTTCCCACCATTTTAGCCTGTCTTTATAGAAGTGTGTCGCCCGTCTGCCCAGCGTGTTCGTAGCGCGTTGGACTACGGGTAATATCCTGTGTGCGGGTTCAATTTCTGCGGGATGGCAGAAGAAGCCACATATTCCCCAGATTTACGGTGTTCGTGGCACCGAACCCGAAGGGTTACGATGTCCGTGGCACCGGGCTGAAAGAAACTGAAAGAAGCTGAAGTGCTTCTGGATCCGGAAAAAAAAAAATAAAGTGGGAGGGGGTGGTACGACGTAGTGATCTTATTATTATTAACTTGTTTTAAAGCACTTTGTAAGCTGATATTCATTCGTAAGTCTGTTCTTGATGCCGTCGCTCCATCTTGTGCGTGGTCTTCCTCTTACTCTGTACTCATTATATTTTTTCTGTGTGGCTCTCTATGTTAGGCGATGCAGGGCATTATTGTCGGGTGCCCAAGCCATTTAATCTGTTGTTCTTTTATGAATTGCATGATTGGTTTCATATCCTGTCTTCTTCTGATTTCTTCATTTCTAATTTTGTCTCTTATTGTCACACCTGCAGCTCTTTTAAGACACCTCATCTCTGTCGTTATGATTTTCCGCTCATTATCTGCTGTTATTGCTTCCATGTTTGTTTTGGCAACATAGGGTTGTGAAAATCGTTCTTATGAGATTTTCTTTGTTGCTTTTGCTCGAAGGATTGGCTTCATTAAACTATATTTTCTACTATGGCTCGGCTACACTGCCCTGTCCTGATCACATGCGTGATCATTCATAACTCAACAACGATCATAGGGATCTCCGGGAAAATACACTCAAGCGATCGACAAAGGTCGGATTTACAACCTTCAGAACGCACCACTACGCCGCAAGAACCTTTAAATGTATCGAAAAAGGGGGAAACTGCAGTAAAACTTGGTAAAATAGCGAAAAACGTGTAAGAACAAAGTACTATAGTTTTACAGAAACAGTGACGATAAACAGCAACGTTTCGACCAAAAGACCTTTCGAAAGGTCTTTCTAGTTTTATGTTGCCTCATTTCATTATTCGTTTTTTCCCCAGATTTTCATTAGATACGTTTGAATGTTTCCGTATGTAATCGTCCATTTTTGTAATGCTTTGAAATTCGTCACTCCCTGTTAACATCGTTTGCTTGATAAAGGCCTTTAAATGTAGAGATATGATAATCGTGGCATATCCTTTACAAGACGTAGCCATCAGCCACAGTAAACGAGTCGTTGATTTTCTAGGCACCATGTATACGTTCGGTAGTTTTGCCGCATAGCTTTCTGAACGGTGTGGTCGATTTTTTTTTACCTTTTGTAAAGTACCACGAAAACAATTTGTTCCGAACACCCACCGCGGAGTTTGAACTACGGTGAATTCCTTGGGTGGGGATCTCTGACAACATCGGCGGCGGGTAGTAGGGAAGTATGGCTTCTATCTCTGACAACATCGGTGGCAGGTAGTAGTGAAATATAGCTTCTATCTTACAACATCGGCGGCGGGTATTGGAAGTATAGCTTCTATCTCTGACAACATCGGCGGCGGGTAGTAGGGAAGTATAGCTTCTATCTCTTACAACATCGGCGGCGGGTGAAGTAGGAGTATAGCTTCTATCTCTTACAACATCGGCGGCAGGTAGTAGGAAGTATGGCTTCTATCTCTTACAACATCGGGGCGGAGTGGTAGGGAAGTATGGCTTCTATCTCTTACAACACATCGGTGGCGGTGGTAAGGGAGTATGGCTTCTGTCTCTTACAACATCGGCGGGTGGTAGGGAAGTATGGCTTCTATCTCTGACAACATCGGCGGCGGGTGGTAGGGAAGTGGCTTCTATCTCTGACAACATCGGTGGCAGGTAGTAGTGAAGTATAGCTTCTATCTCTTACAACATCGGCGGCGGGTAGTAGGGAAGTATGGCTTCTATCTCTGACAACATCGGCGGGTAGTAGGAAGTATGGCTTCTATCTCTTTAGCATCGGCGGCAGGTAGTAGGGAAGTATGGCTTCTATCTCTGACAACATCGGTGGCGGGTAGTAGGGAAGTATGGCTTCTATCTCTGACAACATCGGTGGCAGGTAGTAGGAAGTCTGGCTTCTATCTCTTACAACATCGGTGGCAGGTAGTAGGGGAAATTATGGCTTCTGCTCTCTCTTACAACATCGGTGGCAGGTAGTAGGGAAGTATGGCTTCTATCTCTGACAACATCGGCGGCGGGTAGTAGGGAAGTATGGCTTCTATCTCTTACAGCGTCGGCGGCGGGTATTGGGAAGTATGGCTTCTATCTCCTGACAACATCGGTGGCAGGTAGTAAGGAAGTATGGCTTCTATACTCTGACAACATCGGTGGCGGTGGTAGGGAAGTATGGCTTCTATCTCTGACAACATCGGCGGCGGAGTAGTAGGGCAGCCATGGCTTCTATCTCTTACAACATCGGTGGCAGGTAGTAGGGACGTATGGCTTCTATCTCTTACAACATCGGTGGCAGGTAGTGAGGAGTATGGGCTTCTATCTCTTACAACATCGGCGGCGGGTAGTAAAGGGAAGTATGGCTTCTATCTCTTGTATCGGTGGCAGGTAGTAGAGTATGGCTATCTCTTGTATCGGCGGCAGGTAGTAGGGAAGTATGGCTTCTATCTTACAACATCGGTGGCAGGTGGTAGGAAGTATGGCTTCTATCTCTTACAGCATCGGCGGCGGGTGGTAGGGGTATGAGCTACTATCTCTGACAACATCGGCGGCGGGTAGTAGGAAGTATGGCTTCTATCTCCACAACATCGGCGGAAGGTAGTAGGGAAGTATGGCTTCTATCTCTTACAACATCGGTGGCGGGTAGTAAGGAGTATAGCTTCTATCTCTTACAACATCGGCGGCGGGTAGTAGGGAAGTATGGCTTCTATCTCTTACAACATCGGTGGCAGGTAGTAGGGAAGTATAGCTTCTATCTCTTACAACATCGGCGGCGGGTAGTAGGGAAGTATGGCTTCTATCTCTTACAACATCGGTGGCGAGTGGTAAGGAAGTATAGCTTCTATCTCTTACAGCATCGGCGGCGGGTAGTAGGAAGTATAGCTTTATCTCTTACAACATCGGCGGCGGGTAGTAGGGAAGTATGGCTTTATCTCTGACAACATCGGCGGCGGGTAGTAGGGAAGTATGGCTTCTATCTCTGACAACATCGGTGGCAGGTAGTAGTGAAGTATAGCTTCTATCTCTGACAACATCGGTGGCGGGTAGTAGGGAAGTATAGCTTCTATCTCTTACAACATCGGTGGCAGGTAGTAGGGAAGTATAGCTTCTATCTCTGACAACATCGGTGGCGGGTAGTAGGGAAGTATAGCTTTTATCTCTTACAACATCGGTGGCAGGTAGTAGGGAAGTATGGCTTCTATCTCTTACAACATCGGTGGCAGGTAGTAGGGAAGTATAGCTTTTATCTCTTACAACATCGGTGGCGGAGGTAGTAGGAAGTATAGCTTCTATCTCTTACAACATCGGCGGCGGGTAGTAGGGAAGTATAGCTTCTATCTCTGACAACATCGGCGGCGGGTGGTAAGGAGTATAGCTTCTATCTCTTACAACATCGGCGGGTGGTAAGGGAAGTATAGCTTCCTATCTTACAACATCGGCGGCGGGTAGTAGGAGTATACTTCTATCTCTTACAACATCGGCGGCGGGTAGTAGGGAAGTATAGCTTCTATCTCTGACAACATCGGCGGCGGGTAGTAGGAAATATAGCTTCTATCTCTTACAACATCGGCGGCGGAGTGGTAAGGGAAGTATAACTTCTATCTCTTACAACATCGGCGGCGGGTGGTAGGAAGTATAGCTTCTATCTTACAACATCGGCGGCGGGTGGTAGGGAAATATAGCTTCTATCTCTGACAACATCGGTGGCGGGTAGTAGGGAAGTATGGCTTCTATCTCTTACAACATCGGCGGCGGGTAGTAAGGAGTATGGCTATTATCTCTACAACATCGGCAGGTAGTAGGGAGTATGGCTTCTATCTCTTACAACATCGGCGGCGGGTGGTAGGAAGTATGACTATCTCTTACAACATCGGCGGCAGGTGGTAGGAAGTATGGCTTCTATCTCTTACAACATCGGCGGCGGGTAGTAGGGAGTATGCTTCTATCTCTTACAACATCGGTGGCAGGTGGTAAGGAAGTATGGCTTCTATCTCTTACAACATCGACGGCAGGTAGTAGGGAAGTATAGCTTCTATCTCTGACAACATCGGCGGCAGGTAGTGGAAATATAGCTTCTATCTCTGACAACATCGGCGGGTGGTAGGGAGTATGAGCTTCTATCTCTTACAACATCGGCGGCGGGTGGTAAGGGAGGTATGGCTTCTATCTTACAACATCGGTGGCGGGTAGTAGGGAAGTATAAACTATCTTTGACAACATCGGCCTTTGCGGCAGGTATTAGGGAAGTATAGCTTTATCTCTTACAACATCAGTGGCGGGTGGTAGGAGTATAAGCTACTATCTGACAACATCGGTGGCGGGTGAAGTAGGGAGTATGGCTTCTATCTCTGACAACATCGGCGGCGGGTGGTAGGGAAGTATGGCTTCTAGAAACGAGATCACGAGGTTTTAACAAAGTTAATGTGAGACGAATACTTGTGTATGGCAGCGAATCATGGACAATGAACACACAATCAATAAGATCACTGGAAGCCACGTAGATGTGGTTTTACAGAAAAATGCTGAAAATTTCATGGACAGCGAAGAAAACAAGCCGATGAAGTTTTAAGAAGGCCTGCTCACAAAGGAAACCTTGCACCAGAAGGAATACGAATCAGACAATCAAGGTTTCCTCGAACGTATAATGAGAAGAGGAGGTTTAGAACATTTGGTGACACCAAGTAAGATTCAGGGAAGCAGAGATCGTGGAAGACAAGAGGGAGAAGATGTTGGATGGTCTGACATCTTGATTCGACAAAACATCGACGTCAGAACTGATTGCACCATGAACGAGGAAGGTTGTGGAGAGACATGATCGCCTACGCCGGCAGGCGTGACATGATTGATTGGTGTGAGCACCTGGAGAATATCACTTAGGCCCAAATGCGAAACTTGATTATCAAATTAACTTGGTTACAAATGAAGCAGTTATCAAGTGTAACTGGTCCTAAATGAGAAACTTGATTATCAAGTGTAACTTGGTTACAAATGACAAACTTGATTATGATGCATGCCTTTAGCCTGGTCAAAACTTGATTATCAAGTGTAGCAGTTTCAAATGAGAAACTTGATTATCAAGTGTAACTTGGTCACAAATGACAAACTTGATTATGATGCATGATTTAGCCTGGTCAAAACTTGATTATCAGTGTAACTTGGTCTGGAAATGACAAACTTGATTATGATGCATGATTTAGCCTGGTCAAAACTTGATTATCAAATTAACTTGGTCACAAATGACAAACTTGATTATGATGCATGATTTAGCCTGGTCAAAACTTGATTATCAAGTGTAAATTGGTCACAAATGACAAACTTGATTATGATGCATGATTTAGCCTGGTCAAAACTTGATTATCAAATTGTAACTTGGTCATAAATGACAAACTTGATTATGATGCATGATTTAGCCTGGGTAAAACTTGATTATGATGCATGATTTAGCCTAGTCAAAACTTGATTATGAAATATTTTTTATCGAACGCTCTATATCGACCACTTGTTAAACCACTCTTTGTGATTTGTATGTGATCAAAGCCTAAGAGCGATCGTGCGTTGTGCTAGTTATGCACAAGTGAGCCATCTGTATTCGATTTCTGCGACGCTGTTTATTTACTAGGGTAGCTTACCTAGACCCTTACCTTAGTCGCCTCTTACGGCATGCAGCAGCAGATCGTAGTGTTATCAAAGCTATATAATATTCTTTGCTCCCCCGTGGGCCCGCCAACACGGGGGCGAGGATTGTGCTCCAGAGCACATGCTTCGAGACTATCCCTAATATAATCTATTACGGTAAACTCACTGACCTAATGAAATAACACTGGAAAATAAACTATACAGAACTCTCGCTGTGAATTAGACAAGAAATTGAAAGTTTATACAAGAAGACATGACAAATATAGACACTATCTGTCTGGATCCAATCAACTGAAGAAATGAAATGCATACTGGTACAGACTGGAGACAAAGTAAATACTGAAAACGGAATTGTGAGACGAAACTGGTTGGGAGAGTACTACTAGTACAGACAGGATCGGAGAAATCACCAGGGGCGGCTCGTCATTAGGCCAGTGGGGCTCTTATGGTATTGCCATCAGTGGAAGCTCTTGTAATAAACCCCCACCAATAATCGAAAGGGAGAATAACTTCCCGGAATAGTAAATGCTAAAAAATCGTGATTTTTCCGAAAATCTGTGTCTGGCACCACCAAGAAAAATGACCACTAGCCGCCACTGGAAATCACCTTTATTTTTGTCACTGGGCACGCAGGAGTCAGTGGTAATGAACAAGCTGAGATTGGATGACATGGTTACAATATGAGAGGGAGCTGCAATGGACCGAAATGAGATTCTTAACGCACTGAGAGAGTCTTTCTGTACGGGGTTGTGGTCCCATTCGCTGATAAGATTGAAAGATGGGAGTCGATATTATTGTAGCCAGAAGGAACGACATGCAAGTATGCAAAGAGATTGATTAACCAATATCGAACTGACGGGTTGGGCCACTGGACGCTGCTGTGTTTGTTGGGGGTGAAGATCAGAATTGCTATGAATGTGTCGTTACAGTCATGATCCTCATAATATAACTGAAAAGAGAAATTATAAAAAAAAACATGGCAAAATGTAGCACTATCATCATCATCATCAAGTCCCTTCCGGAACTTGGCTCCCATAACAGCAGTTCTGAGAAACTCTCTTATTTCCAGATAGTGACGTCAGCAGCAGTCATTCTCAGAACGGCAATGACATCTTACTTGTCATCTTCTAGGTCTTCCCCTCTGTTTTTCTTCCAGGCACCATTCGCTCCAAATTATCTTCTCTATGAGCACTCATGTCGTTTTATGTGTCCAAAATATTTAATATATGGTAGCACAATAAAGAGCGGTTTTTTTGGTTTTCCCCGATCCAGAAGCGCCCGGGCTGAAAGCTCTTCGGCTCGGTGTTATGGACATCATAACCGCTTCGGCTCAGTGCCACGAACACCATCAAATCTGGGAACCTGTAGCTTTTCTGCCAGTCCGCGGAGTTGAACCCGCACTTACAGAGGACTAGTCACCGTAGTCAAACGCGCTACGAACACGCTGGACACGCGGGCAAAGAGCAGTTTTAAAAACCCAACAAAATCGTGGTATATAGTAAGGAAAATACCTTTGTAAGTAAAATATGTTTGATGTGTAGAATAAGCGGTATATCTAGTTTTTGAAAGAACTTTAGTTCTATATGAACTGACGTGGTGCACATATAAACTCTGTCGCACACATACGTCATATGTATTTATATGATTCTGATCATACATGACATATTTATCCTGAAAGTCACATGATAATTCAACGTTTTGAAAAAAGTCATATAATCAGTCCCTTCTCTCGTATTTATAACTGCTGTCATGTGAGTCTCAGATTCCGCCAACAAAGCCAAGTTAGATTACGGTGATGTAATATCAATATAGATGAGGCTGCAGTAAAACTATGTGAGATGACAGAAATACATAATAACAAGTACTGTAGTTTTACCAAAGCAATGACAATACACCCACGACGTTTCGACCAAAGGCGTACATCAAGCAAACGATACAACAAAAGTGACGAATGTCACAGAACACAACATATAGACTTTGACAAGATATTACAGCAGTTTGAAAATATGTGACTAAAACAAATAACAGAAATAAATACAGAAAAACTAGAAGTGGAAAAAGAAGAGAAACAATAAAAAATCAAGTAAATATATAACTCATATACATTTTAACATAAACATATATAAAATATAGAGGTATGAGAGAAAGTGCCAGAAGCACCATGTTCTATATTTTATATGTGTATATGTTAAATGAGTAAAATATTTACTTGATTTTTGTATTTCTCTTCTTTTTCACTTTAATTTTCTGTTCTTTCGTTATTCATTTAGTCATATATTTTCATTCATTTAACCATTTGTAATATCTTTGTCAAGTTATATGTGTTCTGTGACATTCGTTACTTTGTTGTATCGACTAGCATGATAAGATCTTTTAGTCGAAACATAACTCTGGCTGAGCAACACCGCTCTTTTAGTAATTTGCACTACTTTTTCCAGCGCAGTCCGCGACGGAACACAAGTCAGCCATTGTGTTTTTTTCGATCGAATCGATGAAACAGCGTATAAACAATTGCTTCATATGAAATATGTGTCATTCATATAGTAAAACCGATTGTTCTACGTGTAACTGTAACATATTCTACAGATCTGGAAAATTCTATGATTATATTTTAAATAGTAGCTATTTTGAACAAATTTTTTCGATGGTCACTATTATTTTGGGAACCTTGAAAATTTCGTTTTGGTACTACCCATAAACATCGTATTTACGTGAAACTGCATTATTAACTTCTCTTTACTCATAAATTTTCATTACATAAATATTTTTCTCTTCTAAAGGCAAATTTACGTTTGCACGGCGTCAATAACCTACAGACTTACCATTTTCTGTGCTCGAAGCCGGTTTGCTTGTGACGTCCATAACAACCGCTGCAGTTTGCGATCTTCTCGTGAATTCTTTTCGTCATTTTATTTGTGTCAACGATATCCAGCAATGCTAAATACAAATTTTTATTTTTCTTTTTATATTTCAAACATTATTTATGCCTTTCAGTTGACTTTTGTATCGAGTATCAACGGTAATATTAAATATCCACACTAGATCTAGCGTCAAGTGAACCATTCGTCAGCGATAGACGGCAATAATGATTGGCCGATCTTTATCGTACACTATTCAGATTTAGGAATTTCCCCATATTATTGTATTGTGATTTCAGAATTAAAATAACTAGTGAATCATTTCAGTACTCTGTTATTGTCTTTCTTAATTATAGGCATTTCATGTTTAAAAGTTTTTACTTTAAAAGCACTCATTGCTAGCTTAAATTTGAAGCTTTGTGACAAAATATAGTCTAGTAGCAATTTCAAATGTAACTATTGCAAGATCATCTACATTTTCTTTTTATGTAAACTTCTTCTGTGACTTTCAATTTGTTAGTGGCTGAACTAAATGTGATCATTTATATTTACTCAACATATATAAATGATTTACCAAATAAGTATCCATCATGTTTGTATGTGAGATGTGCATACATAAGTAAATGTATAAAACTCACACTATTCAAAGAGTTACTCAGAACAGCACAACATATTGCAGATAAATCAAGAAATATATGAATACAAAAATTAACATCTGATGCTAGAGTGAATAATTTACCAATATGCTATTATTATTTTCTAAATTATTTTGTGTGGGAACATATAATAGCACTAGATCAACAGTTTCAATAAATAATATTCATTATGATCTCCCCATGCAACTGACTTCAACCTTGCAATAACATTAAATATATTTATTACTTTATTTTTAAAAACTGGAGATAGAGGTTGTGTGAATAATTTACTCAGAAAGTGTTAAAGCTTGACCATCATTGCAAGACTAAGGTCAATGCATGGGAAATTAGAAAGGATATTATTCAATGAAATTGTTGATCTAGTAGTCAATACATTTTTTAAACAATCAAGAAATTTTTTGACAATAATGAAAACACACTGGTAAATCATTTACCTGTACTTCAACTATATAGAAATTAGGATTTATACAAAGATCTGATTTGCTGTATCATTGTGTTTACTGTACCTTTGATTAATCAATTTTACTCAAGCTCAGGCCCTACCAAAACTTTCAATACATAAAATGTGCTTGTTCAATGTATGTTCATATAGAAGACATGATGCAGTATTTCATCACTAATTATCACATTTAGTTCAACCACTAACAAATTAAAAGTCACAGAAGAAGTTTACATAAAAAAAGAAAATGTAGATGATCTTGCAATAGTTACATTTGAAATTGCTACTAGACTATATTTTGTCAAAAAGCTTCATTGCAGTTAAGCAAATGAGTGCAATTTAAATGGCACAACTTTTAAACATGAAATGCCTATAATTAAGAAAGACAAGGATACTGAAATGATTCACCAGTTATTTTAATTCTGAAATCACAGTACAATAATATGAGAAATTCTCAAGAAATCTGAATAGTGTACGATAAAAATCAGGCCAATCATTATTGAAGTCTAGAGCTGACGAATGGTTCACTTTGGACAGCTAGATCTAGTGTGGGATATTTAATATTACCGTTGATACTCGATACAAAAGTCAACTGAAAGGCATAAATAATGTTTGAAATATAAAAGAAAATTAAAAATTTGTATTTAGCATTGCTGGATATCGTTGACACAAGTAAATGACGAAAAGAATTCACGAGAAGATCGCAAAATGAGCGGGTTTTTATGGACGTCAAAAGCAAACCGGCTTCGTAGCACAGAGAATGGTAAGTCTGGTAGGTTATTGACGCCGTGCAAACGTAAATTTGCCTTTAGAAGAGAGAAAATATTTTTTAGTATGAAATTTATAGTAAAGAAAGTTATAAAGCAGTTTCACGAATACGATGTTTATGGGTAGTAACCAAGCGAAATTTTCAAGGTTCCAAAATAATGGTAGTGACCATCGAACAAAATTTCGTTCAAAATAACTTCTACTTAACATATAATCATAGAATTGTCCCGATCGTAGAATATGTTACAGTTACACGTAGAACAATCGGTTTTACTATATGAATGACACATATTTCATATGAAGCAAATTGTTTACACGCTGTTTCATCGATTCGATCGAAAAAAAACAATGCTGACTTGTTTAAATTTATTTACCGTCACGGACTCGTGAAAAAGTAGTGCAAATTACTAAAAGAGCGGTATCTCAAGACAAATATGACGCCGTGTCTCTGGTACTGAGACAGAGAACCTCCAGGAAGATGTTATCTCCACTGCTATTGCTGGTGTTGGTGCTCGTAAAGATGTGGTAGATCTCTTCTTCTGAGACAGAGCACCTTCGGGACAGCTATTCGCAGAGTTTTGGCTGACACAGGCTCTAATGATTCTCAGGATGTTCTCTAATATTATCTCTACTTTATTCCATTTTATCTTCCCCCTTTCCCTTTATATTACCTTACTGTGGTGTTTTATCTTCCTTTCCTTCATTTTCCTTACTGTGGTGTTTTATCGTCCTTTCCTTCATATTACCTTACTGTGGTGTTTTATCTTCCCTTCCTTTATATTACCTTACTGTGGTGTTTTATCTTCCTTTCCTTCATATTACTTTACTGTGGTGTTTTATCTTCCCCTTTCCTTCATATTACCTTACTGGGGTATTGGGAAATGCGTAAGGATCTTCTGTGCGCCTTTTTTAAAAAGAGCTTTGTATTGTCTTCCTCTTGCTCTATACTCACTATCTATTTTCAATGTGACTATCTGTGGTGATGAAACCATGAGCATTCTTTTCAGGTGACTAAGCCATTTAATTTTTTGTTTTTATAAATTGTAATAGTTTCATTTGAAGTCTTTAATTTCCTCACTTCTAACTTGATCTCTATTGTTACTCCCGCAACAAATCATAACTACATTTGTATCTCCGTTGTTGTGTTTTCCACTCATTACCTGCTGTTAGCGACCATTTGCATAAACTGACTGCATCTTGAACAAATGGTAACTGCATGGTTGTGGAGATTGAAGCATTTGTGATTGTGTTTGATGTGATTGAGAAGCAATTTTTCTGATTGTGCTGTTGTTGGTGGTAAGACTATTGCAATAAGTTGCTTTGTTAAGGATTTCATTGCAATCTATAATTACTTTTGTTGGTGATGTATCCACTGTTGAAGACTTATGTCATTTCTTTTCCTTTTTCCAGAAAATTGTCAGTTATCATGGATGCCCTACTCAATGCCAACATAGCAACCACTCTTTTGCTTGGGAGGGCTAACAACCGCTTGCTGTATCCATGGGAGGCTAACAACCGCTTGCTGTATCCATTGGCTGACTAACAACTGCTTGATGTATCCAAGGGATGGCTAACAACCGCTTGCTGTATCCATTGGTTGACTAACAACCGCTTGCTGTATCAAGGGAGGCTAACAACGCTTGATGTATCCATGGGATGGCTAACAACCGCTTGCTGTATCCATGAGATGGCTAACTTTCCTCAGCAGCACAGACTTTATGTCAAGCACCGGGAAGATGCTCTAAGTACTCATGTATGAATACCTCATTATTTGTTTAATATTATAGTGTCTACTTAATACAGTAGCAGTGAACTAGATTTGAGCATCATTGTTCTGTGTTCAATTCCTAGCTACGTTAATTCCCTACTCTACCAAGCTGAAATAGGGTATTCTAACTCTGAGTTGATGGGAAATTCCTAATTACCCCACCTGATTGGTTATTTTTCACAAAGCCAACATTTTAGCACTTCAGACAGGCCTATACGTTCTCAGTCTTCCACAGTAAAAATCATAAGAGTTTGCATGTTGAAGATTTCCATGACTTACTGACTAAACTCTGCCCGTTCAAGCATCCTGTTGTGTTTGTATCAAATGGGATATATTGTCTGAGCTACTGTGTAAGTGCTTTAACAGTGACCCTTCTAGCTAGCTGAAAGGGACTGAGCACCCAGTGCAGAGACTACTATTCTGCCCAGCTTTCCAGTTAAATTATTTTGGTTTATTTATCAAACAATGCTATTTCTGTGTTCATGGTGACACACTTGCATTTTAAAACTGGCACCACCTGTTCTGTTATGTATTTGCTTTGTTGTATCACAGCCAGGCTCTGTACAGCCAGACAACTGGCCGGTATTCCTGACCTAGATAAGAAAAGGGATCTGGAAATTACAGATGTTTGATAGAACACTGGGCGCTTTTTGCAATTTTACTAAATTCTGTGAGTCTATGGTTATTTATTGGTGAAAAATATTTATAATATTGATATTCCTTATTGTTAAACTTAACTTGTTGCATAATATGACTTTGAGTTAGCATTTTGTGTTGATTTTAAAATGAATTCGTCTATTGGTTATTGGTTACTAAACTGACGTCATTGCACTCCGGGCAGACCCATAGGTGCTCAGTCTCCCCAACAGATATCGAAGAGTATGCATACTGATGGTTCCTGTGGCTCGCTGATTAAACACACCTCTCACTCTGCCTCTCAGGTATCCAGTTTGACTTGAACAACAGGTAACTCCAAACTGCTTAAATCGCTTGATCGATTCACATCGATTTTAGTGTCCTCATCCAACATAGTCTATATACACCAATACTGGAATGCAAAATCACGTGGTGTAGTTGGGGTCTGATTTCCCAATTTTACCTGAGCCCGAAGGCCCAGTAGTTTATAATTGGTTCTGGCTGTATCTATGTTGGATTTTGACAGACATTCTTCTTCCTGCTGAAAATGCCCCACAGGCATGAAAGTCCCTGACTTGTTCTAATGGCGTTTGTAGATGGAGATATTGGTAGTGCTTTTCTCTCTGCGAATGTCATATACTAGTACTAGTTTTGTCGATGTTTATTCTCGTTTTATATTCCGCCCGAGTGGTTACCGGGCCCAAATTTGAGGTGTAAAGAATAGAACCACTGTTACTGCCACGCATGTCGTGAGAGGCGACTAAGGAGGTTTGGCTGAAATCGGTGTCCGCTAGGAAATGCTAACCCGAAATAAATTCTTGCAGAAAACGGATGCACCAGGCCGTAAGGCGCATAACATGGTGCAACGACCCTCACAATGAGAAATGGGATAACGGATTCTACGGTCGCCAATCTGCCTCGGAGATTTAGCCATGCAGTAAGAAATGTCAGACCTACCATCTCGAGGATGGCCAAAACTTACTGCGGGAAGAGGTCGACACAAACGGGGAAGCAGAAATCATAGGAATTGTATCCTAAAGAACTGCCCCAGTATGCAGACTTGAGAAGAAAGAGGTGGCCCACTTACACTAGCGTCCAAGACAAACTGTATGGTGTCGCTGATAATCTGAGACAGGTGGCTGCCTTTATTATAGAATCGAAAATCCCAATATAGTGAGAACGCAGAAGTATTGTATTCATTATATGTTGTTTAGTCTCATATTGTATTCATTCCTGTTAACGGAGTTATGTTTTTAACATGCCCATGCATTATCGTTCTCTGCCTGTACTACATGAGCCATGCCATGCATTATCGTTCTCTGCCTCGTACTACATGAGCCATGCCATGCATTATCGTTCTCTGCCCCGTACTACATGAGCCATGCCAAGCTTTAATTGTGTTCTTGAATGTTTGTGCTATTGTCCTCGATTCACATTCATAAGTTACCACATGGAATATACATGTTCTCATATATATATATATATATATCCAATGGCATTCATTTCTCACTAGAACTTCCTTCTCAATTGCCAACTGACAGCTCAATATATTCTCACTATTTCTATGTTACCGACGAGGTCAAGAATCCAGATATAATTCACTGGCTATGAAATATGAATGAATTCAAGATTTCTACCACTCAATGTTCCACTTGGATTTTGGTTGAATCTGTCATCTCCAGGGACCTTAGTCCATTCAGTAGTGTTGAGACTTATTTTCACTATGCTAGCAGGGACCTTAGTCCATTCAGTAGTGTTGAAACTTATTTTCACTATGCTAGCAGGGACCTTCGTCCATTCAGTAGTGTTGAGACTTATTTTCACTATGCTAGCAGGGACCTTAGTCCATTCAGTAGTGTTGAGACTTATTTTCACTATGCTAGCAGGGACCTTAGTCCATTCAGTAGTGTTGAGACTTATTTTCACTATGCTAGCAGATTGAGTTGTACTCGCCATTATTCTAGCCAGATAATTATGTTTCTCTTAAACTCACTGTCAATAGTTTGTTATGTTGTGTCAGCAAGGGCTGTTCACTTTTTACATTGATATTTTATAACTTTTGAATATCCCCAAAACCATGAAACTAGTTACGTAAATTATTGGGATAAATGAATGACGGTTTAAGAAACTCCTGCTGCTGTTCTATACGACAGCTGATAAATGAATGACGGTTGGAGAAACTGCTACTGCTGTTCTATACGACAGCGGATAAATATTCACTTTCAATTACCAGATAAGAGAAAATAATTCAGAATCGAATAATCTTATCTTATCTTAACTTATCCTATCTTATCTTATCTTAACTTATCTTATCTTAACTTATCCTATCTGATCTTAGTGAAACACGTACAAACAAAGTACTATAGTTTTACAAAATACATAAACAGTGACGATAAACAGCAACGTTTCGACCAACAAGGCCTTTATCAAGCAAACGAACAAACAGGAGTGACAAATTAAAATGAAACACAAATGGACGACCAAATACCAACGTATCTAAGGAAAATCTGGAATAAAAACGAATAACGAAATAAATGTAACACAAAAACACACATAAAAACTAGAAATAGAAAAGAAACAATGAAACATCTAGTAAATATATAACTTGAATACATGCAACATATACCCATATAGATTATAAAGCATGGGAAGAGAAAGTACTAAGAAGCATAAGAATGTAATACATGCAACATATACCCATAGAGATTACAAAGCATGGGAAGAGAAAGTACTAAGAAGCATAAGAATGTAATACGTTGAGCCCGCGTGGTCGCAAGGTACCATACAAAGAAATCAACCGATTCTCCAGAGCAAATCGACTACGATCATCAGAGGAACATGATCGGATGGCTGTGACCTGACATCGCAAGCTCCTGAATGGCCAGTATCATTGAAATGGGTAGCTACAGGTGTCACAGAGCATTGGCGTATATCGCGCAAGTTGGGCGAATCGGTCACTGAGTCTCCTGCCGGTTTCCCCAATATAGGCCTTGTTGCACCGCTTGCAGATAATGGCATAGATAATATTAGGGGACTCGCACGTGAAACTGTCTTCAACAACGAACGTGGTTTTGGAAAAGACACCGTGCGGGTCTGTATTACATAAGCACAAGTGTTACAGCGCCGACGGCCACACTGGATGGTGCCAAAATGACTTGGATGTTAGGCTTGAGGCGATCAGAACTAACATATCCTTAAGGCTTCTGTCCTGTCTGTACGCCACCAAAGGATAGTGTTGGAAGATTGAACGTGTATCAGATCAGACTGAAGAATGGAGAGATGACGGAATAAGACTTTCTTCACAAGGGAACTATGAGGGTGGAAAGTTAAGACAAGTTTCACCCTGTCAGAATGGGAAGTTCTATGCTGGTTAGAGAGAGCCTCCTGGCGAGAAATTTGCTGAACGCGCCGCATAGCAGAAGCAAGCACCTTATCCGGGTATAAGCGCTTACGAAAGAAATCCATCATCTCGTGAGCTCTATCGGGGAAATCGTCGTCCTCGCTACAGAGGCGACGAAGGCGCAAGAGTTGAGAGAATGGTAAAGAATCACGACACGCCTGGGAATGGGAAGAGGTATAAAGAAGAAACTATGTGCATCAGTAGGCTTGTAGTATACTGATGTAGTGATGGTGGATAGGCTGATAGTGATAGTGATGTCAAGAAAGTTGACACAAGAGGTAGAGATGTGAGATGTAAACCGAATAGCCGGATTGAAGACATTAATGAAATTAATGAAGCGTGACAAATCGACTTCAGGCATATCGGTAATGCCAATACAATCATCAATGTATCTATGATACACAGACGGAAGAGGGCCATCATAGGAATTCCATACTAGGTGCTCAAGATGACCCATGAATAGACAAGCATAACTGGGTCCCATTTAGTACCCATGGCGACCCCACTGATCTGCTCAAAGAACTGGTCATTGAACTGAAAGGAGTTGAAAGTTAGAACTAGTTCTGCAAGACGAAGGAGAGCCGAGGTTGAGACAAGTGGGTTAGTTCTCCTGTCGAGAAAGAACTGGAGAGCTTAAAGTCCGTCGGAATGAGGTATGGAGGTGTACAATGAGCACACATCAAGGAGGAAGAGACGGTAAGTCCTGCCAGGCAACAACTCAATAGACGAAAAACAGACAAGGTGTGGTTTGTATCTTTCAAGAATGAAGGTAGTGTGGTGACTATAGGATTGAAGATACTATCAAGAAATTCGGAGATATGTTCAGTAGGACAAGAGCAAGCAGAAACGATGGGCATACCCGGATTGTTCAGTTTATGAATTTTGGGGAGCATATAAAAGGCGGGTTTTCCTAAACAGCTATCGATGACACAAAGTGATGATGCGCCGGTAGGAAGGTCGTTAGAGGCAATTAAGTTCTTAATTACTGTACGGACTTTACTATTGTTAGATAGTGTGACATCAGAAGAACTAGTTTTATAGAATTTGGTGTCAAGTAATTGGTTGCGGCCTTCCTGAAGGTATAGTTCTTGCTCCATACCACTATTGCACTGCCTTTATCGGCGGGTTTGATAACAATGTCATCACGTCGACGGAGGTGTGATAGAGCACGAAACTCGGACGGAGACATGTTAGAATACCCTAGGCGTTTGGGGTGGAGCAGTCCAATATCGTGTAAAGTATTCTTGATGTAGAGATCAAGAGCGTTGGAGACACCAGGGTTTGGTGTCCAATCATGTTTGCGAGTAGAATATTTAGCGAACATACTCGTGTCATGACATTGGTCAGTGTCAACCTGGTTCCGAAAATGAAATTTCAGCCGTAAGCCACGGTGAAAACGGTGCACATCTTGAAGAGTAGAGTAGTGGTCAATGGTGGGTCGGAGAGGAACAAACTTGAGACCCTTACTTAAAACACATCTCTCGCTGTCCGATAAGGGAAGGTCTGGAGGGATGCAAACCACCTGTGTGGGAGGAGAAGATCGTAGTGGACAATTGGGAAAGGGGTGGTAGAAGGTACAGGGCGAAGAAGGTTAAGCTTTTGTTGGTGATGGTGACATAAATTCATGTAGTTGTCTGTTAAGAACATGGATAATAAAACGAATAAGGGAGTAAAGGAGCATATTGTTAGAAGTGAGAAGTTGTAGACGCTGTGAAGTAGGACTGTGAGGAGTCCAAGTCAGTAAGAAGATGAGAATGGTTAGAAGCAATACAACGCATACGTTGTAGCGCACATTTGGTTTCTAGCTTCTGTAACATTCGTTGCTCCCTGGGGTATAACAAGCCTGCCGAGAGGTGAAAGTTAGAAGCAAAGCCTTTGGGAATAACCCTAAGTCGCTGACACGTAAAGAGAAAATTGCGGTGAGAACAGAAACGAGTTTTTAAAGGTAACCATAGCATAACTAATGGCAGTCAGACGCAAATCAGTCGACAGGAGGCTAAAGAAAACCGAGATATAAGACCGAAGAAAATTCAACACGTACTGTAGGGAAGGCATAGTAATAGAAATACAAACAAAAGAACAGATATTAAACGCTAAAGGAGGTAGAAACGGGAAATGCACATATCACAACAAATATAACTATTAAATCTTACCTACTACGTCACAACGAATAGTTGCAGCAATATGGCGACGAATATCGAAATAGGGGAAGACTGCAGTAAAACTTGGTAAATAGTGAAACACGTACAAACAAAGTACTATAGTTTTACAAAATACATAAACAGTGACGATAAACAGCAACGTTTCGACCAACAAGGCCTTTATCAAGCAAACGAACAAACAGGAGTGACAAATTAAAATGAAACACAAATGGACGACCAAATACCAACGTATCTAAGGAAAATCTGAATAAAAACGAATAACGAAATAAATGTAACACAAAAACACACATAAAAAATAGAAATAGAAAAGAAACAATGAAACATCTAGTAAATATATAACTTGAATACATGCAACATATACCCATATAGATTATAAAGCATGGGAAGAGAAAGTACTAAGAAGCATAAGAATGTAATACATGCAACATATACCCATATAGATTACAAAGCATGGGAAGAGAAAGTACTAAGAAGCATAAGAATGTAATACGTTGAGCCGCGTGGTCGCAAGGTACCATACAAAGAAATCAACCGATTCTCCAGAGCAAATCGACTACGATCATCAGAGGAACATGATCGGATGGCTGTGACCTGACATCGCAAGCTCCTGAATGGCCAGTATCATTGAAATGGGTAGCTACAGGGGTCACAGAGCATTGGCGTATATCGCGCAAGTGTTGGGCGAATCGGTCACTGAGTCTCCTGCCGGTTTTCCCAATATAGGCCTTGTTGCACCGCTTGCAGATAATGGCTTGCTTGATAAAGGCCTTGTTGGTCGAAACGTTGCTGTTTATCGTCACTGTTTATGTATCTGATCTTATCTTATCTATCTTATCTTATCTTATCTTAGTCTTAGCTTAACTTATCTAACTTATCTTATCTTAACTTATCCTATCTTATCTTATCTTATCTTATCTATCTTATCTTATTTTATCTTATCTTATCTTAGTCTATCTTATCTTATCTTAACCATATTTGCCTTGATGCGACGTGGGGAGATTTAGTTTTCTATATCTTGTGCCAAGTGTGTTGTGCTTGATGTTGTCAGTCAATGCTTTGGCAGGGACTCTGAGATGTTATCTATCCATCGTGTTCTTGGCCTGCCTCGTGCTCTGCACCCTGAGTGTCGATTATTGTAGGCATGTGATGGTAGTAAATGTGGTTCCATTCTCATTAGATGACCGAACCACTTGATTCTTTGCTTCTCGATGTAATGTATGCATGGTGTAGTACCATCAATACTTCTGATATTCTCGTTTCTCACTCTATCTCTCCTTGTAACGTTGACAGCTTTCGTAGACATCTCATTTCACATGTTGTAATCTTTCTTTCTTGTGTGTTAGTCAGGGGCCATGTTTGGTACTGATAGCAGAGAGTTGCATCGAATAATCTATCTATGTACAATCTGTTTAACAAAATACTTAATATAAAATATTAACAATTAAAATATTCTACTTGCGGCCCCTATGTAACGTATAACGGTACGAGAGGAATTATTATTACTATAACTTGAATACACAAAGACATCAAAATAATGCTAACATAACTCCCCAGCTGACGGCAACCAAATGTTGTCGGTAAGTATAAGATATATTATTATTATTTGTCCTCATGAGCGTACTGAACAAGCCCACGCACAGCGTTGTTGGCGAATGACTGAACAAGCCCACGCACAGCGTTGTTGGCGAATGACTAAACCATCGGTGTAAATAACCACATCTGTATCATTGATGATGCCATTCAAGAGAGCCTCCACCTCCACGTTTAGCAGTGATAGATTATTTTGTTCGCATTTTTCTTAATAGATGTAATAACTGTGAAAGCAGTCTGAAATTGAGATGGCACAGCAATACATTCCTCTCCTGTTTCAATTCCGGAAGGATCACATATTTTCCTAAGCGTATCTTCCGCCTGATTCAATCATTTTATAACAATAAGAGAGGCCAGTGGGGCGCAGGTATGGTGAGACGCAACTGGGTGGAGGTACTGGTACAGACAGTGATCCGAGAAATCACCTTCATTTTTGTCCCTGGGCACGCAGGAGTTAGGAGTAATGAACGAACTGATAGATTGGCTGGCTTGGCTACAATATCAGAGGGAGCTGCCATGGATCAAGTGACATTCTTCACGCATTGAGAGAGTCTTTCCGAACAGAGGAGTTTTAGGGCTGTGAATCCCACTCGCTGACCAGATTGAAAGAGATGGGTGTCAATATTGGTGCAGCCGAAAAGAACGACATACAAAATATGCAAAGAGATTGTTTAATCAACATCGAACTGGTGTGTTGGGTCACTGGACGCTGCTGGATTTGCTGAGGCGGAGATCGGAGCACCTATAGACATGTCCGGAGTGCTATGATGATAGTCCTCATATAACTGATAAGATATATTTTAGTAGAAGATACACGATCAACAGCAAAAGCCAACATAAACAACAATGTTAATGCAAGGTATACACTTAATGGTGTCATATGTTTCTCACATTTTTTACAACTGGTAAAATTAATAGTTTATAAAAACCAAACTCAACTAATGAATACATGAATTAACGTATCCAGTGTCAACTATAAATAAAATATCGAATAATGTTTTTACCATATTGAAATCGAAGTAATTAAATTGTGCATATATTGATGTCTCTGAATAATGCTTTTACCATATTGAAATCGAAGTAATTAAATTGTGCATATATTGATGTCTCTGAAAAGACATTTAACCTAGTCAAGCATATCAAGAGTTTAACCTTTTCATCTATTTGGTGACTTTTACTTCTCTGCAGGTTCATGTTCTTAAAAATGGCACTCAGCTGTTGCTTTCCTTTCTTGTCTTTACGATTAATAGCGTCAACACGACTCAATGAGGATAGTGGCTGATGTTTAGAAACTCACTGAAGTGTACATACCACCGTATTATGATAAAACACATCGGATTAACAGACAACGGGTTTCACTTTTGTCACTTTCCCAAACATATGATCATATGCAATATACATTATAATTTTCAGTATGAATACAATAGAAAATCATGCAAAAGAAGTGCGGGTACCCACCTATGTCAGCGACAATTCATGTAAACATCTAATGACAAGTACTTGAGTATACGTTTTTATTAGATTTGCTAACTTCGATAGTAGTATATGTCACATATGGTTATATTATTTCATTATCTGACCGTTCACATAAGGGATCGAGAAAACCCATAGATTATTATCATGTACATTTTTTGCCTAAAAGTGAGAAAAAATATAATGATAATTCAGCAAAAAAATGTGTCACTCACTGCTTGATGTGTATCTTCAAGTGCTACATCAGTCAAGCAATTCACTGCTTGATGTGTATCTTCAAGTGCTACATCAGTCAAGCAATTCACTGCTTGATGTGTATCCTGAAGTACTACATCAATCAAGCAATTCACTGCTTGATGTGTATCTTCAAGTGCTACATCAGTCAAGCAATTCACTGACAACTGATAACAAAGAATACAGGATAATGATAGTTGGTTAGTAGATCTAAGAGTCACTGATGGTAACATCTTGATTATAATGATACACTTCTGCTATATATTAACGTTTGCATTCATTATAAGGATGTACTTCTGACATAGCCTAACGTTTGTGTTCATTATAATGATGTACTTCTGACATAGCCTAACGTTTGTGTTCATTATAATGATGTACTTCTGACAAAGCCTAACGTTTGTGTTCATTATAATAATGTATTTCTGACATAACCTAACGTTTGTGTTCATTATAATGATGTATTTCTGACATAGCCTAACGTTTGTGTTCATTATAATGATGTATTTCTGACATAGCCTAACGTTTGTGTTCATTATAATGATGTATTTCTGACATAGCCTAACGTTTGTGTTCATTATAATGATGTACTTCTGACATAGCCTAACGTTTGTGTTCATTATAATGATGTATTTCTGACATAGCCTAACGTTTGTGTTCATTATAATGATGTATTTCTGACATAGCCTAACGTTTGTGTTCATTATAATGATGTAATTCTGGCATAGATAGGGAAGAAATCGAAAGGAAAGTTGACCACGCGAGGTGGTACTTGTGCTAACGCTTCTACGCATGATGTGAGATTGGCATGCACAGACGAGCAATATCACGGAGTGACAGTGGTTACATCAATTGCACGTAGTACTTATGTGATAGCCAACCAATCAAAACAGGCAAAACAAATGTGCAGCAGTGTTCAGGACACTAGTTTCGACAACCTTGAAGGGGGCAGACGGTCAGCTGGTGGACAGAAAAACGCTTTAAAGACACTCTTAAAGTGTCTTTGAAATGCTTCGATATAGACAATACGTGCTGGGAATCCTTGCGCAAGATCGCCAAATGTGGCGCTGCAACTAAAAGAGGAACCCGAATAGCTGAGAATCATCGTATTGTTGAGTCACAGAGAAAACGAGCAGCGTGAAAAGACAGAGCACACAACACGGACATGTCTAACCTTGATCATGTATGCCCCTTGTGGTCGGGGATTCTGTTCTAGGATTGGACTCTACAGTAACCTCCGCACACACCAGAGAGGTGTAAACAGCACACGTCTGAGATTGTTGTCATCATCGCTTGCGATGGACGGCTATTAGTTTCGACAACCATGACCTAAAAGTTTACAGACATGATAAACTTACAGAAATGATAAACTTACAGAAATGATAAACTTACAGAAATGATAAACTTACAGAAATGATAAACTTACAGAAATGTTAAACTTACAGAAATGATAAACTTACAGAAATGATAAACTACAGAAATAACAGACTAACCGGGAGTACCAGAATTGCTTAGTATACAATTATGTCAGGGACTGATCCAACAATTCTGTCAGGGAACTGATCCAACAATTCAGGCAGAGAACTGATCCAACAATTCTGTCAGAGAACTGATTCAACAATTCTGTCAGAGAACTGATCCAACAATTCTGTCTGAGAACTGATCCAACAATTCTGTCAGAGAACTGATCCAATAATTCTGTAAGGGAACTGATCGAACAATTCTGTCAGAGAACTGA